>BLSH010371481.1:98919-118971 GCA_018402905.1 Glandirana rugosa | reverse complement strand
CAGAAGGAACCGATTCCTCTCTGTCATAGAAGTTAAAACATATCTCATAACTATCCTACAGTACAAAAGGTATAACGTACGAAAAGATAGAAAGTCCACAAGGACGTGGGAAGCGCGGAAGGAACCGATTCCTCTCCGTTATGGGGATGTTAACATGTCGTTACGAGTAAAGATAATCATAACTTATCAGTTATATGTCACGGAACGCTTTCATAAGCCGGGGGAAACTTGAAACGCTGGAAAACGGTGTAAAGTCCGAAGTTTGTATTTCTATATTGTGACATTAAAAAACACTTCTTAGTTGTTGTTCACCCCGTGTTAGTACTTCACCTCCCAATTTTTCCGTTTTTTATTTGTTAAAAAAGTTTGAAATATCCAATAAATTTCGTTCCACTTCATGATTGTGCCCCACTTGTTGTTGATTCTTCACAAAAAATTACAGTGTTATATCTTTATGTTTGAAGCCTGAAATGTGGCAAAAGGTCGCAAAGTTCAAAGGGGGCCGAATACTTTCGCAAGGCACTGTATATTGACTATTCAATACTAATAGAAATGAGCATTGCTGTACAATTGTAGGGGTATTGCCTCTCCTTAGCCAAGGAAGGCGCGAAGGGTGCAGGAACACCTGAAAGATAGAAAAGCATGCAATATGGAAAACATGACATCCTATCAATACTCTATACAAAATTGAAGATACTGTCTCTCCTTAGCCAAGGAAGACACAAAGGTTGCAGGAACACCTGAAAAATATTAAAGTATGCAACATAGAAAATATGACATCTTAGCAATACTCTATACTATCATCTACCATTATAGTAATATCTTTACTAAGGCAAGTTTTATGCACACATCTAAAATATTGTCAGTCCTCAGCCGAAGAAGACAAGCATTATCACTATACATTACGCTTAAAGAAACACATATCTCTATGTGAAACATTGTCTGCTCTCAGCCGAGGAAGACAAGAGTGTAGAAAGTAGACTCATATTAGTGTATTTCCACTATATGATAGGCCTCAGACAAGCCTAGCAGTCGGCGGCCTTCTGGATAGGCCTCAGGCTTCAGGCCTAGCAGCCAGGAGCTGTTTCACATGCATCCACCAAGATGGAGCTGGGTGGGAAGGACTAACCCAGATCACCTGACTTCTTCCAGTTAAATACCTTTTCC
The DNA here is from genome assembly GCA_018402905.1 of Glandirana rugosa. NCBI lineage: Eukaryota > Metazoa > Chordata > Amphibia > Anura > Ranidae > Glandirana > Glandirana rugosa. The sequence continues at coordinate 117,804 of BLSH010371481.1, read as the reverse complement.
CAGCATGCAACACTACCGAGCTGATTGGCTGAGAAAAGTATGTTTACCAATAACTTGAGTATACTGTAGCTCATCACTCTAATGTCAGAGGCAACAGCACCACCTACTGACAGAAGAGATAAACCACATTAACTAGAATGAAGTAATTTAATCTTTAACACTATAAATCAACCAGGCTGGCTAGCACCCAGCATAACTAGTTTTACCTGTCACCCTATTCTAGGGTAAGGGTGCTAGATTTATTTCAAAATGATTAAAAATGGAGGAATACAATTACTCCCAAATAGAACATTTCTTGAAAGGATTTATACATATATAACACACACGTATACAGATATTATGTTATTCTCAATGCTTGTTGCCTAACATGTTTCACGTTTCAGCTTCTTCAGGAGATGTAAAGCATGTGTAACATCTTTGTTAACCCAAATCACTTGAATGGGCACTGCTAAAGATCACTATAGTTGGTATAAGGGGAGGCCACCTCCAATGGTGATAATAGAACATAGGAAGAGCACATTAGAACCAATTTTTCCTAAATTACTGTCCAATATTTCTACTCTCATCCAAAAGGACACATAAGAAAAGGTAACACACTTCAGGGAGGTCCCTCCAAACTGGATAAGCTAAGTTGTCATCATATGTAAACAATGCACCTGCACAGAACCGGTGGACACACTTATTGGGATTCTATTGCTGGGACATTGTGGCCATTTTGACGGGAAGGACCTCAGTGATATACTCATCTGTGCCAATTGTTTTCATATGAGGGGTTATCCTCAAGGGGCCACTGACAGCTTCCTAGCACTCCATCTCCAACTTCCACTCGAACTCTCCTGCTCCAGCTGGGCTGACCCTAAGTATTTGAGTTGGCCTGTCCCCTGCCAGCCCATCTGTTGGGGATTGGTCAGGGCCCTCATGAATACTCCAGGCAGCTCCTCCTAACCTCCCTCTCATTCTTCTGGAAGTTTCCAGCAAGTTCCAGAAGTAAGGGGAGGTACCAGAAATGCTGCCGGAGTCATACCAACTCTCCCTGGATCACTCACCAGACCCAGATTAAAACACAGGCTTGGCTGCCAGCAAAGCCAAAATATTTTACCTAAACTAACAAAAAACCTAACATTTCCTACTCTAGCACACTAGAGGGTGCGACATCACAAGTGACATCAGGGACACTTCCTCTGAATACAGGGGCCAGGACAGAGCTGTCACTGCTCTGTCAAGCCTCTCCCTGAAACAGTAGATCACTGCTATAGCGAAGGGGCCTGGATCTGGTCTTCACCCAACACCACAATTTAACCCAACATAATCTTACCTTAATGTAGCGGTACCCCCGTAGGGGCTGCTGGATGTTGTGCTCCACCTGTCGCCCTGCCCAACCCGGCATTCACTTTCTCAGGTACACAGAGTCAATGAAAGTCCGTCAACTTTGTTTTGTATTTTATTGAGGGGCTAAACTTGGATGGGGTTAGGGATTTATGAGATGCCCAGAATGGAACCTGGTTTGTACTAGGGTTTCTTCCGCTCCCGGGCTCCAGCCCAAGGTCACCCCCCCAGACTGGGGGCTCCCTCAAAGGCCACGACAGCTAGTACTCCATCTCCCAGTTCTTCCACCCAAACTCTCCTCCCCAGCTAGGCTGACCCCAGGCATTAAAGGAGACCTACCCCCTGCCAATCCAAGTTGGTCAGGGCTCCCTAAAACACCCAGGCAGCTCCACCTCTCTTCCCCTCCTCTGCTTCCCAGGGCATCCCATAAGATAAAGGGGAAGGGGGAAAATGGAAATAACTTGGATGGGGAAACATATGTACAAATAAATATCGGTAGAAAAATAGAGACATTTGTTTTTGTACATTATATATATTCCTGACTACAGGTCCCTGTAGCTAACAAGAACTTCTATACAATTATGAGCCAGAGCATTCCTCCCTTGAGAGAGATGCTCTGCTTGCAAGGAAAACAACACAAGGAATCTTGACTCCAGCTGGAGGGGATATACAGCAGCCCCATCCCAAGGATCCCTATAAGAAAACACAACACATCCTATACTTCAAGCTACCTATAAGCTGTACACATTTTCTGTTGAGAGGGGGTTATCATCCTATCAGCAGAAAATCAATAACAAATTCATTCTTTTCCTGTTTGTTCTGTCAGGAGGGAGTTATGGCCTGCTGACAGAAACAACTTGGGAAAATTAAAAACAACATGAATAAGAGGAAAATGAACATTCTTCATTGGAGTTCCTGATGGGAGGGGGGAGGGGCCCCCCAGGCAAACAGTCTCCAACAAAGTTATTTCAGGAAACAGACATCACCCACAGTGTCCTTCATTGGGAAAGTTCTTCCATCGGGAACAGAGGGTGGCAGGCTGGTCTGTTCCTGCAAAATCAGGAGGAAAGGCACATTCTGCTACACTCCAGTAGTCCATGTGGATCTCTCTTGCGCGGGCTGTAATCCCCTAAGTCTCTAAGGCGTAAAAGTGCGGGTCAGGCAGTCTCTTCCTGCCTCCCCCTTCCTCCTGGATGGCAATCAAATGATTCTTGGTAGGCCGACCCGCCTTCACAATGAGCACCCGATCCCTGTAGATAGCATGCCCTAGCCTCCATTCCTGTTGAATGTCTACAAAACGGGCCCAGGCATCACTCTCCAGCGCCCGCCGAGGCTTGGGGACATGCAGAAAGTCCTAGATCATATTATCCTCCCACTCTCCTCGGGAGCTTTCAATGACGTCCATGATCTGGGAGGAGACGTAGGGATAGTCCAGACCCTGCTCCAGAGCAACTTTCCTTTGCACCTCCCTTTGGAATCGGGAAAATCTGGGCAGCCCCTTAGGTTTCTCTATTGCTGGCAAGACACAGGCCTCTGGGCTTCTCACAACCCATTTCCTGTAGGTGGGTGCTCTGGTCTGGGTGGCTGAGGGTCTGTTCACAAAAAGTTTACTGCGATAGACAAGGGTTCCTGTGGCTTCCTCTGCTTCCATGGCAGGCTCTGATCCATCTCCTCCCTCAGACTGAGCATGGGAACCTCCAGTCTCCCACCCCTCTTCATCTGAGCTTTCTTCAGGGGATGACCACTCCACCAGCCTCTCTAAGGACCCAAATTCTGCCAACAGTCTGGGAGAGCCCGAATCAATGGCCCTGTCCTCACACTCCCCATCCAGCTCAGCTGAGGGCACACCCCCCCCCTCCTCTTCTGGCTCTGCTGGGATCTGGATGGTGAGGGGCATTCAAGCGGCTGGTGTTTCAAGGACTTCTGGTTCCCATTGGGCAGTACTCATGGTAACCAGGCCCTGACCAGGCAACGGGTCATTGCAGTTTTTTCTTGTCCAACATTCTCTGACTTCGCAGGGGAGTCACCAGGCCGCAACTCCACTCCGCCTTTAGGAGATGATCCAAGGCCCTCTCCAGCATTTCCATTACTTCAGTGGCTGTAAATTGCATAGACCTGGTAGCAGGTCCACATTAAAGTATTGTGGCTCCTGCTGGGCATATGACAGCCATGTCAGCTGTTCGCCGCAGTGGCCACACCGCACCCAGGCGCTGATCACTGCCATCTGTATTTGGCACTCAGGACACAGAAGGCAAAGTCGCTCCATCCCATCAACCATCCCCAGGGCCAATTCTCCTGCAGTGCTCCAATCGGAAACCAGTATCTACCAGTGCCCCCTCTGGTAGTTCCAGTAACCAAGTGTGGGCTGGCAATGGATGACCACCCTCCGCCATGTTCCTCTGCCTCGTGGTTTCTACTGCTAGCAGGAAACTTTCTGTCCTCTCCAGGGTGTGGCACCGCCCCATCGCTTCCAGACAGGTTGGCACCAGTGGAACTGTTAGGCAGACCCTTCCCTGGGCACGCTACTGTAGCCCCTTGTTGAACGCACTGATGCTAGCAGGACTTGTCCAGGTATGTTGCTCAGCACCGACTGTGCCCAAGCAACTGTAGGTAGATGACCCTTGACTTCCCTGGTGGTTGCCGGTAGCAACAGTACAGTTCATAACCCCTGTCTCCCTGAAAGAAAAATATTCAGCACAGTCCCACCTGCAGGCACCCTCAGGCTTACCCCAATAGACCCAGGCAACAGTAGACAGTTCCAGGTATACTTTATTGTAGCAAGCAGGAATTTGGAGCAAAAGTTCAAGATGCCCAGAATTTGCAGAGCACTGAGCATATTTGTAATCCAGTGGGAAATGTCCAGGCTTAGCAGAACGCTGGACATATTTGTAATCCATGAGCACGATCGCGTCACGGGTGGCAGCACACAAAGTCACTGAATTCCAGAAATAAGCTCAAGTGTCCATCCCAGCACTGAATGGGGCGACTGGGCAAGCAGACAGTTTCAGTAGATGACAACTCCACTGATTGCTATGGGCAATGACACTTGTTACTATGGCACTGTATGACAGGTAGAGCACATAAGTCCTTCCCCAAGGTTAAATCCCTCGATGGTGGAACAAACGCAGTTCCCTGGCTCGACCAACTTCGGTTGCTAGTGGTAACGGCTGGCAGGTTCCCCTGAACAGGTGATCCTGGATACGAGCCCCCAAATGCAGCGATACCCCCGTAGGGGCTGCTGGATGTTGTGGTCCACCTGGCACCCTACCCAGCCCGGCATTCACTTTCTCAGGCACACAGAGTTAATGAACAGTCCGTCAACTTTATTTTGTATCTTATTGAGGGGTTAAACTTGGATGCCCAGAATTGAAGCTGAAACATTTGCATTGGGACAGAACTATGTACACTGCCTGTACATATTTACACTCCACACGCCTCCTGCGCAAAACTTCCTTACAGACCATTACTCTCTTCCTCCTGCACAAAACTTCCTCTCAGGCACAGCTAGCACATGGTTAGGCCTGACTCTGATTCCAGTCAGGCCTTGCAAAAATGCCACGGGCCCCTGTGGTGTAGCCAGAAAAATTGAAATGATTGAATGCTAGCTGCCCATGGTGGACTACTGATCTGATCCTAGTCAGTCTTCTTCAGGCACTGACAGCCCTCCAGGCCGCAGCTGCCCAACTCCACTGCCCATGACACCACAGTCCTCACTGGCTTTACACCCATCTCAGATTGTCTCTCTCTCTCTCCCAATCTGCTCTGACATGCCTCCCCAGTGTTCCAGGCTGTGTGTCACCGACACCTGGTGGATCCCTCCTGGAGACTTTGCCTGGCAGTACCTTCCACTGTCCTCTCCTGCTCCTGGTCAGGACACCTCTGTGGTTTGTACAAGGGTCCCTTCCACTCCCGAGCTCCAGCCCAAGGTCACCCCCCCAGACTGGGGGGCTCTCTCAAAGGTCACGACAGCTATTACTCCATCTCCCAGTTCTTCCACTCCTCCCCAGCTGGGCTGACCCCAGGCATTTAAGGAGGCCTGCCTCCTGCCAATCCAAGTTGGGGATTGGTCAGGGCTCCCTAAAACACCCCAGGCAGCTCCCCCTCTCTTTCCCTCCCCTGCTTCCAGCACCTTCTGGAAGCAAGAGGGAGGTAACCAAGAAGTGACACTACCTGTGAGTCACCAGCTGCTACACTGAGCCACTCCCAGTCCAAAAACCAAAACAAACAGGCCTGCTTAAATTTACCTAACCTACCAAAAACAAAACCCTTTCTCTAGCACCTACCTAGGTAGAGGGTGCTACATTAATGTTACACTAAGATTTTTCTTCTGTGTTTGTCACAATGTAGTATTAAAAGTGGAATAATGATCTCCTAAAGTAAGCCACTCACATTTATTTTTGCAATATTGTTGCTTGGCTACTTTCAACTATGGCTTGTATTTCAAATGATTATCTTTGTCTAGCGGTGTTCATTAACCACTTGACGACCGCCGATCGGCATTTGACGGCGGCAAAGTGGCTCTGTAAGGCGAATCGCCGTCATTTGACGGCGGCCGCCTGATCGCGCACAGTGAGCGCGCGCGCCGCCAGAGGCGCGCCCACGCGCTCACTGTGTCCGGGGGGGGCCAGGGAGCGGGTACGGCGGAGTTGATCTCCGCCGGCCACCCGTGATGCCCCCCCCGGAGCGAAGGAACGGAGGTCCTTGTAAGTAAGCACGGACCTCCGTTCTGTGAAGGGGGAAGGGCTGTGATCACAGCCTTCCTGTACATGGAGGCTGTGACCACTTCCCTTCCCCAGCTATTGCAGTCCCCCCACAGTTAGAACACGCCCAGGGAACATAGTTAACCCTTAGAGCGCCCCCTGCAGGTTAGCCCCTTCACTGCCAATGGCATTTACAAAGTAATCAGTGCATTTTTATAGCACTGATCGCTGTATAAATGCCAATGGTCCCAAAAAAATGTCAAAATGGTCCGACATGTCTGCTGAAATATCGCAGTACCGCTAAAAATCGCAGATCGCCGCCATTACTAGTAAAAAATAAAAAAAAATAAAAACCCCAAAAATGAATTCTCATCATCCGTAAACGCGACCACTTTTGCGCAAACCAATCAATAAACGCCGATTGCGATTTTTTTTATCACAAATATGAGGAAGAATATAAATCGGCCAAAACCGATGATAAAAAATGTTTTTTTATATTTTTTTTTTGGATTTGTATTTTAGCAAAAAGTAAGAAATTTGTGTTTTTTTGCAAAATTGTCGCTCTTCTTTTGTTTATAGCGGCGATCAGAAATGATGCAGCGGTGATCAAATACCACCAAAAGAAAGCTCTATTTGTGGGAAAAAAAGGACGCAAATTTCGTGTGGGTACAACGTCGCACGACCGCGCAATTGTCAGTTAAAGCGGCGCAGCGCCGAATCGCAAAAAGGGCTCCGGTCCTAAAGCTGGAAATCCTTCCGGGGCTGAAGTGGTTAATCACCTTAGCTTGTTCCTTGGCTTTTTACCCAATCAGTCCATCTGCAGTAACAGCCAGTGAATCAAACTTGGAACTTGCCATGCAACAAAATCCAACTCTTCTGGATTCTAGTTTCTCAGGAAAGTTTTAGAAAAGATACCAGATAAAACCCAGTCAGGAGCTTAGGACCATTTCTGTCACTGAATAGAACTATCTTTAGGGGCTCAGGGCCATGTCTATCATTAAATTTACCAGATCCCTTCAGGGGCTACAGACCATGTATATCACTCTAGGCCAGATCTCTTTATAGGCTTGAGGCCATGTCCATTACTGAATAAACTAGATCTCTTTAGGGGCTCAGGCCCATGTCCATCCATGACAAAAACAAAGACAAAGAAAGGGAAGGTGCAAACTCCTAATGCATTATCCGATTAAAGATGGAATTTATTGATAAAAAAACAATAAAATGCATACTCACAAAGGTGCATAAGTATACAGCAAGTTCATAGAAGGAGGACATGAGGTAGAACATCCAAGTGTTTCTGCAGCCCGCAAAATGCATTAGCGTTCACATGTGAGGCTGCAAAAACACTTGGATGTTCTACCTCATGTCCTCCTTCTATGAACTTGCTGTATACTTATGCACCTTTGTGAGTATGCATTTTATTGTTTTTTTTTTCTATCAATAAATTCCATTTTTACTCGGATAATGCACTAGGGATTTGCGCCTTCCCTTTCTTTGTTTTTGTAGTTCCACATGGGATATCCCCATCTGAGGAGAGCTGCATCCACCAGGCATTGGACCGTGTTTGTGATGTGATATTGATTGACTGACCTGCTAGAGAAGACCACTGAACGCTGGTAGTATTTGACTGTCGTTCCATGTTCGCACCCGCTGATTGGCAAAGCATGCACATGACCTGCATGCTTTGGTCAATCACAGCACGTTTTGCTCTGAGAACCATGATTGGCCAAAGGCAGGGTGCCTTTGGCCAATCATGGCTCAGAGGGCTAAGTCCACGCCCCACACTATATAAGACCGCATATCATATATAGTGCATAATAACAGAGATAGAGAGCGGTTAGGCAGTCTAGTTAGTGGTGTGTAGGCAGTATAGTATACAGTATACAGTAAACTTGTGCATGTGTGAAAAATGTGTTTGTTTTTGTTTTCGTTACGTTTGTTTTTTTATTTTTTCAGAAATTCGGGAATTCTAAAAATTTGGAAATTGGAAATTCAGAAATCTGAAAATTTGGAATTCGAAATTTGGAAATTCGCGAATAGTGTTGAGCGAACCCAGACTGTAACGTTCGGGTCCGTACCGAACTTTCGGGTGCCCGGGACCCGGACCCGAACACGGACATTTCAAAAAACGTTCGGGTTCTGGGTTCTGGTAGTTGATCACGCATGTTGAATAGCTGAAGGGCAGCCAATCAACAAGCGTTTCACTGGTTTGCCCTTAGAAGCCATCACAGCCATGCCTACTAATGGCATGGCTGTGATTGGCCAGTGCATCATGTGACCCAGCCTCTTTATAAGCTGGAGTCACAGTGCTGCATGTCACATGCTCTTGGGTTAGTGTAGGAAGAGGAATCTGCCAGCATTTTTGTGAGGGACAGATTGCAGACATTTTAACATCTGATCCTGCATCCTGAGATTACTACTACTGTTGCTCTGAGGGACAGATTGCAGAAATTTGAGATTTCATATACTGCTGCTTTGAGTGACAGATTTGCAGATTGCAGATCAAACTCTGTATAACACAACAATCGCTACGATCGTGCACAACGATCAGATTGTTGGAGTAATTTGAGATTTCACATACTGCTGCTTTGAGTGACACATTGCAGATCAAACCCTGCCTAACACAACGATCGTTACGATCGTACACAACGATCAGATTGTGGGAGTAATTTGAGATTTCACATACTGCTGCTTTGAGCGATCTGACTGCACTAGGTAGAGGGACAGATTATTGTTCAAAAATCATCTCCTAGTTCTAAAGGCAGAGGTTCTAGCTGCAGCTGTAAGTGACACATTATTGTTCAAAAATCATCTCCTAGTTTATTTGATTTTAATTTATTTTCCCTATCCCCATTTTTTTGTAGGGCACTTGCCCTACTCTTACCCCCATTTTACTTCCTTTTGCAGCCCTCTAGCACTTGCCAGGACTTTGTTACAGCCATTTTTGTGCCTAAAAGTTTGGGTCCCCATTGACTTCAATGGGGTTCTGGGTCCAGGATAACGTTCGGGCAACGTTCGGGTGCCGAACCCGGACTTTTTCCCAAAGTTCGGACGGACCCGCAGAACCCGAACGTCCAGGTGTTCGCTCAACTCTATTCGCGAATTCGGTAATTTTTTAATTAGAAAATGCCAAAATTTGAAAAGTCAGAAATCCGGCAACTCAAAAATTTGGAAGTAAAAAATCTGAAAATTCGAAAAGTCGGAGATTCAGAAATTCGAGATTCGTAAATTCAAAAATAAGAAAGAAAATTTGAAATAATAACTAACTAATAAATAACTATTACATTATAGGTTTTGGAATCTCCTTTCAAACTTGGCTCTTAGGAAACTTAAATATGAATTTTATCACTAACAGCTAAATTTTCAAGGAAATTCCAATACCTATAATTTAATAGGTAGGAAAATAGTTAAGTTATTATTAATTAGTTATTATTTCCGATTTTCAAATTATCAGCTTTTTTAATTTTCGGGTTTCCGAATTTCTGCATTTTGGATTTTCGACTTTTCCGATTACCGAATTTCCAAATTTTCAAATTTTGGATTTTCAGATTTGCTGGTTTTCGGATTACCGAATTTTTGAATTCGAAAAAATGAATATTTGGAAAAATTCAGAAATTCGGATTCGTCCGAATTGCTGAATTTAAAAAAAAATGTTTAAAAACTAATTCGGAGCAAGAATAGAGCATATACAGGTAGTGTAGTGTACAGTATACAGTGTAGATAGATTATGTGCAGGCAGTGTAGTATACAGTGTAGATAGTGTATGTGCAGGCAGTGTAGTATACAATATACAGTGTAGACAGAGTATATACAGTCAGTGCAGGCAGTGTAAGATTATATATACAGTATATATATATATTTATACACACATATATGTATACGCTCCATTCAGTGTAGATTATATATACAGCTCATTCACTTTTTTGGTGAATTAGTAGGGGTACAATGTATCCCTTACTCATTCACATGGGGGGGGGGCGAATTAAAGGGGTTTCCAGATTCCGATAAGCCCCCCACCCGCACACCCCCACATCCTCCAGAAAGGGTTGTGGGGATGAGGCCCTTCTCCCCATCAACATGGAGACAAGGTGCTTTGGGGGGGACTTTTCAAATCAATCTGAAAACGAATAAAGGAATGAAACAAATCTAACTAAACAAATTTATGTAAATAACGAGTCGAAACGAAATGAAAAATTTTTTATTCTGCACATGTCTATTCAAGGTAGGAGCGCATTATATAAAGGGAATACCGCGCTAAAGTCCAAAAAATCTTGAAGTAGCTAGCACAGCATAAATGGCAATGCAATAAATAATCAAAAGAGGAAAAATGTGCAGCGCTATATAGACAGGAGGAGCCTTTGAGGCCCCATCATATTGCAATATGAAATATACACAATGACAGTGAAAATTCAAATAATAAAATTGTATAATACACAAATAAGTGCAAAAAACAGTGATTGTCCAAAGTAAGGATGGGCAATTGATATATCCACCACCGTGCAAAGAAGTAAAACTGTAAACAGTCTCCAATATTCAAATGAAAGTGCCAAAGGTGCAGTTCATATATGGGAACGTCTGAGACTCAGTAAATCTGCGAGTTAAGGAACCACCACCAACATGTAGAAGGCTTACCAGATAACTTGGACTCAGTGAGACATTCGTCTCCTGGGTCAGATAGATATTGGATGTACCAAAATCCGTCAGGAAGCTGTTCCACAGATCAAAGCTGGAAATGAGGCGATCCAATAATCTTTAAAGCTGATATCAAGATGAAACCCAGGATCTCAATCAGTCAACAGGGTAAAGATGAGCTGTCATACATTGTAGTCCTCAGCAATCATATAAAGCCATAGAGGAAAGAGAGACCCCACATAGTGTAAACCAGCGATGACTTAAAATTTATTGAGTAAAAATAAAGAAAACTCACACATTCCAGCTAAAAACAAGCACTTAACTTTGTAGAAAGGAACACAATGGCACCAGCAGGACCCAACTAGACTAGACCCAAGGTACGTTTCTTCTGATGAGACTTCATCTGGGGTGTCCGCCCGCCCCGGTCATTGCGTTTTTATAAGGTGCATAATTGGAGTGCTTAATTGGAGTGCCAACCTATATGGCGCAGCATGTAGATGCTGATTGCACTTTCTGTATGTCAGAATAACACTGATGAGTGCGGACCAAGTCTCACTTTGGAATCCACATTGACCTTCCTGTATAACAAAGATGGTGCCGGTGAGTGCACACCAAGCTTCATACTGAAGGCACAGGAAGGAACTTGGCTGGCCACATGTCACTTCCGGTTGTACCGAAAACTGGAAGTGGATTCCAAAACGATCCTAACTTGCATCACTTCCTGTAGGAAACTGATAAACTTATTTACAAGCAAAGCCTCACCCTGGACAGTGCTCAAGGAACACCTGTTAAGGAAATACTAAATTGGATGCAAAAATGTACAGATTGGCACCATATACAATAGGCATATATACGATTAGACCTTGAATGAAAAAATGTGTCAAATAGTGGGCATATCTAAACTTAAATATGGGACTTAGAAGTTGGTATCCCAATGGCCAAAATAGAATAATTTCCACTTAATTTCCAGTTTTGATCTGTGAAACAGCTTCCTGCCGGATGTCGATACATCTATCTGACCCAGGAGACGCATGTCTCACTGAGTCCAAGTTATCTGGTAAGCCTCCTACATATTGGTGGTGGTTCCTTACTTCACAGATTTACGGATTCATGGAATTCACAGAAGTATATTTACCCATATATGAACTGCACCTTTTGCACTTTAATTTGAATATTGGAGACTGTTTACAGTTCTACTTCTTTTTACGGTGGTGGACATATCAATTGGCCATCCTTACTTTGGACGATCACTGGTTTTTGCACTTTTTTCGTGTATTATACAATTTTATTATTTGATTTTTCACTGTCATTGTTTATATGTCATATTGCTTTATGATGGGGTCTCAGAGGCTCCTCCCTTCTATATAGCGCTGCACATTTTTCCTCTTTTAAGGTAGGAGCGCAGACTAGTACGCTATTGAGCTTAGCACAATCATATATAGAAAATACATTTACTGGTGTTTGATTTTTTTAATTCTATACAATATTATTTTGCATTTGAGGCATTTATATTATGGAAACAACAATGCCCATGCTGATGTAGCATTGGCTATTAGGGCATTCGCCTATTGCAGGGGACAAAATATATATTCTTGCGAAGATGCAAAAGTCTATGGGACACGAACATAAAAATTCCAAAGTCCTCATTTTAAAAGCTTATATGCAAGTTATTGCAGTAAAAAGTTTATGGGGACCCGGGTACTGCCCTGGGGGACATGTATCAATGCAAAAAAAAGTTTTAAAAACAATAATTTTTAAAGGAGCAGTGATTTTAAAGATGCTTAAAGTGAAACACTAAAAATGAAATATTCCTTTAATTATCATGCCTGGGGGGGTCCCCTTAGTCTGCCCGTAAAGTGGGGCATCTGTGCGATCAAACATGCCATAGCAATAATGACATTTCTAAAGGAAAAAATATAATTTAAACATGCTAGCGGCTATAATGTATTGCCGGCTCCCAGCAATATAGATACCAAAAAATGAAAAGGAAAAAAAACGTGTGAGGTCCACGCCAAAATTTATAACACAATTGGCATGGAGTCCCCCCTCAAAATACATACCAGACCCTTATCCGAACATGCAAACAAACTAGAATTAGGCCCAGAGGGATTTTGCACAGCACTATAGAACCCAAAAAGTATTGAACCAATGTATAATAAAGTACAAAAAATTATTAAGGTAAAAACATCACAAAGAAAAGTGACATAAAAACATTGACAATAAGTGAGAACCATTGTAACACTATATAACAATGTTGAGACAGAAGGCCAGGCCTAGAGTGTGGCCCGATAAAAGCTGGAGAACTGTGAATCCGACATGTTTCGAAGTTTTGAGCTTTATGGTTTAACTTATTCTTCAAGGAAAATACCCAACAATGTTGATACACACCTAAGTAACTAGAACAAGATAAAGGTCTGCTGAGGCTCACAAACAAACACATGGTCAGACTGGACACACGTTTGAGGGCCTTGAAGTGGATGTAAACCCGATGCATGATATTTGAGCTGGGCACGTAGATCCAGGGCTGCTGTTAGAAATCACGGGGCATCATAAAAAAAAAACTCATAGGGCCCCCCCCAAAAGTAGAAAATCGCTAAAATGCCATGGTCACAATGGTATGCTTTGCAGCCATGGCAGAAATGATAGCATTGCTACTGCCACCTCCTGACACCTGTTGTGTTTTGTTTTTTTACTTTCAATTGCTGAATGGCAATGTTAAATTGTGAGACTGCATTGCAAATGTGAGCCAAGTATTTGGCTTCAAGGTGCAGAGTGGCCCCATTCACATTTGATGTTTTCTGGATGTGCGACAAAGTGCACAGGTAACTGGCATTTTGTAGTGCATTTTGGAAATGCACTGCAAATGCGCATATCACATTTACTGTTTTATAAATATGTTGTAGACCTTTTAGTGAATACCACAGGGAATGCAGCAATGATGACCTCCAGGGCATCACTCTTGGATGTATGAGTGCTATCGAGATCATCCCTGTCTGGTAAGAGGCCCCAACATTTGAGAAGTACTTTTAGCACTAGAGCACTTTTACATTTAATTATGAGCACCAAGCACTTGAAAGGCACTTTGGGTGTTTCAATATGAACTATATCTATATTTGATATGAACTTTGAATTTTTTTATTTTATTTTTTTAGACATGATTTTTTTTGATTATTTACATTTATTAATATTTATTAGAAATCATGGTTTCATACCTTTATTAACTATGAGTATCATTTCACATATTCTAGCACTTGAAAGGCACTTGGGTGTTTCGATATGAACTATATCTGTATTTAATATGAACTATATCTGTATTTAATATGAACTTTGCATTTTTTCTTTTATTTTTTAGACATTTTTTTTTTTTTATTATTTACATTTATTATTATTTATTATCATGGTTTCACACCTTTATTAACTATGAGTATAATTTCACATATTCTATGATATGTATATGATATGAAATTTCTGCATTGATTATTCACTTTTATGAATCATGTGCATGGATTGGAAACATTTTTAAATCACTGGTATTGATGTATAATTTTGTTTAATATTTAAAGGGACAGTATTTGGGATTTGTAAATTTACTGAAAAAACGAGAAACGGGGGTGTGCATGCATCAATGGCCAATAAGAGAGAAAAAAATCAACTTTTGTTGATTATGAAATATAACATGAAAAGAAAGAAAAAGCAAATGAGTATACTTATATATAGTGTTGCGCGAACCCGGACTGTAACGTTCGGGTCCGTACCCAAGCCCCAACTAAGTATTGAGTGCTGTACATGCTCATACTTTTCATGTTCATACTTTTCAGTTGGCCAAGATTTCTAAAAATCCTTTCTTTGTATTGGTCTTAAGTAATATTCTAATTTTATGAGATACTGAATTTGGGATTTTCCTTAGTTGTCAGTTATAATCATCAAAATTAAAAGAAATAAACATTTGAAATATATCAGTCTGTGTGTAATGAATGCATATAATATACAAGTTTCACTTTTTGAATGGAATTAGTGAAATAAATCAACTTTTTGATGATATTCTAATTATATGACCAGCACCTGTATAAGGTTCATGGTGGTGAAATGAAAATGGCCAATTTTTTTCCACCTTTACTTTGGGGTGTCACATGGGGCACATGGTTTACTAGGAGGGCGAAAAATGCAGTTTAAAATGTAGTTATGAGAGCTTTTTTTGACTGAGTGGCTTGGATGCAAGACACCATCCCACGGTAATTGGCCAGTCAAATTGCCTAGTAGGTTACAATGGAGATATGAGCATTACCTTTTTTTGACTGAGACCAACGAGTGGCTTGGATTCAGGACACCATACAACAATAATTGGCCAGTAAAATTGCCTAGTAGGTTACAATGGAGATATGAGCATTACCTTTTTTTGACTGAGACCAACGAGTGGCTTGGATGCATGACACGATACCATGGTAAATGGCCAGTCAATTTGTCTGAGAGAGGGAGGTCTCCTTGTAGATAGTGACCATCTATCTGATACTCCTATAATCCTATATTATAGGGATAGACTATAAAAAATTAGCAGAAGCAGATTAGTACTATTGGCGTATCCTTTCAGCTTTTGCTTTCCTACAGAATCAATATGCTTTCCATCCTATAAGTATATACATGTACACTCATTTGCTTTTTCTTTCTGTTCATGATATATTTCATAATCAACAAAGGCTGATTTTTTTTCTCTCTTATTGGCCATTGGCGATTGGGCATGCACACCCCTGTTTCTAGCTTTTTCAGTACAATTACTTGCCAGTTTAAGAGAGTTTGTACATTATAGGAGGAAATTTGTTTGGTAGTAATTTTTGAAGGATTTGTAAATTGTAGCAGTCTGATATTTATAATATCTGAGTGAGAGGTTTTATTGTATAAAAGCAAAGGGAGACAGTTACAATACAGTTCATTACAGGAGGTTTCAGAAGACCCTGCTCGTGAGAGCTTACAATCTAAAAGGGAGGGATAAGTGATTCAAAAGGTAACAGCTACAAGGGATGAGCTATTGGAGAAAGTAAAAGTTCAGATTATTGGGTAGAGACAGGCTAGGCTTCCCTGAAATGATGAGTTTTCATGGATCACCTAAAGACGTCTAGGAGATAGCTGTACAGATTTGGGTTGGGAGTTACAGAGGATGGGAGAGGCTCTGCCAAAGTCCTCGAGGAGAGCATGGGAGGAGGTGATGAGAGAGCTAAAGAGCATGAGGTCTTGGAAGGAGTGACGCTTTGGATGATATTTTGAGAAAAGGTTTCTGATAAACCTCAGGACAGAGTTGTGGATGGCTTTGTATGCTGTTATTAGTACTTTGAATTTTATCTGTTGGGCAGACAGAAGTCAGTGGAGGGATTGGAAAGGAGGGTTGGTGGACATTTAGCTTCTGCTTCCATATTTTGTTTTTTTCTGCTTACTCACTGGTGTTTGAGATTGTGGGATAACTAGAGTCCAGCATTATCTGCTCTGTTAATGAGCAGAGAATGGGCCAAACTTAGAAAGGAAAGGTGTGTCAAAATAAGCTGCACAATGTGCTGCACCGGTGACTAATGGTGATCAACAACACCTGGTATTAAATTTGTGCGTGCACTTGCTTTCCAGACCAAGAACTCATGGCAAATATTCCCATCATGTTGGACTGATGAATTACAGTAACTAACTACCACATTTGACAAATATATGTTTTATTCTTTAATAAGCCTATGTTCTCTTTTTCACTATAATGATGGGGACTTTTTTGACCGACACAACTTGGTCATGTGCTTGCTAAACACTAAGGCTGGGTTCACACTAGTGCGAATTGGATGCGGACCCAATTCGCATGACAGGAAATTGTAACCGGCTCTCTATGGAGCCAGTTCACATATCTCTGTGGTGCCTGCGGAGCGGAGTGCACAGGAGTCCTGGATTCAGGAAATATTTCGGATCCCTGATTCATCTCTGAAACAGAGAACGGGGACGCACAGGACCCCCGCTGCAAGCCGCATCCGTGTGAACCCAGCCTTAATCTCTGATGCTGTAAGTTAAGGGACCGATAAGTCTAGGAAGCAACACGAAAGCTAAAACGTTAGTCAGGGGAAGCAATTAAAAGTATTGCCTGAAGTACTTTTCTGTGAATCCATGGGTAAAGGCCATCATACACAAGAGAAGCTGGACTGCATGGAGCAAGACAGTTTTCCCAGTCTTGAAAGAAGATGTTGCTGAACCAACCTTATGAGCCACCATTATGACCCTGATTTATGTGTAGGCAATAGTGCCCCAAACAAGTAGAAAGCTGACAACCTTGGCTAGTGTTCTCTGTATGGCTTGTCCTTGAGTGATGGTTAGCGATGGCCAATCACAGACAACATTGAGAGAAAATGCCTCTTTTTCTGCTGCAAAACAAAATGTAACAAAATTAATCTGGGGCACAAAGCCCACAACCCACATGGCCACCTTAGCCACTCTTGAACTTTGTACATTATGTAGTTCAGCATACCTTAGATCAGTGGTTCTCAACCCCAGTCCTCAAGTACCCCCAACGGCCATGCTTTCAGGTTTTCCTTTACTTTGCACAGCTGCTTTAAATCAATACCAATGACATGGTATTGATAAGAGCTATTTTATCTAAGGGAAGTTCCCAAAACATGGTCCATTGGGGATACCTGAGGACTGAGGTTGAGAACCACTGCCTTAGATCAACAAAGAGACCTGGCAACTGGAACCAAATCCAGGAAAAGTTGGGATTTCCATGTACAGTAACCTCAGGTGCCTATATTTCTGGTTTTTCTGGTCACTTAAATGGTTTTGACTTTTCTAATCTGCAGATAATCTTAAGCCTAGTACACATGGGCTGATTGTCTGCCAGAATTCTTCCCCTGTGTTTGGAAGATGTTTAGCCAGCTTCTGTCGAAGGCTCATGACTGAAAAAGGTCTGCCGACTGGCTCCCCATCAGAGCTTTCAGCCGATGGCTTAAAGTACTGGCCGGAGTGTCCTGGTGGGGGGTCGCCCCCTTGTCAGAACACAATTGCACAGCAGGGGAGATCGCTGTACTAACATCAGATTGTTAGTACAGCTGCTCCGACTTGAACTGTCAAGTTTTGCTCGTTCAGTACTCTGAATTGTATCCGTCAGGCGGACGGAAGCCAGTTGGAGGGATTGGCACTTACCTTCTGCCTCCATATTTCCCATACTTTCTGCTTATTCACTGGCGCTCATCTGCTCTGCCGATGAGCAGAGAATAGGCCAAACTTAGAAAGGAAAGGTGTGTCAAAATTAGGTGCAAAATGTGCTGCACCGGTGACTAATAGTGATTAACAAGACCTG
Organism: Glandirana rugosa; assembly: GCA_018402905.1. Lineage (NCBI taxonomy): Eukaryota > Metazoa > Chordata > Amphibia > Anura > Ranidae > Glandirana > Glandirana rugosa. Next base: position 99,831 of record BLSH010371481.1, on the reverse strand, counting down.
GTATTAAATTTTAGGCTTGTGCAAATCGTTTTGTTCCGAATTTCGTTTTTACCGAATTTTGCAAAATTCGGCAATTCGGACGAATTCCAAATTTTCAATTTCCGAATTTTCCGAATTTTCATTTTTCCGAATCGCGGTAATTCGGAAATTCGCGGTAATTTGGCAATTTCGGAAATTCGCGGTAATTCGGCAATTGCGTTAATTCAGAAATTTGCGTTAATTCGGCAATTGCGGTAATTCGGAAATTCACGGTAATTCGGCAATTGCAGTAATTCGGAAATTCGGCAGTTGGAACAGACGAAAATCCGAAATTCGGAAATCCGAAAATTGGAAAAAACTAAGAATATTTGAAATAATAACTAACTAATAACTATCAAATTTTAGGTATTGGAATTTCCTTGAAAGTTTGGCTGTTAATGAACTTAATATGAAATTTAGCACTAATAGTCATACTTTCAAGGTATATGGTTCCTCCTGGTTTTAGGTAAAGTGTTCTAAACAGTGTCCAGATGTTTGCAGAACAGGTATATGGTTCCTCCCGGTTTTAGGTAAAGTGTTCTAAACAGTTTCCAGATGTTTGCAGAACAGGTATATGGTTCCTCCCGGTTTTAGGTAAAGTGTTCCCAGATGTTTGCAGAACAGGGATATGGTTCCTCCCGGTTTTAGTTAAAGTGTTACACACAGTTTCCAGATGCTTGCAGAACAGTGATATGGGTTCTCCCTGCTTATTTATACTTTTTTGACACAGTTTGAAGATGATTTTAGAACAGTGATATGGCTTCTACCATTAATTAATACTTTTCAGACACAGTTTGAAGATGGTCCAAATCCACCTCCATTTTTGACATTTTTAAAAAAATGCTTTTGGATTTTGGCCCTCCTTGGTATATGGACAAGACGTTTGTAGACCTG
>BLSH010371481.1:37302-67082 GCA_018402905.1 Glandirana rugosa | reverse complement strand
TCCAAGAATGAAATGCTGCCCCCCCACCCCCCAAAGAAAAAAATCACGCCCACCAAAAGGCCCCCACATCCATTATTTTATATCATGATAATTAAAAGTAAAATTAAATGTATCAGGAAGTCAGATTTACATGCAACAGCAAAATTTTAGGACATACCATTATGTTCAATTACAAGGGGGATCTAGGGCAGTATAGGGGCAGGCTAGGGAGGTATATGGACAGGCTAGGGCAGTATAATGGCGGGCTAGGGCAGTTTAGGGTCAGGTGGAGCGGCCCGAGGGGCAATTGTCATCATGACACACAAAACTGCTGGAAAAAAGTCTTGGTTGTCAATTTGCTGGGTAAATAGAAGAGAAGGAGAGGCAGCCGTGGTTGATTTTGCTGCCCCTCTCAAAGTGCTGCCTGGGCCCAATGGACCCACTGGGACCCTTGGTAGGGCCTGCCTATCAGTGTCCTTAGAGAGAGTATGTTAGAAAGAGCCTCTTCCAGGCCCTATGAGAAACTACAAAGGAGTCTAAAGGGACCTGGAGGGGGCCTATTTCTAAGGCTGCTTTCACCGGGGCTGTCCGAGCATTGGTTTTAATGGTGCTTTACTGTCGTTTTAGCAGGGATTTTCTGCTACTAGCAGGGCACTTTTAACCTACAGGAAGGGATTAAGAAGGGGTTAAAAACGCCCATGTTGCGGCACTTCCCTAATGCTTTTCAGTCGCTTCGGAAGCGCTGCCCATTCATTCCAATGGGCAGGGCGGTTTAGAAGCGTTGTATACACCGCTCCCAAACCGCCCCAAAGATGATACTTGCGGGACCTTTTTTACCGTCCCACAAGTGCACCGCCCCAGTGTGAAATCACTTGGCCTTTCACACTGGGGAGGATTGAGAGGCAGTTTTCAGGCGCCTTACAGTCGCTATTTCTGAAAAGTGCCCCAGTGTCAAAGGGGTAACAGAGTGTACAGTGAACACCTTCATTCACTCTGGTCCTCACGGGACCCCCTCCTTGTGCCATGACTCTCACCCCTACCCCAACCTCTCACAAAGTAAAAATAAAATTGGCACTGTGTAGCACTCCTCTTACCTTAAATATGGGTACTGAAGCTGTGCCTGGCTCCTGCGTCCTCTGTGGCTAGCTGGCACCCTGGTCCTGCTGTGGGTGGGTCACCGTGGGTGGCTGGCTGGCTCCCTGCTGTGGGTGGGTCATCATGGGTAGCTGGCTGGCACCCTGGCCCTGCTGTGGGTCACGGGTGGGTGGCTGGTGCCCTGGCCCTGCTGTGGGTCACTGTAGGTGGCTGGCTGCCACCCTGGCCCTGCTGTGGGTCACTGTGGGTGGCTGGCTGGCACCCTGGTCCAGCTGTCGGTAGCTAACTGGCAACTGGTCCCTGGCCCTGCTGTGTGTCACTGTGGGTGAGTGGCTGGCTGGCATCCTGGACCTGCTGTGGGTAGCTGGCTGGCACCTGGTCCCTGGCCCTGCTGTGGGTCACTGTGGTTGGCTGGTCTAGCACCCTGCCCTGGCCCAGCTGTGGGTAGCTGGCTGATACCTGATCCTTCTGTCGGTCACTGTGGGTGGCTGGGCACCCTGCCCTGGCCCTGCTGTGGGTAGCTGGCTGGCACCTGGCCCTGCTGTGGGTGGCTGGGCTGGCACTTGATCCCTGGCCCTGCTATGAGTGGCTGGGCTGGCACCTGGCCCTGCTGTGGGTCACTGTGGGTGCCTGGGCAGACACCTGGTCCTGCTGTGGGTGGCTAGGCTGGAACCTGGTCCCTGGCCCTGCTGTGGGTAGCTGGCTGGCACCTGGTCCTGGGCCCTGCAGTGGGTGGCGGGCTGGCACCTGGTCCCTGCAGTGGGTGGTTGGGCTGGCACCTAGTCCCTGCTGTGGGTGGCTGGGCTGGCACCTGGTCCCTGCTGTGGGTGGCTGCACTGGCACCTGGTCCCTGCTGTGGGTGGCTGACCTGGCACCTGGTCCCTGCAGTGGGAGGCTGGGCTGGCACCTGGTCCTACTGTGGGTGACTGGGCAGGCACCTGGTCCCTGCTGTGGGTGGCTGACCTGGCACCTGGTCCTGTTGTGGCTTGCTGGTGTGTCCTCTGACTCCTCCCCTCTTCATTCTGGGCGGGCACTGTTTGGCGAGGCGAGGGACAGGAAGGGACTCGGAGTGAGGCGGCAGCCTATCCTGGTACACTATTAGGTTTGCAGCAGCAGGTAAGCAGGTGCAGTGCATAGAGTAACACACAATGATGTTGCGTGGGTGTGCCGCATGCCTCCACGCACAGGGCCTGCTCGTCTGCTGCAATGCTTCCTAGGCTGGCTTTTTCTACCCGGGCTGGGCCCCCTTCCTCTCCTATATGATCATCATGCGCGCTGCTGGGGCCTGGCTGGGCCTGAAAAAGGTAGTTGCTGCCACCACGGGCTGGTCAGGGAGAATGAGCAGCCAATGCCTGGACCGGCCCAGACCCCAGCGAGTTCAAGTAGGCGGCGCCGGCAAGCCCCCTTCTGCAGTGGGTGGCTGGGCTGGCACCTGGTCTTGCTGTGGGTGGCTGGCACCTGATACCCTGCAGTGGATGGCTGGGCTGGCACCTGGTCCCTGCAGTGGGTGGCTGGGCTGGCACCTGGTCCCTGCAGTGGGTGGCCGGGTTGGCACCTGGTCCCTGCAGTGGATGGCTGGGTTGGCACCTGGTCCCTGCAGTGGATGGCAGGGTTGGCACCTGGTCCCTGCAGTGGGCGGCTGGGCTGGTACCTGGTCCCTGCTGTGGGTGGCTGACCTGGCACCTGGTCCTGTTGTGGCTTGCTGGTGTATCCTCTGGCTCCTCTCCTCTTCATTCCCGGTGGGCACTGTTTGCTGAGGCGAGGGACTGGAAGGGACTCAGAGCAAAGCGGCAGCTTATCCGGGTCCACTATTAGGTTTGCAGCAGCAGGTGAGCAGGCCCAGTGCGTGGAGCAACACTTAATGTCGTTGCGTGGGTGTGCCGCGTGCCTCCACGCACTGGGCCTGCTGCAATGCTTCCTGGGCTGGCTTTTTCTACCCGGGCTGGGCCCCCCCTTCCTCTCCTATATGATCATCATGCGCGCTGCTGGGGCCTGGCCAGGCCTGAAAAAGGTAGTTGCTGCCACCACGGGCTGGTCAGGGAGAGTGAGCAGCCAATGCCTGGACCGGCCCAGACCCCAGTGAGTTCCAGTAGGCGGCACCGGCAAGCCCCCTTCTGCAGTGGGTGGCTGGGCTGGCGCCTGGTCTTGCTGTGGGTGGCTGGGCTGGCACCTGATACCCTGCAGTGGGTGGCTGGGCTGGCACCTGGTCCCTACAGTGGGTGGCTGGGCTGGCACCTGGTCCCTGCAGTGGATGGCTGGGTTGGCACCTGGTCCCTGCAGTGGGTGGCTGGGCTGGCACCTGCTCCCTGCTGTGGGTGGCTGGGCTGGCACCTGCTCCCTGCTGTGGGTGGCTGACCTGGCACCTGGTCCTGTTGTGGCTTGCTGGTGTATCCTCTGGCTCCTCTCCTCTTCATTCCTGGTGGGCACTGTTTGCTGAGGTGAGGGACTGGATGGAAGGGACTCGGAGCAAGGCAGCGGCCTATGCGGGTACACTATTAGGTTTGCAGCAGCAGGTGATCAGGCCCAGTGCGTGGAGCAACACTTAATGACGTTGCGTGGGCGTGCCGCATGCCTCCGCGCACTGGGCCTGCTCGCCTGCTGCAATGCTTCCTGGGTTGGCTTTTTCTGCCCGGGCCGTGTCCCCTTCCCCTACTATATGAATACCATGCACTTTGCTGGGGCCTGGCTGGGCCTGAAAAAGGGTATTTGCTGCCGCCACGGGCCGGTCAGGGAGAGTGGGCAATGAGTACCTGGACCGGCCAAGACCCCAGTGAGTTCCAGCAGGCGGCCGGGGCCCTTGGACCACGGCTGAAATGCCCGAACGGTCAGTCTGCCCTTGCCTCTAGCCCACCACAATGCACAGATGTGAATGCTGGAAAGTTGTTAACATAAGTGGCCAAAACGAAGGGATATATTTCCAATCTTTGAGTTTGACCTCATAGAGAGGTGTTATAAGAACCAGTGCCCCATCTGGAGATTTCCCCTCTTGAGAGTGCCACCCCGCCGCTGTTATTTTACTATACGGCGGGCAGCAAGTGGCTAAGGTTGGCCTCGCAAATATATAATAAAGCCTCTAATATCCTGGTTATTCTGGTTACCTTGGATGACTCATCTTATAGGAATTTGAACTGCCCATATGGACAAGCCAGCCCCCTCTACTTCAGGAATTTGCCATTTTCCTTAGAAGGCCATTTTTCTCCAAGGGTGGGCTTGACCATTTCCTACACACAAGACTTATATACCCTAGCAAGAACTTGTGGGGTTAGTCTCACCCAGAACTGCCATCAGGCATATGTGTCTGGACCTGGTCAATGGCCATGCTGCATGCGCAGATGGGACTCCGTGGCGAAACAGCATCTTTAGTTAAGTATTCTTGTCATATGTTCTTTATCTGTATCTGTCCTTATCTTTAATAAATGTTATAATTATAAGTATTTGTGTGATCTCTCTTTGCACATATCGAACACAACCCCAAAAACGTGACAAAACAGGGACACAGACAGCAAAAAAAAATCTAGCAGTGGTTTTCTCTCCTTACCAATATAAATCTAAAAAAAAGTGTTTAATTATACTATATTGTAAGGTGGCTCATGAAACAAAATGGGGGACAAACTAAAACGTTGAATGTAACATCTAAGCTCTTTTTTCGTACGTTAAGCCACATTAAGCTCCCCAAAAAATAATCTTAATGTCTCTAGTTTGCCTTGTGGGAGAGCAAATCCCATGAAACTTCCAGGATAGGTTTGGGAAGTTGAGAACTTAGGTTGTGCAAGTTATAAGACCATTGATTGAGGTTTAGGCACATTATGGTGCGTTAAGCTCATTTTACATTAAAGCGGAGTTCCACCCAAAAGTGGAACTTCCGCTTTAAGAGGAGGTGACTCCCTGACATGCCCCAATTGGCATGTCATTTTTTTTTGGGGGGGGGGGACCGTGGACCCTGTTTTCACAGGGTCCACGGTTTACTTCCTCCCCTTGCGCCCGAGGAGCCGGAAGGAAGTTCACCTTCCCTCTCTCCCACCCGGCGATCTTCTGGGACACGTCACAGGTCCCAGAAGATGCGCCGAGCCATTCACAAGCCGCAGCGCGACTCGCGCATGCGCAGTGAGCGCCCGGCTTTGAAGCCAAAGCTGGGTGCCCACACCTGTGATGCCTGTGCCGCCGAGGGGAGGGGGAGATGAGCGAGCCCTCGGGCGGTCGCATCGCTGGAACGAGGGACAGGTGAGTGGCCGATTGTTAAAAGTCAGCAGCTACACTTTTGGTAGCTGCTGACTTTTAACAGGGTGGAACTCCGCTTTAAGCTGTTCACATTAACCGTTTTAGGATTGTAAAATATAGCTCATTGTGAATAACTTTTGATGCAATTTACCAAATGACCTGAAATTTTCAGGACATGTTGGCATAGACAGAGCCTTGTATTGTGTGAAGTTTAGGGGAAATTGGTTAACATCTAAGCTCTTTTTTGTGTGTTAAGCCACATTAAGCTCCCCAAACAACAAGCTTAATGTCCCTAGTTTGCCTAGTGGGAGAGCAAATCCCATGAAACTTCCGAGATAGGTTTGGAAAGTTGAGAACTTAGGTTGTGCAAAGTTTCAAGACAATTGAATGAGGTTTTGGCACATTATGGTACGTTAAAGTTTCAAGACAATTGATTGTAGCTACAGCATCATTGCATCACTTCCATTTTCGGGTCTGTGGAACGCATCGCGTCCCGGACTTCCAGTCTTTTTATATGCTCATATGAATCTATCCAAATGTAAGTGCAATACCTCTACTTTTATAATAGACTATGTCAAACTGAGCTACCCTATGAAACTTGTCTTTGATGTTCCCCCATATATATGAGATTGCAAGGAAAGGCGAGGCAGTTTCTTTGTGGACCTGGATATATAGAGGCAGCTCTACCAATGGACCTGGATATATAGAGGCAGCTCTACTGGTGGACCTGGATATCTAGATACAGCCAGGAAGGGCTGTGAATGCTGGATACCCCTATAAGGGGTGAGTGGAGCAAAGAGAGGGGGAGCAGGTGTGGAGACACTGGGAACACCGCATGACCTTTGGCCACACCAGATTACGTTTTTTTGTTCAGCATCACTATACCAAGGACTGGTTAATACTCACACATATTGTTTGGAGCACTATTTACAGCACTTGTGACTTTTTGTTTTGCCTTTGGTTTGAATTACCAAAGGAGTATTGAACTTACTATATGCAGCACTGGTCACTTTGCTTTGACATTTCAAATGCTATTTTGCATAAAACCATGAATGAATTATAATTTTTTATTTTTTAAATGCTATTTGAATAAACGTATGAATGAATTACGTATTTTGATTGAAACACTGTTTATTCAACATATTCATTTCTGCTATTGATAATATTATTGTGTCAAGTCTTTCACTTTTTTGCACATTATTCTTCACAAGGTACACATTGACATGAGCAGCGCCACATCCACTTCCAAAGCCCATACTCATGAAACAAAATGCATCAACCCATGCATAGGGTCCTAAGGGATGGGATCGCCATTTGAGATTTAGAAGTTCCCAAGGATTGACTAAAAACTTTTTTGTGTTAGAAGTATTTTATTTAAAGCACAATACAAAAATGTAATATATTGCAGTTTACCAATCTTTAAATGTGGTGGCTTCTTTTATTTTTTTAGGCTTGTTTCCCTTTATTTTCACCTGGTAACATACTTGCTGTTTTAGGATTTCTGCACTCTGGATGGAGGTGAATCTGAGCCACTTTTAGACAGCAGCATTGTCAGTCTCACGGGAGGGGAGTGTTAGATGGACTAGCAGATTTAGATTAAGGTGACCAGATTTTTAAAATGAAATCCGGGTACATATTTTATTTTTACTAGTAATGGCGGCAATCAGCGACTTATAGCGGGACTGCGATATTGCGGCAGACAAATCGGATGCAAAGTGACACTTTGTGGGAACCAGTGACACTAATATAGTGATCAGTGCTTAAAATATACACTATCACTGTACTAATGACAATGGCTGGGAAGGGGTTAACATCTAGGGCAATCAAAGAGTTAAATGTGTGCCTAACAAGTGTTTTCTCACTGTGGGGGAGGTTGCTTTTACTAAGGGAAGGCACAAATCCCTGTCCCAGCAGCCATGTAATGTGACACATTGTGGCAGTGCAATGCCAGCCAGAGCCATGATAGAATGCCTGCTGTTTGTGAGTTATGATACCATCCATTATGCCAGAGAGACAGACACAGGGCAATGTAGTCTATTCACAGACACCCCCAAAGCCCACCTGTGTTGAAGCCTTGAAGGCACTGGCAGCCCCACGATCAGATCCAATTCCCCTCTGTGCCTGCTGCTGGACACTATCAGCTGAGCTCTCTCTGCTGTCGCCACCACTGCCCACCTCACAGCCTCTCTTCGGGCCCCGGCAACTACTGGGTGGGGTGTGGAACTGAGCAGAGGAAGATTACTCCACTGGGGAAGGCAAGAGGATAGGAAGGCAGGCGGCTGGCTGGGACTTGAGCCAAGGCAGAAGAACATGCGAGCGGGAATTACACCCCCCCCCCCAAGCCAGTAGGAGCAGCAGAGTGGGGGGGGGGGGTGTAATTCAGAATTTCTTTTTAATTCTGCACTGACTGTCTTTTGAAATGGCTTGGGCCCCTATTCAAATCCAATCAGGGGACAAAACCGGGGACAGATTTGGTCCGGGGACAGTGTCCTCAATCCGGGGACTGTCCCCTGAAACCAGGGATGTCTCGTCACCATAATTTAGATGAACTTGTCTAACAAACTGAAGCCAAACTCCCGATAACACTTTATAAGCAGTTTACAGCAACAGCTTTTTATTTCTTTTGAGAAAAAGATTTTACAGAAATGAATAAAAGATGACCATTGTAAGCATTGTAAATGGGTGGTAAAAATTATTTTTAGCGCAACTTTTTCAAATACTTGCAGAAGACCTCATCCCGTAACCCAAAGATCAAAGGACTGAGGAACCGTGGCAGAAACATGAACACAAGAAAGAAAGTCATGCGCAAGAAGACAATGTTGTCGGCGAAGATCGTGTCAATGAATGTTGAGATGAGAGACGTCATACACAGCAGTAGCTGGAAGGTGTGGAGCATGACCGTCTGTCCCGCTTTGGAGGCAAATGATGAACCCGAACTTATCTTCTTGGCCACAATGATGACCTTCATGTATGTAAACATATGGATCATTCCAACCACTGAGAGGCTGAAGACAATGCTTATGGACTTTATGGAATTTTGTAGTGGAACTATCGCTACTGTCAAACGACTACATTTGACCTTCAGGGCAAAAATGTCCTTGTTAATCAAAAACAGTAGAGCTATAAGTTCAACAATTGGAGAGATCAACCCCAGCACCCAAATGATTGCAATGGCAATGAAGGTATTCTGCACACTGCAGATTTCTGTGTGCCTCAGTGGGAAGCAGACGGCCACATAACGTTCCAGTGACATAACGGCCAGATTATATGGGGTGACGATGAAAGACGTTGAGGTTGCGGCCACTGTTGTGTAACAGATGGAGAATGGGAGGTACACCAGGTAGAGTGAACAGACCGCCAGCAAAAGACATAAAAACAGATACACCGTATCCGTAATCAGCATGTGGGCAAAGAGAATATAGCGGGAGTTGTCCCGGATGTGGTCGGTGGTGAAATAGATACTCAATAAAATTTTCATGAAGTACAGAAAGAAGCAGAAGCCAAGAATCATCACAACCAATAGTGATGTCCTTACAGTTTCGATGGTCTTTTCATTGTATGTAGACAGAGTGGTTATGTTACCGGAAGGAAGGGTGATATTCACCATTGGTCTTTTGACTGCAAATAAAAAAATAAAAGAATATTAAAGTGTATCTGTAGCCAAGGCCTTTTTTTGTGTTGGATGGAATGTGAAAGTGTTAGGACTTCTTTCAGGTTTGTATTGTTGTCTGTGTCCCTGCTTGGGAAATTCGCCCTCTCATTTTTTTTTTCTGATGACCTTTGTCACTGAGACTAAAAGAGATGGGACATCCAACATTTAACAGTTACCACCAAATCAGAAATATTAGGAAAATTCTTCAATAGGGACACCTCTTCCAGACACCTGTCTAAGAAGGGACTTCCCCTCATTTTGGAGAGATTCACTCTCACTTACTATTGGGTGTTTGTAGAAAGGGGTCAATATGCCTCCCTTTAGTTTGAGCTTCTCCTGGTACCTCCCCCAGGAAGTGATTATCCAAGTCTGTTCTCTTCTGGAGGACCCCATATAAATACGGAGCTTGAACATTAGTTGGGTGTGGTTGGAGCATAGAGCAAGCAGCATCGTGGTGAATTACAAATGTGAACCATGTCCATGGCTTCCCCCATGGACACAGTCCACGGTCCTTCTTCTCCATGATGCTTCTGGAAAGAGATTCTCCTGGAATTGGGCTTATTCACTGAAGCATACTTATGACTGCAGGAACAAGGGACTTACACAACCACAATCGATTTGAAATGAAACAAACAATATGTGCTTTAACTGCAGACTTTCAGCTTTAATTTGAGGGTATTTACATCCAAATCAGGTGAACGGCATAGGAATTACAACAGTTTGTATATGTGCCACCCACTTTTTAAGGGACCAAAAGTAATGGGACAGATTAACAATCATAAATCAAACTTTCACTTTTTAATACTTGGTTGCAAATCCTTTGCAGTCAATTACAGCCTGAAGTCTGGAATGCATAGACATCACCAGACGCTGGGTTTCATCCCTGGTGATGCTCTGCCAGGCCTCTACTGCAACTGTCTTCAGTTCCTGCTTGTTCTTGGGGCATTTTCCCTTCAGTTTTGTCTTCAGCAAGTGAAATGCATGCTCAATCGAATTCAGGTCAGGTAATTGACTTGGGCATTGCATAACATTCCACTTCTTTCCATTAAAAAACTCTTTGGTTGCTTTTGCAGTATGCTTCGGGTCATTGTCCATCTGCACTGTGAAGCGCCGTCCAATGAGTTCTGAAGCATTTGAATATGAGCAGATAATATTGCCCGAAACACTTCAGAATTCATCCTGCTGCTTTTGTCAGCAGTCACATCATCAATAAATACAGGAGAACCAGTTCCATTGGCAGCCATACATGCCCACGCCATGACACTACCACCACCATGCTTCACTGATGAGGTGGTATGCTTTGGATCATGAGCAGTTTCTTTCCTTCTCCATACTCTTCTCTTCCCATCACTCTGGTACAAGTTGATCTTGGTCTCATCTGTCCATAGGATGTTGTTCCAGAACTGGGAAGGCTTTTTTAGATGTTGTTTGGCAAACTCTAATCTGGCCTTCCTGTTTTTGACGGTCACCAATGGTTTACATCTTGTGGAAACAATTCTTCCGTCATCCACCACAGTTGTTTTCCGTGGTCTTCCGGATCTTTTGGTGTTGCTGAGCTCACCGGTGCGTTCTTTCTTTTTAAAGATGATCCAAACAGTTGATTTGGCCACACCTAATGTTTTTGCTATCTCTCTAATGGGTTTGTTTTGTTTTTTCAGCCTAATGATGACTTGCTTCACTGATAGTGACAGCTCTTTGGATCTCATATTGAGAGTTGACAGCAACAGATTCCAAATGCAAGTAGCACACTTGAAATTAACTCTGGACCTTTTATCTGCTCCTTTCAAATGGGACAATGAGGGAATAACACACACCTGGCCATGGAACAGCTGAGCAGCCAATTGTCCCATTTATTTTGGTCCCTCAAAAAGTGGGAGGCACATATACAAACTGTTGTAATTCCTACACTGTTCACCTGATTTGAATGTAAATACCCTCAAATTAAAGCTGAAATTCTGCAGTTAAAGCACATCTTGTTCGTTTTATTTCAAATCCATTGTGGTGGTGCATAGAGCGAAAAACATTAGAATTGTGTAGATGTCCCAATATTTATGGACCTAACTGTATATATATATGTACACACACGCGTGTGTGTTTCAGCTTTGTGGTGCACACCCTAATGCAATAGGCTGCTCACACCAATGGTGATCAGTCAATGTACAACAGGCCTCTGTGTTTTTTATCTCTTCTGGATGGAGAGAAAGATACATGGTATTACCTACCAGGTACATCATATAATACATTGTATTACCTAGACATGTGCGGTTTGTTTTGTTCCGAATTGAAATTCAGACAAATTTTTCATTATTGTATCCAAATTTCCGAATTACAGTAGTAACGAATTCAAACTAATCTTAAATAACTAATCAAAACTTCGGACAAAATTCGAATTCGATTGGTTTTCAAGTCAAATTTGAATAGTTTTTGAAACGAATTCGAATTTCCAAAGAGAATAAAAGAGAATAGAAAACAAAGGAATATAATAGAATAGAATAGAATAGCAAATAAAATAATAGAATATAATAGAGTAAAACAAAATAGAATACAGAATAAAAGAGTAGAGTAAAACAGAACAAAATAGAATCGAGAATAAAAGAACAGAATAAGATGAAATAGAATAGAAAAAAGGAATAGATTAGAATGAAAAATGTAATAGAATAGAATGAAATAGAAAGAATATAACCTTCTTCTGAAATTCGATTTCGAATAGAATAAATTAGAATTCCAATACAATAGGACAATAGAAAAGAATAGAATAGAAAAAAACAATAGAATAGAATAGAATAGAATAGAATAGAAAGAATATAATCTTCCAAAATTCAAATGTCGAATAGAATAAATTTGAATTTGAATGGAATTCGATTTGAATGCAATTCAAATGGAATTTGAACGGAATTTGAAAATTTTGAATAGATTTGAATTTAAAAAAACAAAACGAATTAAACAAATGTAACTAAGCAAATTTATGTAAATAACGAAACTAAATTAAACAACTTTTTTCGATCTTCACATGTCTAGTATTACCTACAAGGTGCAAGATACATCATATAATACATTGCATTACCTACTAGATACATTATATAATATACTGTATTTTTTCTTCTTGCCAGAGGAGAAAAATGTAAAATAAATAAAAAATATAATAATAAAAAAAATAATAATAATAAAGTAGCTAGATCAGAGTATGATCTAGGTCAGTGTCAGGGTTAGGGTTGGGGTCAAGGTTAGGGTCAGAGGTCAACTTCAGAGTCAAAGTTCAAGATCAAAGGTCAAAGTCAGCATTATTAAGGCTCCTTTCACACTTGTGCAACCTGAAAGTCGCACGATTTTGTCGCGAACCCTCTTCATCAGAGCCTAGTTCGCCATGCATCTATCCCCTCAATAAATACATACATACTGATTACCTACTTGCCTGTGGGCGGGCTTCCCCCGATGTGTATGGCCCTCCCCTTCCTGGAGGTGGTGTATGCCTCTATATGTCCTCAAAAACATTACCTGACAACCATACCCTAAAACATCACTGCAAATGCTATACACCTCATGTGAGTTGCCATTGATAATGTTACTATTTGCAGTGATGTTTTAGGGTATGGTTGTCAGGTGATGTTTTTGAGGACATATGGAGGCATACACCACCTCCAGGAAGGGGAGGGCCATACACATCGGGGGAAGCCCGCCCACAGGCAAGTAGGTAATCAGTATGTATGTATTTATTGAGGGGATAGATGCATGGCGAACTAGGCTCTGATGAAGAGGGTTCGCCCTGGAAACGCGTCAGCCTTGCCTCATGGACACCATCCAGTCCCTCAGCTGAGGCGTTGTTCGTTTATCAGTTGGATGTGGTCCTTCCTTTTAAGCTTTTTAATCAACTCTGCTTGTGAGTATATGGATTTTATTTTCGCAATTTTAATAAAAACTTTTTAATGGTATTGCACAAGGTTGGTGCGCCCTTCTTGTTTGTATTTCCTCTCTAATAAGCCACCTGGATACACTAAGTATACAATATCTCACAAAAGTAAGTACACCCCTCACATTTTTGTAAATATTTTATTCTATCTTTTCATGTGACAACACTGAAGAAATGACACTTTGCTACAATGTAAAGTAGTGAGTGTACAGCTTGTATAACAGTGTAAATTTGCTGTCCCTCAAAATAACTCAACACACAGCCATTAACCATTTGCCGACCGCCAACCGCAGGTTGACGGCGACAAGATGGCTCCACTAGGCAAATCGCTGTTATATGACGGCGGCCGCGATCACGAGCCTTGGGCGCGCGCTCGCGCTCCAGCGCCATTCGACACAGGGCCGATCAATCTACAGGACCAGGCCAATGAATTTTGGCCTGACCCCTTCTATCAGTCCTGCCAATGATAGGGCTCCTCTGCCTCTGAAATGTAAACAGAGGCAGAGGAAGTTAGTTCCCCTTCCTCCCTGAAGCCCTTTTCGGTTTCACGAGGAAGAAGGAGCTTAAAAAACGTGAGTTGCACCAACACCACACTGACACGAGGTCACATAGGCACATTTAACCCCTTGATCGCCCCCTGATCGCCCCCCAGTTAACCCTTTCACTCCCTGCCACTCCCTGTCACAGTATCACAGTGCAGCGATCTGATTTTTACCGATCGCTGTACTTGTGACCCTTGTGACACTAAATCAATGTTAGGGGAGATAGTATTAGGCCTAGTTAGGTAAAAATACCCCCCTTGCCCCCCCAATAAAGTTTTTAACCCCTTGATTGCCCCCTGTCACCTGTGATCACTGTATAAGTGTCACGGGTGACGCTAGCTAGCTAGATAGTTTTTTTTTTCAATCAGATTACCCGCCATATATTATTTTATATACCTTTTATAGGTTTTAACCCCCGATCGCCCAGCGGTGACCCCAGTTAGCTTTTAGTGTGCATTAGGGTCAGTGTAAACGCCAGACAGGGCCAGTTAGCGAGGTACTCTGACACGTACGCACGCACATTAGGTAGGTGCTAGATATTATTGTGATATCTGATCAGATCAATATCTGCGATCTGATCAGATATATATTAGCGTCCCCACTAGATTAGGGTTCTAAAAAACACAGTGTTAGCGGGATCAGCCCAGATAACTGCTAGCACCTGCGTTTAGCCCCTCCGCCCAGCCCAGCTCACCCAAGTGCAGGATCAATAGATCGCTGTCACTTACAAAACACAACACACATATCTGCAGCCTTCGCAGAGATCACGCCCGATCCCTGCGAATTCTGACAGTGAATTTGGTAGCGTTTGAAGCAGGCTCTGACAACCAGGTGCGCTTTTTTGCCTGTGAGTCACGCTAGTGTACGTTTCAAATTTAGAAAGCCCAAAATGTCTGGCCGCACGTACACTAGCGAAGAGGCCTACAATATGCTGAGTTTGACAGATGAGAGCGATGGGGAAGACTCACTGTCAGATTCAGGCTCAGCATATGAACCTGTAGACAGCAGCGGCACCCTGACAGATAGCTCTGACGACGAAGTTGTGGTCCCTGCTAGAGCCAGGCGTACCAGACCCCGTTCTGCTGTCACTGATGTGCGTGAACCGCATTGCTCTCGTATGCAGCAGAGAGCCAGTACTAGTGCTGCTACCCATTCTGGTGACCTGGCAAGCACCAGCGGCCTAGTACCCCCTGGACGTAGACAAACCGGCACTGCAGTAACACTTGGTGACGTGGCGAGTCCCAGCAGTACAAGCTGGTGTGGCTAGCACGAGGAATGCCCCTCAGCCACCAAGAAGACGAACACAGGCCCACAGAACCCATAGTGCCCTTCCTGACGCGCTTGCAAACCCTGATTGGCAACCCCAAACTGATGCAGCGCCCGTACTTCCCCCATTCACTGCCCAACCCGGAATCACCGTGAATACAGCTGATTTTACGGCCATTGATTTTTATTCGCTGTATTTCACGGAAGATCTCTATAGATCTATTGTGGACCAAAGCAATTTATATGCTGGTCAATTCATCGCCATTAATCCCCATTTGATACTTGCCAGAGACTGGAAACCAATCACGGTTCCAGAATTTAAGACCTTTCTGGGCCTTTCCTTCCTCATGGGCATAACTAAAAAAACTGAATTGCGGTCATATTGGTCCACGCACCCAATTCACCATATGCCCATGTTCTCTGCTTGCATGTCCAGGACACGATACGAGCAGATTTTGCGGTTCATGCACTTTAGTGATAATGAACTTAGTCGTCCAGGGGGTGACCCTGAATTTGACCAGCTCTACAAAATTCGGCCCCTCATAAACCACTTCAACCAGAAGTTCACCGCACTTTTTATTCCCAGCAAAGTTGTGTGCGTGGACGAGTCCCTAGTTAAATTTTCTGGCTGTCTTGCTTTCAAGCAGTTTGTCCCCAGCAAGCGTGCCAGATACGGAGTCAAGTTGTATAAGCTCTGTGACAGGGCCACAGGCTATACAAATAGTTTCATGGTTTATGAGGGCAAAGATAGTCACGTAGAGAAGGATGCCCAGTCTACATAGGGAGTGCTGGCAAGATTGTGTGGAGCCTGGTGTCACCCTTATTCGGAAAGGGGTACCACTTATACGTGGACAATTATTACACAAGCGTGCCACTTTTTAGTCACTTGTTCGATCATCAGATTGGCGCATGTGGCACAGTGCGACCTAATCGCCAGGGCTTCCCCCAATGGCTTGTAGAATCCCATCTTAGTCGGGGGGAGAGAGCCTGCGTAAAGTGTAATAATTTGCTCGCGGTGAAGTGGAGGGACAATCGGAATGTTTTCGTTCTGACCTCCCTTCACGCAGATACGACAGTGCAAATTTCTACGGCGACTGGTCTTGTGGAGAAACCCCTCTGTGTCCACGAATATAACCTAAAAATGGGAGGGGTGGACCTCAATGATCAGTTAATGGCGCCGTACCTAATTGCCCGTAAAGCGAGACGCTGGTACAAAAAAGTGTCTCTATACCTTTTTCAATTGGCTTTGCTGAACGCTCATGTCTTATACAGAGCGTCAGGACTGACAGGATCCTTCCTCAAATTCATGGAAGAGATCGTCACAGCCCTTCTGTATCCAGATGGTGCTGCACCCCCACCTCACAATGTGAATGCAGTTAGCCGGCTGCATGGGAGGCACTTTCCACGTGTCCTCCGTGGTACCCCAGGCCAAAGAGCACCCCAAAAGAGATGTCGTGTCTGCAGACGACGCGGATACAGGCGTGACACCCGCAGTTATTGCAAAACCTGTCCTGACCAGCCTGGTCTCTGCATCAATGACTGTTTTGAACGCTATCACACATTAATGAATTATTAGCGTAGGGTGCAGCAGACACAGCGATAGGCACACTGACATAGGGTCTCCAAAGATGCCAGTGCATTTTGAGAGACCCAAACCTGGAACCGATTTTTAGTTACAAAAAAAAAAAGGCGTACCAAAAAAAAAACCCCCAAACAAATAAAAAAATTAAAACAACAAAAAAAATAAAAAAGTTAAAAAAACCAAAAAAATATAAAATAAAATAACCAAAAACAGTTGTACGTTTCTTTTTTCTCTCTTTCTCTTGTTTTCTCTCTAATCTCTCTCTGTTCTCTCTCTATTGTTAATATTTTGTATGCATACCTGTTTGTTACTGTTTTTATCATGTTTTCTTTGCAGGTATGTAATTTTTTTGTTACTGCTTACCTGTAATGTTTTATTGTTAATGCGTTTTATAATTTTTTTTTATTCTTAGCAGGTATGTAATTTTTTAAGTTACTGTGTTTTATTAATTGTTTATTCCTTTTCAGGTACGCCATTCAGCTGCAGCACTGATTTATCAATGGTGACAGCAAAAGCGTTTGCTCCCACCATTCATAAAGCAGTGACTCCAGCGCTGTTGGTGGTGATTTCACCACCACAGTTAAAAAAAGGGCAAATATACCGGAGTATAGGGGCAGAGGGTGGAAATTGGGGTGGATTGCCCCTATGCTCCGGTATATTTTTTTAAAAAGTGGCTATGCCCACCATTAGAAGTGGGAGGATGAAGGGAGGTTTTCTAATGGTGGGCATACCCACCGATTGATTCTTTTTTTTCAGGAAAAAAAGAACATTACAATATATGCCCAACAAGGACCAGCGACATACTAGTGTGTTGCTGGTCTTCTCAGGCTATCCTGTCTCACCAGGGAACGTGAGAATGCAGCTGGTGGTTCCGCCAGCTGACCATAGAGCTGATTGAAGACTAGAATGGATCCAATCATCTCCATGGCCTAAGAAACTGGAGGCTATGAGCATTTTGTGACTTCGGTTTCGCCAGATATAAACAGCGCCATTGGGAAATTGGGGAAGCATCTTATCACACCGATTTTGCTGTGGTCAGATGCTTTAAGGGCTGGGGAAAGATCTAGAGTTTAGTAGACCACAAATTGGAAAAAAAAAATGTGCGACAATACCTATTTTTATCATAGGGGATATTTAAAATCCCTGTGATAAAAATAAAAATGATAAAAAAAAAACAAGATGAAAGAGACAGTGTAAAAATAAAATAAAAAAGCAAAATGAATAATTAAAAAAAAAATGCACGCACGCAAAGATGGACGCAAGCGTCAGTCTCGTGTCGTATGTAAACAACAATTTCACCATGCAGGTGAGGTATCAACGCGAACATCAGATAGAGGGCAGTAATTATAGCAGTAGACCTCCTCTGCAGATCTAAAGTGGTAACCTGTAAATGCTTTTTAAGGCTTTTAAAAATGTATATAGTTTGTCGACGCTTCGCGGGTGTGCGTCATTTTTAAAGCATGTAATGTTTGGTGTCTATGCACTCGGCATATGATCAACTTTTATATTTCACCAAACATTTGGGCAAAATAGTGTGTTTTTGTGCATTAAAATTCAACAAAGTTTTTTTTTTTCCCCAAAAATTGCGTTTGAAAAATTGATGCGCAAATACCTTCTGAAAAAAAAATTGTAACACCCACTATTTTAATCTGTAGGGCCTCTGATTTAAAAAAATATATAATGTTTGGGGGTTCAAAGTAATTTTCTAGCAAAAAAAAGGATTTTTTTCATGTAAACAAAAAGTGTCAAAAAAGATTTGGTGGATCAAGTGGTTAGAAGAGTGGGTGATGTTCGGCGTAAAATGCCAGGACAGTTCAAAACCCCCCCAAATTACACCATTTTGGAAAGTAGACACCCCAAGCTATTTTCTGAGAGGCATGTTGAGTCCATGGAATATTCAATATTTTTGTCATTAGTGATTGAAAAATGACAAAAAAAAAAAAAAAATACACAAAGTTGTCACTGAAATGATATATTGCTCACACATGTCATGGGTATGTGTGGAATTGCACCCCAAAATACATTCTGCCGCTTCTCCTGAGTACGGGGATACCCCATGTGTGAGACTTTTTGGGAGCCTAGCCACGTACGGGACCCCGAAAACCAATCGCCTCCTTCAGGATTTCTAAGGGCAAAAATTTATGCCTTCACCCCACACTACCTATCCAGGTTTCGGAGGCCATGAAATGCCCAGATAGCACAAACCCCCCCAAATGACCCCATTTTGGAAAGTAGACACCCCAAGCTATCTAGTCCATGGAATATTTTATATTTTGCCACAAGTTTCCGGGAAATGACAATTTTTATTTACTTTTTTTTTTTTTTACACAAAGTTGTCACTGAAATGACATATTGCTCACACATGCCATGGGTATATGTGGAATTACACCCCAAAATGCATTCTGCTGCTTCTCCTGAGTACGGGGATACCCCATGTGTGAGACTTTTTGGGAGCCTATCCGTGTACAGAACCCCGAAAACCAATCACCGCCTTCAGCATTTCTAAGGGCATAAAATGGTGATTTACTCCTCAATACCCATCACGGTTTTGGAGGCCCTGAAATGTAAAGGTAGCACAAACCCCCCCAAATGACCCCATTTTGGAAAGTAGACACCCTAAGCTATTTGCTAAGAGGCATGGGCATATTTTGCAGCTCTCATTTGTTTTGGAAAATGAAGAAATAAACTGATTTTTTTTTTTACTTTTTTCAAATTTCAAAACTTTGTGACAAAATGTGAGATCTGCAAAATACTCAAAATACTTCTCAGCAAATAGCTTGGAGTGTCTACTTTCCAAAATGGGGTCATTTGAGGGGGTTTTGTGCTATCTGGGCATTTCATGGCCTCCGAAACTGTGATAGGAAGTGAGGCGTAAAAACTCCTTTTTACTCACTTAGAAAGCCTGAAGGTGGTGATTGGTTTTTGGGGTCCCGTACGCGGCTAGACTGACAGAAAGTCTCACATATGTGGTATCCCCATATTCATAAGAAGCAGCAGAATGTATTTTGGGGTGTAATTTCACATATACACATGGCATGTTCAAGTAGCTTATCATTTAGTGAGAACTTTGTGAAAAAAAAATTGCCATTTCCCCGAAACTTGTGGCAAAATATAAAATATTCCAAGGACTCAACATGCCTCTCAGCAAATAGCTTGGGGTGTCTACTTTCCAAAATGGGGTCAGTTGGGGGTGTTTTGTACTGCCCCTCCATTTTAGCACCTCAAGAAATGAGATCGGCAGTCATAAAATAAAAGCTGCGGAAATTCCAGAAAATGTACCCTAGTTTGTAGACGCTATAACTTTTGCACAAACCAATAAATATACGCGATTTTGCTTTTTTTTTACCCGAGACATGTGGCTGAATGCATTTTGGCAAAAATTTATGACTAAAATTTAGTTTATTGTATTTTTGTAATAACATAAAGTTGAAAATATCAATTTTTTTCAAAATTTCCGTTTCTTTATTGTTTATATCGCAAAAAATAAAAAGCGCAGTAGTGAACAAATACCACCAAAAGAAAGCTCTATTTGTGGGAAAAAAAGGACACAAATTTAGTTTGGGTACTGCATTGCATGACCGCGCAATTACCATTTGAAGCGGCGCAGTGCCAAATTGAAAAAAAGTGCTCAGGTCCTAAAGCTGGAAATCCTTGCGGGGCTGAAGTGGTTAATGTCTAAACCACTGGCAACAAAAGTGAGTACACCTGTCACAAGTGAAAATGTCCAAATTAGGCCCAATTAGCAATTTTCCCTCCCTGATGTCATGTGACTCGTTAGTGTTACAAGGTATCAGGTGTGAATGGGGAGCAGGTGTGCTAAATTTGGTGTTATCACTCTCACTCTCTCATACTGGTCACTGGAAGTTCAACATGGCACCTCATGGCAAAGAACTCTCTGAGAACCTGAAAAAAAGAATTGTTGCTCTACATAAACATGGCCTAGGCTATAAGAAGATTGCCAAGACCCTGAAACTGAGCGGCAGTACGGTGGCCAAGACCACAGGTTCCACTCAGAACAGGCCTCACCATGGTCGATCAAAGAAGTTGAGTGCACGTGCTCAGCGTCATATCTAGAGGTTGTCTTTGGGAAATAGACCTATGAGTGCTGCCAGCATTGCTGCAGAGGTTGAAGGGGTTGGGGGGGTCAGACTGTCAGTGCTCAGACCATACGCCACACACTGCATCAAATTGGTCTACATGGCTGTCGTCTCAGAAGGAAGCCTCTTCTAAAGATGATGCACAAGAAAGCCTGCAAACAGTTTGCCGAAGACAAGCAGACTAAGGACATGGATTACTGGAACCATGTCCTATGGTCTGATGAGACCAATATAAACTTATTTGGGTCAGATGGTGTCAAGCGTGTGTGGTGGCAACCAGGTGAGGAGTACAAAGACAAGTGTGTCTTGCCTACAGTCAAGCATGGTGGTGGGAGTGTCATGGTCTGGGGCTGCATGAATGCTGCTGACACTGGGGGGCTACAGTTCATTGAGGGAACCATGAATGCCAACATGTACTGTGACATAGTGAAGCAGAGCATGATCCCCTCCCTTCAGAGACTGGGCCACAGGACAGTATTCCAACATGATAACAACCCAAAAGACACCTCCAAGACGACCACTGCCTTGCTAAAGAAGCTGAGGGTAAAGGTGATGGACTGGCCAAGCATGTCTCCAGACCTAAAACCTATTGAGCATCTGTGGGACATCCTCAAACAGAAGGTGGAGGAGCGCAAGGTCTCTAACATCCACCAGCTCCGTGATGTCATCATGGAGGAGGGGAAGAGGACTCGAGTGGCAACCTGTGAAGCTCTGGTGAACTCCATGCCCAAGGGGGTTAAGGCAGTGCTGGAAAATAATGGAGGCCGCACAAATTATTGACAC
Source organism: Glandirana rugosa (assembly GCA_018402905.1). Taxonomy (NCBI): domain Eukaryota; kingdom Metazoa; phylum Chordata; class Amphibia; order Anura; family Ranidae; genus Glandirana; species Glandirana rugosa. The sequence goes on along the minus strand of BLSH010371481.1, from coordinate 45,961 downwards.
TTTGGGCCCAATTTGGACATTTTCACTTAGGGGTGTACTCACTTTTGTTGCCAGCGGTTTAGACGTTAATGACTGTGTGTTGAGTTATTTTGAGGGGACAGCAAATTTACACTGTTATACAAGCTGTACACTTACTACTTTACATAGCAAAGTGTCATTTCTTCAGTGTTGTCACATGAAAAGATACAATAAAATATTTACAAAATGTGAGGGGTGTACTCACTTTTGTGAGATACTATATATGTACATTTTTACACACATGTCAAATTCGCAAAAATGGGTTTAGGATTTGTTTTACCTTCATCTAGGGGTTAAGGGACACCTTCTCCACTCAATAAAAGTCTTGAGTCGTGAGTTTAGGTGTACAATATGCATTATTCCTCCTCATATATGTACAATTAACTGGCAATCAATGGGCCGTGCCCAGTGGTATTTTTTTGGGGGAAGGGAGGCAAACAATCCTCCCCTCGGATGGCCGGGGACATCCCACCCCCCTTCCGGTCCTGCTCCTAGGCATCCAATAGGATCGCCTGTCCTTTCATCCAATCGGGTGACAGGTCTCAGTTGGGACCTGCTTCCTGATTGGCTGGGAGGAGGATGAGTGTGTAAATAGTGAATATTATTTCACTATTGTCACACAACTGGGTGGCAGTGATCTGCGTCCCAAGCCTACCTTTTTTGAAACCTATTAGAGCCTCTGGTTTTAATCACGTGCTTAAACCCCCCCCCCCCCATTGGAATCCATGTGCCCGACGCCCTGAATGTAGATTAGGGCTGGATGCATGGATGGGGGGGCGGCGCCTATGCGCCCCTAATGGACGGGCCACTACTGGCCGTGTGTGAGGTAGAATGGCTCTGCTGCTGACACTGTCCCTGGCGGTATACATAGAATGCAAAGAAAAAAGTACTATTCCTCCGCGCTTCAGGAGAGTGACTTCTCTGCAGTGGTGAGGAAGGGGATATCTGATTATGTCAAAACTGGATAACGTGCCGGCCTGCTGCCACCTGATGGACTGGGGCGTCCCAAACTGGAGAAACAAAAAAGGCACACAAGGGCGCACTGGCCTAGCACATTATCCTTGGTATTTTTATTTTAAAATACATATAAAAACATACTCTGATGAAGAGGCTACGGCCTAGAAACGCGTCAACCATTCCATCCAGGTCACCAGTAGGAGACGGTTGAACGGTTGTTATCTACTCCAACACTGTATATGGCTGTTGCACGAGCTGTTTGTGAGTATGTTTTTATATGTATTTTAAAATAAAAATACCAAGGATAATGCGCTAGGCCAGTGCGCCCTTGTATACATAGAATATATGCAAGAAAACAGGTGCGGCCCATTCTCATTGAAATCAAAATCCATGAGAACTCATGAGATCCCTGTGACAGGCCCATTGAAGGGGATGCAAAGAAGCAGAATCACTACATGACAGCACAGATCCTCTACTTCCTGTACCTGACCCCTTCAATGAGGTCGGCTCCCCTGCACCAATCAGCCATATACACTATATTACCAAAAGTATTGGGACACCTGCCTTTACACGCACATCAACTTTAATGGCATTCCAGTCTTGGTCCATAGGGTTCAATATTGAGTTGGCCCACCCTTTGCAGCTTCAACTCTTCTGGGAAGGCTGTCCACAAACTCACTCATCCATGTCTTTATGGACCTTGCTTTGTGCACTGGTCCAAATCATTTGGTGGGGGGGTATGGTGTGGGGTTGTTTTTCAGGGGTTGGGCTTGACCCCTTAGTTCCAGTGAAGGGAACTCTTAAGGCGTCAGCATACCAAGACATTTTGGACAATTTCATGCTCCCAACTTTGTGGGAACAGTTTGGGGATGGCCCCTTCCTGTTCCAACATGACTGCACACCAGAGCACAAAGCAAGGTTCATAAAGACATGGATGAGTGAGTTTGGGGTGGAGGAACTTGACTGGTCTGCACAGAGTCCTGACCTCAACCAGATAGAACACCTTTTGGGATGAATTAGAGTGGAGACTGAGAGTCAGGCCTTCTCCTCCAACATCAGTGCCTGACCTCACAAATGCTCTTCTGGAAGAATGGTCAAACATTCCTATAGACACTCCTAAACCTTGTGGACAGCCTTCCCAGAAGAGTTGAAGCTGTCTTAACTGCAAAGGGTGGGCCAACTCAATATTGAACCCTACGGACTAAGACTGGGATGCCATTAAAGTTCATGTGCGTGTAAAGGCAGGCGTCCCAATACTTTTGGTGATGTAGTGTATCACTATACCATAATAATTATCACTGTGAAAACACAACAGGATAGTGACATACAGTAGACACCTGCCTACATGAAGGCTTACAAAAGTATTTGGCCATGGTGTGATGCACACAAGAAGCGTTGTCTGGGGCGTAGTCAATTCTTACAGTACCTAATGATAACAAACTGAATATAAGTATTATTTTTATTTTATGTTTTTGCCCAGACATTTAATTTACATTTTATTCCAAAAAGAACTGCTTCTGTCACTGCTTTAAAAGTGCTAACTGGTGTTGGGCGCTTATTTAGTCGCTTTTCCAGAGCCCTTCTAAAACGTCAGGATCATTAAGGACTGCACCTCTACCCACATTGCATAATTTACAGGTATTTGTGGCCTGAAAAAAATATATATTTTTTTAAATAAGTGAATGCAGTTTCAATGAATGAATGCATTTTAACTGGAGCTTTCTTTTATCAACCAGCATGATTGAAAAAATGGTAGTCAGAAAAAGAACTTCAGTAAAACGATGCAAAGAAATTCCAAGTAAACTTGAGCCATTTATGAAGGTTGAACAAAGATAAATTCAGCCTGCACCCTTATCATTACAGACCCCCCCTACATCAGGGTCCCTATCACAGCCCTCCTAATATCACAGTACCTATCAGAGCACCTTCTTAAATCAGAGTCCCTCTTTACATTGGGGTCCCCATCAGAGACCCCCCTTTCATTAGGGTTTCCATCAGAGCCTCCTTACATCAGTGTCCCCATCAGAGACCCCTTTAATCAGCGTCCCCCCTAATATTATTGTCCCCAACACAGTCCCCTTTACATCAGAGTACCTATCAGAGCACCTTCTTAAATCAGAGTCCCTCTTTACATTAGGGTTCCCATCAGAGCCTCCTTATATCAGTGTCCCCATCAGAGATCCCTTTAATCAGCGTCCCCCCTAACATTATTGTCCCCAACACAGTCCCCTTTACATCAGAGTTCCTATCAGAGCGCCTTCTTAAATCAGAGTCCCTCTTTACATTGGGGTCCCCATCAGAGTCCACCTTTCATTAGTGTTCCCATCAGAGCCCCCTTACATCAGTGTCCCCATCAGAGACCCCTTTAATCAGCGTCCTGCCTTACATCACTGTCCCCAACACAGTCCCCTTTACATCAGAGTTCCTATCAGAGCACCTTCTTAAATCAGAGTCCCTCTTTACATTGGGGTCCCCATCAGAGTCCACACTTTCATTAGTGTTCCCATCAGAGCCCCTTACATCAGTGTCCCCATAAGAGACCCCTTTAATCAGCGTCCTGCCTTACATCACTGTCCCCAACACAGTCCCCTTTACATCAGAGTTCCTATCAGAGCGCCTTCTTAAATCAGAGTCCCTCTTTACATTGGGGTCCCCATCAGAGTCCACCCTTTCATTAGTGTTCCCATCAGAGCCCCCTTACATCAGTGTCCCCATCAGAGACCCCTTTAATCAGCGTCCCCCCTAACATCATTGTCCCCAACACAGTCCCCTTTACATCAGAGTTCCTATCAGAGCGCCTTCTTAAATCAGAGTCCCTCTTTACATTGGGGTCCCCATCAGAGTCCACCCTTTCATTAGTTTTCCCATCAGAGCCCCCTTACATCAGTGTCCCCATCAGAGACCTCTTTAATCAGCGTCCTCCCTTACATCGTTGTCCCCAACACAGTCCCCTTTGCATCAGAGTACCTATCAGAGCCCTCTTTCATTAGGATCCCCATTAGAGTTCCCCTTTACATCAGGGTACCCATCAAAGTTCCCCCTTACATCAGGGTCCTCGTCAGATTCCCCCAAACAGCAGGATCCTCAGCAGAGCTTCCCTAAAATCAAGGTTCCGAGTCATAATCAGTGCCCCCCTTACATCAGAGTCCCCACCAGAGTTCCCCCTTACATTAGGGCCCCCCTCAGATTCCCCTATACAGCAGGATCCCTTTCAGGGCCCACTTACCTAAGAGTTCCCATCAGAGCTCCCCTAAAATCAGAGTTCTTATAAGAGCCCCCCCACAGAGTCTCCATCAGAGTGCTACTATAAATTCTATAAAGAAGGCCTTGAAAGAGTCTGTATCCCTAACCTAGCTGACTAGAGCTGATCATACTTACAGGGTTCCTGGGTTGGCTCAGATGGTGGAGGACTGGACGGCAAATAGCTGAAGATTAATGGCCAGGAGGAACTGAGCTCCAGTATTTATCATTTTCTGCTTCTGGATGATTCTCAGTTTAATATTCCTATGTAACAGGTGGCATGTGTGTCTCCAAGGGCACCAGAGAATTAATTGGCCCCTAGGTGCCCCAAAAATGGCCATATATGCCACATATGGATGACAGGTTAAAGTGTAATCCCAGTTGTCCCATGAAAAAAAATTCCCTCTAGGAAAATATACGTTGCAAGCATTTTAGCATTTTTTTGTGCAGTTACATTCTTTACTCTGTGCAATAAAAATGCTCCTTTTCTCACCATATCCATATCCATAAATCAGTGTGAAACTTTGGAACTTCCAGTAATAAAGACTGCTCACTGCTGCTCTCTCTCCTGTGCAGGGAGACTGGTCTTGTCTCCGCCCCCTCCTGTAGTTTTCTGTAGTGGTTTGGACTGCTAATGCTCACAAAGTAGGTTTATATCCTCTGCGTCTATTAATATTTATGTAAATGTATTTGCTCCTGAAATCAGCTTTAACCACTTACCAACTGGAAGGTTTTCCAGCTTTAGGACCAGAGCACTTTTTGCGATTCGGCACTGCGTCGCTTTAACTGACAATTGCGCGGTCGTGCAACATTGCACCCAAACAAAATTTGCGTCCTTTTTTGTCCACAAATAGAGATTTCTTTTGGTGGAATTTGATCGCCCCTGCGTCATTTCTGATCGCCACTATAAACAAAAGAAGAGCGACCAATTTGCAAAAAAAAACCAAATTTCTTACTTTTTGCTAAAATTCAAATCCAAAAAACAAATATAAAAAAACATTTTTTTTCACCATTTTTGGCCGATTTATATAATTCCTCATATTTGTGATAAAAAAAAGCGTTTATTGATTGGTTTGTGCAAAAGTGGGCGCGTTTACAGATGATGAGAATAAATTTCTGGGGTTTTTATTTTTTACTAGTAATGGCGGCGATCTGAGATTTTTAGCGGTACTGTGATATTGCAGCAGACATGTCGGACATTTTTGACACTTTTTTGGGACCAATGACATTTATTCAGTGATCAGAAATTTAAATGTCCACTGATTACTGTATAGATGTCATTGGCAGTGGAGGGGTTAACCTGGGGGGGAGAGCTAGGGGTTAACTTTGTTCCCTGGATGTGTTCTAACTGTGGGGGGGTTGGGCTAACATGGGCATGAGAGATCTAACTGATCCCAGTGACAGGGATCAGTAGATCTCCTATGCCCCTACTAACAGAGCGGAGAACCGCCGTGCTTACATTGGCGGTTCCCCGTTCTTTCCCTGTGGCCGCTCATCGCGGCTCGCCGGCGGACATCGGGTCCACCCAAGCTGCGGGCACACTCCCCAGGAGTCCCTAGTGGCTGTTCGCAGATCGCCGCCTTTTTACGGCGATTCGCGCTCAGGATCCCAATTGCCGCCGTGAAAACACAGCACGCGGTCGGGTAGTGGTTAATAAATATATCATTAATATCATTAAAACTAGGGTTGCACTGATACCACTTTTGTAAGACAGAGTACAATTACCGATACTTTTTTTCAAGTACTCGCCAATATCGATTACCGATACTTTTTTGAATGTCACGTGGCAGTGGCAATAATATGCAGCACTGCTGTGCACTGATAGGTGGCACTGATGGGCACTGATGGGGACACTGATGAGGCGCAGACTGTGTCATTAATTATTTATTTAATTTTTTCTTATAATTTTATTTTTTACAATTTTTTTTTTTTATTATTTTTACATTTTTTTTACAATGCTTCCTTTTTTGGGGGGGGGGGGGGGGGGTTGTCAGTGGTTCTTTAATTTTATTTTTTATTATTTTTACAATTCTACTTTTAAATATTTATTTAGTACAATTTTCCCTTTTCCTTGTTGGGGGCGGGGGGGGCTTTGGTGAGATATAAGGTCTAAGATCTAATATTATCTAATCATATAAGATATGAGGTCTAAACAGAGCCCTGACATCTCCCCTTTAAGACAAGGAAAGGGACTGAGGACACAGATTCCCCAGTCGCTTTCTCTGCAGCCTCAGCATTGAAGATGAATGGACAGGACACAGGGGCTTGGGGAGGAAGTTTGGGGGCTTATTATTGGTGCTGGGTGGTGAAGCTTGGCCGGGAAGAGGATTTGTGCTGGGGAGATATAATTTGTGTTAGGAAGGGGAGTTTGGGGAGAACTTGTGCTGGCCCATTAAGGGGAGATGATTAGTCCTGGGAGAGGGGATTTGAGCTAGGAGGTGGAAAATGAGGGGTATTTGTGCTAGGAGTTTACTCTTGACCCCTGCACTCTGCATATTACACCCACCTGACCCAAGGATTTTGAGCATTATGTACTCCTGACCTCTACATTCTTAGTGTTCAGTGTTACATATTCCTGACCCCTACACAGAGTGTGTTATGTACTCCTAAGCCCATTATTGACCACAGCAGTATGGGTGTTAAGCTGGCCATACCCTGATTGAAATGCAGCCAGTTTATCAGGAACCAGTCAATTTGGATTGGTGTGTGGCCGTCCTGATCAGATGGAAGTTGATTGTTGCTTGTGGCACAGCATTAAAGCATATTTTAATGTGTACATCATGGCTATTGTTGACTTCACAGAGCTGGTCCAGGCTATGCAGGAAACCTGACAATGTCAGGATCCACCCAGATGGTTGGACCTGCAGCTGGCTCAGCCTCTCAGCAGAGGAGCAATGACACCTTCTCCTCCAATGCACTGTAATTGCCCAGAAACTCATCTAAGATACACTGCTGTTGATGCAGTATCTACAGCACACCCAAAATTGTGTTCCAGTGTGTGCGGGTGTCATGGCAGTTAGTTGGCAGGCAGCTTGTTTTGGTGTTGAATCTTAGCCAAGAGAACATGGGCTGCATATGATTTCGTAAAGTGGTCACCAACCCTTATAGGATCGTTCTCCTGAACGCCAGAGTACCTAATAAGGAACCATTGCACCACTAGGCTGAGGACATGTGCCAGGCAAGCTACATGTGTGAATAACGAAGGGCAGCCAAAAGGTTTGTGCCATTGTCCCACATAACCTTATGTAGCCGACAGTGGACTACGGCTATTCTATTTGCCGACCATCCTCACCATTTTCTGTGTGCTGTTATGTCCCTCTAGTGCCAGGTGTGAGCAAGTGACTTCATACCTCTGTGTCAAGCAGGGAGGATTGTGGCACCGGTAGTCCATATAGCCAGCGGCTTAGAACCAGGAATTTACTATGGGACTGCACAACCCAGAAGGCCCGTGTCACCAGAGGAGTTGCTAGGGGAGGTTTTAAAAGGCATACCAGTCCAGTTGCCTCTCTTTTCTTCCCGGGCCGTGTCAGACACCAATCTCCCCACGCTGGGGGAGAAAGCAGTTGAGGCCTACTTCAAAGGGATCAGAGGCCTCCAAGTGGACCTGGAGGATTCACCACAGAGTGGCGGCCCGTACATCAGGGCGCACGTGCGCCGCCCCCTTTCTCCAGCCACCCCCCTCTATGTCATGGATAGATTCATGTATAGCCCCTTTGTGGCGCCGGCCGCATGAATTACCGCGGCGGGGGGGTTTCCATGAAGCATCTCATTAGGGATGTAGGCTCTAACTGGCTTCATTAAAGTGTAGCTGGTGGCGCAAAGCATGCCGCCTTAAGCCCTTAGAAAGGCAAATGAACGTTTGCCTTTCTAACTGGGAACCGCTCTCAGCCAATCAGGAAGCGTCAGTATGTTACCAGTTTCCTGATTGGCGGAGAAGACAGGCGATCCTACTGGACGTCTATCTCGGAGGAGAAAGAGGATGTCGTCAGAGCACTGAGAGCATTCTCCTCGCTCGCTGGACTCTGCACACTCCTGCCTGCTAATAGATTGGGTAAGTGCGGGACACTGTCCCGACTTACGGGCGGCGGGGGTGCCTGCAATTTACCCCACCGGTGTTATTGGCTGCAATTCACCCTACCTGTGTTATTGGCTGCAATTTACCTTACCTGTGTTATTGGCTGCGATTTACCACACCTGTGATAGTGGCTGCTATATACCCCACCTGTGATGCTGAGCTGTATACTGTGTCCTGTGATGCTGAGTTGTATACTGTGTCCTGTGATGCTGAGCTGTATACTGTGTCCTGTGATGCTGAGCTGTATACTGTGTCCTGTGATGTTGAGCTGTATCCTGTGTCCTGTGGTGCTGAGCTGTATACTGTGCCCTGTGATGCTGAGCTGTATATCATATGTCGAGTCGTAGTGTCCTGTGTCATATGTCGAGT
>BLSH010371481.1:0-13849 GCA_018402905.1 Glandirana rugosa | reverse complement strand
GATAGTGCACATATCTAATCCCCCCAGCACTATCCACCTTCCAGCACTATCCCTCTCCCCCAGGACATATCTAACCCCCCAGCACTATGCCTCTCCCCCAAGCACACATCTAACCCCCCAGCACTATCCCTCTCCCCCAAGCACACATCTAACCCCCCAGCACTATCCCTATCCTCCCAGCACATATCTAACCCCCAGACCTATCCCTCTTTCCTCAGCACATATATAACCCCCACCTCTCTCCAGCACCATCCTTCTGCCCTCTTAAAGCACCCCCAGCCCATGTATAACCACCACCCACCTTGCGCTAGCCCTCTCCCTGCGAGCACTAGCATTCTCCCCTCTTGAAGCACCACCAAGCACATATCTGACTCCCCCCCCCAACAGGAGCCCTCTCACCTCCCGTAGAATCCCACTAGTACATATCTAACTCCCCCCCACCACCCGCTAGCACTAGTCCTCTCTCCAGCACATACAGTATCTGACCTCTGCATTTTGTGCATTAATTATTTCTGACCCCTGCATTCCGTGTAAAACACTCACAATTCGGCCACGCGCACTGTTCACCAGAGCGTGCTATGCGTGCCACATTACTGCTCTCTTTTGCGCCACCAAAAGTGTCACAGGTCTTTTACAATCTTATAGTGTATACTCCCCAAAAAAAATTCCGCCGCTAAAGTGTTCGAGTTTGGCTTGAAGAAAAGGTGGCAACCCTAGCCGGGTATAACTACATAAAGTGGCCACAAACCATTCTGGTCTGAGAAAGGATCTCCTGAAATCCGGATACTTAATGAAGAACCATTGCACCACAAAGTTGACTTGCTAGGCAAGGTACATGTGCAAATTTTTTCTGATGAAGGGTGGCCATCAAGTTAATACCATTGTCACACATGACTTTTCCAGGATTAAAATGGTGTGGGGTCAGCAGCCTCTCAGCATGGGCTTGGAGAGCTGACAAAAGCTCTAGCCCACTGTGGATTCTGTCCTCCAGCCATATAAGCTGCAACACAGCATATGCTCTGGGGTACTTTGAGGGGTCTCCATAAGTTGGAGGATATCTCCAGGCCAGACCACCCCCAAACCCAGCCAGCCGCCAAAGGTCCGCCCCCCCCCCCCCCCCCCCATGCCTGGATTACCTGGGGAGCCTTTGTGCGGCAAATAGTAACACATAGGAGGAAAAAACAAGCAAATATCAGATTGTTAGTCAAAGTTACAACACGAAGAATAGAAGTGTTTGGAGGAATATGTGAGGGCAGAATGAGATGAGTCCAATCCACAAATTAAATAGAAAAATAGAACATTTGGTGCTTGGCAGCACCATTGGCCCCATTAAGGATTGGTACGGACACATCTGACATATTGTAAAAAAAATTGTTTTATTTCATTTTGGTGGATATTTTTTGGTCCACAGAGGGACGAACACGCTTCTCCCGCATGTCTCCCAGGAAATGTAACATTGGCACCCTTAATACTCTCTGTACCTCTGATATTGGTTTGGCTACTCTTCCCTGAGTTTTTCCAGCAAGATGGTGCACCACCACATTATGGGTGTCAGGTCCGAGCATTCCTAGATGAACAGTTTCCTGGAAAGTGGATTGGTCGTCGTGGGCCAGTTGAATGGCCCCCAAGGTCTCCTGATCTGACCCCCTTAGACTTTTATCTTTGGGGTCATCTGAAGGCAATTGTCTATGCTGTGAAGATACGAGATGTGCAGCACCTGAAACTATGGATACTGGAAGCCTGTGCTAGCATTTCTCCTGCGGTGTTGCTGTCAGTGTGTGAAGAGTGGGAGAAGAGGGTTGCATTGACAATCCAACACAATGGGCAGCACATTGAACACATTTTATAAGTGGTCAGAAACTTGTAAATAACTCACGAAAGAATAAAGTTACGTTAAAACCAAGCACACAATTGTTTTTCTTGTGAAATTCCCAATAAGTTTGATGTATTCGATCCATGATGAGAAACTGGAATTTGGGACAGTAGCCAGCATGTTGATCCCTCACATGCCTGCCAAGTGTGAAATCTCGATTGGCTCACTTCATATTGGAAATATAGCGGTAGGCTCGTCTCCAGAATTCCAGCTTGTTTTTTCCTATATAAAACTGCCGCACTGGCATGTCAATAAGTATACTACACCACTAAGCCTCAGCAACAGGGCCGGCTCTACCACTAGGCGGAGTAGACGGCCGCCTAGGGTGCCACTGCCACCTAGGGCTCCCATCCGCTGTTGATCCGTCATTGCTCTGCATCGATCACTCATGTCACTGGCAGCACACCAGGGTGGTAAAATGAGGCGGATCCAGGGGCACAGGTGCAGGCCTGTGGACCACGGCTAAAGAAATGGGTAGAGAGGCTCTGCAAAAATCTCCACCTCCGCCACCTTCATCGTATACATGGACAGGGGCGGAGCCAAAGGGGGAGGCAAAATGAGGTTTCGCCTAGGGTGTCAAAAATCCTTGCACCAGCCCTGCTCAGCAAAGTGTCAAAAGTGTCCGTTAGTGTCATATTGTCCACCGCATTATTGCAGTCACGCTTTAAGTTGCTGATTGCCGCCATTACTATGAAGATAAATAAATAAAAATTCCAGTATATATCCCATAATTTGTAGACACTATAACTTGTGCACAAACCAATCAATGTACGCTTATTGGGATTTTTTTTTGTTGCCAAAAACATGTAGCAGAATACACATTGGTCTAAATTTATGCAAACATTTGGTATTTTACATTTTTTTATTAGATGTGTTTAATAGCAGAAAGTAAAAAATCTTGTTTTGCATGCAAAATAGTCAATCTTTTTTTTGTTTATAGTGCAAAAAATAAAAAACGCAATGGTAATCAAATACTACCAAAAGAAAGCTCTATTTGTGGAAAAAAATTACAAAAATGTCATTTATAGACAGCGAGCAATTGTCAGTTAAAGTAATGCAGTGCCGTATTGCATCAAATGGCCTGTTCATGAAGGGGGGTAAATCTTCCAGAGGTCAAGGGGTTAAACTCAAAGACAAGAATGTATTTTATTGGAGCTTACCAATACTTAGATGTGGTGGCTGCATTTGTTTTCTTTTTTTTAAGGCATTTTCTCTATTATTTTCACCAAGCGTTTTAGCCAGTAACACAATTCCTGTTCTAGGATGTCTCTGCTTTGGATGGAGGAGCAGTGGGGACACTCTTGGACAGCAGCATTGTCAGTCTAGGGAGAGGGTAGTGTTAGATGGACTAGCAAATTCAGAAGGACTTGGCCAATAAAAGCAACAAAACAAGCTGAACCCAAATAACACTTTTTAACCACTTCCATACCGAGCCTGTTTTTTGGGTTCGGTGTTACGAGTTAAAAACAGGTATTTTTGCTATAAAATTACTTAGAACCCCCAAACATTATATATATTTTTTTCTAACACCCTAGCGCAGTGGTTCTCAACTGCAGTCCTCAGGACCCACCAACAGGCCAGATTTTAAGTATTACCTTGGGGAGATGCAGACTAGAATACTGCAATCACTGAGCAGCAAATTATATCACCTGTGATGTATTTCAGTAATTCTGCAAACCTGGCCTTTTAGTGGGTCCAGAGGACCGGAGCTGAGAACCACTGCCATAGAGAATAACATGGCGGTCATTGCAAAACTTTACGTCACACCGTATTTGCGCAGCGGTCTTACAAGCGTGCATTTTTTAAAATAAATTCTGTTTTTTTTAGTTAAAAAATAAGAACAGTAAAGTTAGGTCAATTTTTTTCCAGCTTAGATAATCAATTGTCAGCGCAAGTGTGTGATATCAACCACAGATGTAAAATAACCATACAGACTGGGGATGCAGATTAGAAGAATGCAGAAAATATCAAATAAACCATATATATAAAATATAAAATATATATACGCATAAGAATAGAAATAGGAATGTAACACTTGGTACTCATCCAGTAAGTGCCACCAGTTAGTGATGAGCAGGTCCTGGTAGGTTCACACTGAGGCAGCGCTGAGCCAGAAGTAGAATGGACTTCTAGGGAGACAAGAAAGAGAAGGCAAGTGCGCCTCTAAGTGTAAACCATAGAGTCTTTATTAGCAAAAAGAGCAAAGGTACTCACAAAGATGGTAGTGAGGATCGCATTGCAGTGTAAGCCACTGCGGGCTAAGTGTCCATAATGTCCGTTACTGCCAAAAGAGATGGAAGTGGTCACTGTCTCCAGAAGATGCAGGGGAGAAGGAGAACACCGGTGTCTTCTGGTGCTTCCTAGTTCCGTCTTGGGGTAGCGTGGTTTACACTGCAATGCGATCCTCACTACCACCTTTGTGAGTACCTTTGTTCTTTTTGCTAATAAAGACTCTATGGTTTACACTTAGAGGTGCGCTTGCCTTCTCTTTCTTCTCTTCAATTTTTTTCCATATTGTGAAAGATAATGTTACGCCGAGTAAATTGATACCCAACATGTTATGCTTCAAAATTGCGTCCGCTCGCGGAATGGCGACAAACTTTGCAACTTAAAAATCTCCATTGGCAACGTTTAAAAAATTCTACAGGTTAGCAGTTTTGAGTTACAGAGGAGGCCTAGTGCTAGAATTGTTGCTCTTGCTCTAACGATCGCAGCGATACCTCACATGTGTGGTTTGCACACTGTTTTCATATGTGGGCGGGACTTACGTATGCGTTCGCTTCTGAGCACGAGCTCGGCTGGACGGTGCGCTTTAAATTTTTTTTTTTTTAAATTATTTATTTTGCTTTTTACATTTTATTTTAACACTGTTCGTTTTTCCGGCGTTATGCATCGGCGTTAGTGAGTGTCGGCGTCAATAGGCGTTTTTTAAAAAAAATCATCCCTCTGCTATTTTTCAACCTAAATACGTTGGCGTCAAAAAACGTTGGCGTCAAAAAACGGCGGTTAACGCCGGTACAGTATTAGTTGGTGTTAGTAGGCATTAGTTGGCATTTTGCGGCGTCGGCGTCAAAAAACGCCAAAACGTTACAGCCACAGAACGCGCTGGCCGTGGGTTCTAGTTTCATTTCACTAACGCCGATGCCATCTACAGCTCAAAAACATCTGAGTTTTTATGGGGCCATTGACTAACATGGAGAGCTGCAAAAAACGCCAGAAAACGCCGGCGTCAAAAAACGTCCATGTGTGGGGGCGTGGCCTGAAGGTGAACATGGTGGACGCTTTTATACAGAGCTCCGGATAGCCTGTATTGAATCCAGGACCATCCTGCTCGACCGAGGACGGGTGAGCTACCTAAACTCCCGGGGGAGACACAGCAGCATCCCAGCTACATAACGACCCCAAAATCTCGGCAACCAGTGCCCCTGGCTTCCCACATTTCGAGCGGCCTGTGTGGCCTACATAGCAGCCCACCGTCATCCTCTTCTGCCTCTCACTAGCCCATCCGCATAGGACACTCACCCCCACTTGAGGGGACACCTGTGATTCACCCCTCCATACCCTCCGCGGGACTGCCGAACCATTTCGGGCCCGAGCGCCGCACTCGAACCGGACCGCGGCCACTAATCGAGGCCCCGGCTTCAGTTGCGGCCTACTCGGAGGTCCGCGGCGGCCGCCATCTTGTGGCCTGAAACGATATTGCATCAAGCTATACAGCAGACAAAAAGAAGATCACACCACAGCAGCCCCGGGGTATAGAGGAACAGGTGTACCACAACAATATCTGAATAGTGAGGGCCCTGATCAACTACAGAACAGGATGGTTACCTAGACCCTGAGTTCAGGCCCCTCACCTGGAACACCGCAACCCCAAAGGACACAGACTCACTTTAACGTATCTAAGGCCATTCAAGGCCACACAAGCAGCGGCTGATACACTAAGGATAGGGGGGCATGTCTTATAGGCGGTACACACCACCTGCACCTCGCCGATTAACCGACTACTACAGCCCTGCCGCCATGAACACTGTTCAAGATGGAGACGGCACAGGGACTGGTCGGATTTCACCACATGACCACTCAGGCATCAGAAGGGACTCCTCCACTCCCCCACGAAGCGGCGGTGTATCACTCGGCCTCAAGGACAGCAGAGGAGAGGGCATGGACACGGTACCTGCACCAGAACCCTCACCTGCTTCACATCCCTCAGACAGAGGCAAAAGATCAGCGTCCTCCCCGGCCCTCTCACCTAGCAAAGGACCGCAGCTTAAGAAGCAACTTTGGGCCAAACCTCACATAGTCACCCCCACCAAAGAGCATACTACGGCCCTGGCGGAGATCCCAGCTTCAGACAACCCAGTGTCAGAAGCCTCATTAAAAGCTATGCTCCTAACTTTGCAAAAGGATCTTCACAGAGAACTGCATATCTCAATGTCCCAGATCCATGACATGGTAGACTGCTTGGAGGATAGAACAGAGGTGCTGGAGGAACACATGCAAAACCACGTCAAAGCCCATAATGAACTGCTTGACGCACTCGACCACACCACTTCAGAGATTCACCGAATAAATCTGAAGCTAGCAGATTTAGAAGACCGCTCAAGGCACCAAAATATCAAAATTAGAGGAATTCCGGAAACCGTCAAACCTAATGAGACCAACACATACCTCCAGAAGCTCTTCTCTACCCTATTACCTCGCCTGCATGCCCGCGATTTACTGATTGACAGAGCACACAGGATTGCAAAGCCGTCTCACCTGCCCTCTGACATACCAAGGGATACACTAGCAAAGATGCACTATTACTCAGTAAAAGAGCAAATTATGTACACTGCAAAGAATGCCAGACCCCTCCCTGCTCCATACACCAAAATCCTGCTTTTCAACGACTTGTCCAAAGCCACCATGGACACACGCAAAGCATTTGCTCCGGTCACGTCCATCCTCCAAGAACGAAAAATCACCTATAAATGGGGATTTCCGACCAAACTACTGGTCACCTACCAACAACATACCATCCCTATACTGACCCCAAAAGACGGATACAAAAAGCTATCCAACTGGGGATTTCTGCCACTTTCGTCAGAACCGTTGGAGCAAGCAAGGAACAACTTCATTCAGCCGTCATTAAGTAATCACTCCTCTGACAAGGAACCACCAGAACAAGCAAGGAACAACATCATCCAGCCGACATTAAGAAATCACTCCTCTGACAAAGACTGACCCAATATGTTAACACAAAAGTGGGTCTCATACACACGACAACTCCAGTATGGGGCCGCTCACCTTCAAATTCCCACCACCCCAGGTTATCGTGTGCCACGCACACTGCTTGTTATTGTTTTTTGTGCTTGTTATTGTTTTTTGTGCTGTAACCTTCTTTTTCTTTTCAGAACAATCATTACCTGTTGCCTAGATATCATTTGCACTGAAAGTTACATATGGTACCAGATCTAATCAGATAGGTAGACACAGCAACCTAATTAAACTGAGATCTGAGATATTCCCTTATCTTGAAAATAGCACTTACTGTTGATTTGAGCCCATCTTTGCTTGTATACTTCTTGTTAAAGGGGGTCTGCTTTCGTTCCTAGCTGCTGCAGACACTAGCCGATCATGCCCATACAAATTACCTCCCTTAATGCCAAGGTACTTAATTCGCCCTTCAAAAGAATCATGATGTGGAGGGAGGCCATACATCAGAGAGCTGATGTGATCTGTATACAAGAGACACACTTCCTAAAAGACATGCCCCCAAAGTGCTCTCATAAAAAATTCCCCCATTGCTTCGTTGCTAATGCCCCAAAGAAAACCAGGTGTCATGATAGCAGTCAAAGATTCAGTTTCATTTACGCTACATCACTGTGAGGCAGACATTGAGGGCAGATACCTAATCCTATCAACAACCATTGAAAACCAACGCCTCACTCTAGTTAACATCTACGCCCCTAACACAACTCAAGGAAGATTCTATCAAACAATAATCTCAAAATTGACCCCCTTCAGAAACAACCCTCTGATAATTTGCGGGGACTTCAATGACATTATTGATCCCTCCCTCGACACTTCAAATCCGTCTAAACGAAGGCCTTCTGCCCTGGCTTCCCTCCTTCAAAAGAAAGACTTATATGACCCCTGGAGGTGTCTGCACGGCACGGAACGAGACAATACCTTTTATTCCCACCCGCAAAACTCATACTCTCGGATCGACCTGTTCCTCACAGACAAGTATCTTCTCCAATCCATAACCAATGCACACATAGGGGTGATCACATGGTCGGATCACGCCCCAGCATCGATTACTCTATGCGATAACAAACAAGCTCCTAGCCATACGGTCTGGAGACTAAATCCCCACCCCAATGGGCATGGATGGGATTCGATCCGAGATTGAGTCATACTTCCGACAGAACTCCCAGTCGGTTACTGACCCTTCCATTGTCTGGAATGCGCATAAGGCAGTTCTGAGTTCTTGTTTATCAAATTAGGCGCCCAACAAAAGAGAACGCATAGGGCCATGACCGAAAAGCTATTAACCAAAATAAGAGACCTGGAGACACGACACAAAAAGCTCGTGTCCCCGGACCTCTTAGAAGAACTAAAGAATACTAGATTGCAACTTAGTGAACATCTCCACCGCAAATTTGACTATTACGTCAAAGCCTCAAACTCCAATTTTACGCCTCGGCTAATAAATCAAGAGCCTTTATGGCAAAACAACTAAAAAGACAAGCGGCAAATAAAAAAATTCAATACCTTACTAATTCCCACGGCCACAAACTGTTTAATCCCTTAGACATAGCCAATGAATTTGGATCCTATTACGCTAAACTTTACAACCTTAAAAACTCAGAGAAAACTTACCAACCTAAAGAAAGTGAAATTGATGCATTCCTAGCATCAGTCCATCTTCCTTCTATTTCTCCGACTCAGCTAGCTGAATTATCAAAACCGTTCTCCCCAGCAGAAATGACATGTGCCATCAAACAGCTACCCCTACACAAAGCCCCGGACCCGACGGATTCCCAAATGAATACCATGTGCAATTCTCACAAATTCTCACCCCACATCTCTGTGAAACCTTTAACCAGTATGCCTCTATGGGGAAAATCCCCAAAGAGGCCCTGGAAGCCCTAATAGTCACACTCCCAAAACCAGGCAAAGACCCAGACAATCCGGCCAATTACCGCCCCATTTCTCTCCTTAATACGGATACTAAATTGTACGCAAAGTTTCTGGCACAACGCCTCTCCACAGTCAGTCATTACTCACCTGATACACCCCGACCAGGTGGGATTTATACCACAAAGACAGGCGAGTGACGGCACAAGACGCCTCATCGACCTGATTCAGTGGGTGGAACACACCCGAACACCTTCTCTGTTCCTCTCTTTGGACGCAGAGAAGGCGTTCGACAGAGTGCACTGGACATACATGCTGAAAGTACTCCAGAAGTTTGGTTTGTTGGGAAGCTTTTTAACAGCTATCATGAACTTATATTCCACTCCTAGTGCCAGAATTTGGACTTCAGGGATCAAATCTGACCCATTAGACATCACCAACGGCACAAGACTGGGGTGTCCATTATCTCCCCTGATCTTTGCCATGGTGATGGAACCCCTTGCACAAGCTATAAGATCCTCCCCGACAATATCGGGCATTAACGTAGGGAACGTGGAACACAAAATAGGCCTATATGCTGACGATATCATCATCACAATCACAGATCCTCAGACATCCCTTTCAAATATACAAAAACTTTTAGACCAATTCAGTGCTGTTTCTCTTTATAAGGTCAACCATAGCAAATCCATTATGCTTGATCTAGGCATCGAACCTCAGACTAAGCATAATATCTCTGTGAGCTCTCCCTTTCAATGGGCCAGCAAGGCCTCACTCCCTTACCTAGGCATCCAGCTAACATTTCCTAGCCGACTATTACTGTCCACTAACCTTACCAACCTACAAGAAAAGCTTATGCGCATTTCTAAAGAGTTACGCACAGTCCCTTCCACCTGGGCGGGAAGAATAGCTCAATCAAAAATGTACTTGCTCCCCCACGTTTTATACATGTTTCATACAATGCCTGTACCTCTCTTGCCCACTCAGCTTCGCCAATTACAAAAATTGATGGATGATTTCATATGGCAGAATAGGAGACCTAGAATCAAAAGAGAAACTCTACTCTCCCCAGTACAAAGGGGCGGTATGGGTGCCCCAAACATCCAAGCATACCATAAAGCAGTAGCTCTTGACCAACTAAAAGAATGGTGGATACCCAACTCAAATAAAAACTGGACCCAAATTGAAACTAAGGCCGCCTTAACAGACTTAAAAATCCTACTCTCAGCTGTCACCCTTAACTTCAGGCCACAACATTATTATATGGACACAATTACAGCAGCTTTAAGAATATGGGCTGCTTGCATGCAAAAGACAACAGGTATTCCCAGAAAGAGCCTCTCTAAATTAAATCTCAAAACGATAGAACTGCTCTCGCCAGATCTCTCCTTTGAAGTATGGAGCAGGAAAGGACTGAACACAATTGGCCAACTGTACTCTTCATCGGGCCTACTCTCGTTCTCACAACTGCAGCAGACATACGACATTCATAAATCAACATTTTTTCTATATCTCAGAACCCGATCAATTCTCTCCAGCATCAAAATATCAGAGGAAGAAACAGCACTACTTGACATACTAAAATACTATGACACACCAAAACCTGCTGTCAAGGGCATATCGATGGCCTATAATACTATCACCCTCTCTCAGACAGTAATACCTGATCCATCCACAGGCTTCTGGTGTAAGTTCACAGATAGTCCACCCCCACCTAAGCTATGGAATGAAGCCCTTATGCTTCCCCGCTGAGCATCCCGGTGCATAATCCATTGGGAATCCCTTCTAAAACTATTTCACAAATGGTACTATACTCCGTCAAGACTAGCTAATATTTTCCCATCAACATCGCCACTGTGTTGGAGAGGATGTGGTGAAAGAGGAACACTATACCACATATGGTGGGAATGTTGCCACATCAAACCCTACTGGCAAGAAGTCACATACATGTTATCCTCTCTCTGCAACGGTCCGACATCAATGTCCTCTTTAGACCTTCTCATTGGTCTATCAATACCCACCTGGCCTAGCCATGTGCAGACTCTTGCCACACACATCTTGATTGCCACACGTTTAGCCCTTGCAAAGACATGGAAATCGGTCCAACCTCCTACCTCCTCAGATCTCATCAGGCTACTAAACTCACATTATCAGATGGAAGCGGAGTTCGCTAAAGCCAACCTTGCTACCTCAAAATTTATTAAATCCTGGACACCCTGGATTGAAGACCAGAGAAGTACCCCTTTATAACACACTCTGGACTTGACCAACAGTGTTTCCCACCTACACACATCCTCAGTTCTCACCCCCTGGCAGTTTAAAACGATATACAACCCCATAGTGGGTATTAGATATCTCAAATTTTAAATGGAAACAATGGGAACACACAGCCGATGTCTACCAGCGTTGTTAATTGTTAATTTCTACCTTATCTAGGCTCATCCCTGGCTTTGATCTTCACAGCCACTGGATAGATACTTATGTTGTTTATACCTTGTAGTTGTGCATGCAAGGGGATACACCAAACTATATTAAGTCACCAATCAGGCTCCAGCCTGACTAACTATAGGTTCAGTCAAACACCCCCACAACATATCCAGTAAATATTTGCTTGATAAGTATAAAGAGGGCTGCCGGGATGCTCCCTCGCCCAACAGGCCCAGTGTGAACCCAAGTTGGGGTGCCTGGGCTAGGGAGCAGAATGGCCACTCAATACAAATCTTGAAGTCAGGTATGGCCTGCTGTTGTCCTTCTGTGTACAAAACTGATAGATACTGCTATGTATTGTGCTACCAATTGCAGATTCTATATGTTATAATCTTCGGCACAAATATATTGCCTTTTTCCTGGTAACGAGTTTACTTATATTTGTAATATGCAAAACTTTAATAAAACACATTGAAACAAAAAAACGTCCGTGTTTATGAGGCCTTAAATGCAAAAAAAAAAAAAAAAAAAAAATTTGAAAAAAATGACAGCCCCCCCCCAAAAAAATGGGCCCTTTGAGACCGTCGGGTCATCTAATTTTGTATAAGGTTTTACATTATTATTTTTTCTCCTGATTTTCAGTAAATATTACTAATTCACCTTTTTCTCAGAGAGCCCTTGGTTATTATTTAAACTCAATTGGAGGAATTATATTTTGCAACTATTACATTGTTGTTGGAGAATACAGGGAGTGGCGGAAGTTACCAAATTAACTGCTCCTTTTGTTCGCCACAATTATAAGGTTAACTTATGGATGTGAAGGATTATGATATTAATGTCAACAATTTCTGCTAATCAATAATCCTTAGAGGCGTGGTCTATATTTTGTTACTCAAAGGTTATCATTTCTTGCAGAAATAAGAGTTAAGCAAACATATCAAACTCTAACTGTGGTGTGGTTTCCATTACTGAAAGAGTGTACTCCTCAATGGAACATTGCAATATGAGTGAACCCAGAGTGTCAGGGGTGGTGGAGGACTCTCAGAATGGGGAGATCCAAGGGGGAATTGATTCTTTAACCAGTTCCACACTGCCTACCATATATTTACGGCGGCAGTGTGGACGCTGGCAGCGAATCGCCGTAAAAGGCGGCGATCTGCGAATGGCCGCTAGGGGGCGCGCGCGTGCCCGCCGCACTCCTGAGGAGTGTGCCCACGGCTCGGGCGGACCCGATGTCCGCTGGCGAGCCGCGATGAGTGGCCACAGGCAAAGACCGGTGTAAACACTGTGGTTCCCTGCTCTGTCAGTGCGAGCATAAGAGATCTACTGATCCCTGTCACTGGGATCGGTTAGATCTCTCATGCCCATGGTAGCCCAAAGCCCTCACAGTAAGAACACACCCAGGGAACACAGTTAATGCCTAGATCTCCCCCTGCAGGTTAACCCCTTCACTGCCAATGACATTTATACAGTAACCAGTGGATATTTAAATTTCTGATCGCTGTACAAATGTCATTGGTCCCAAAAAAGTGTCAAAAATGTCCGACATGGCTGCCGCAATATTGCAGTGCCGCTAAAAATCACAGATCGCCGCCATTACTAGTAAAAAATAAAAAATAAATAAAAACCCCAGAAATTAATTTTCACCATCCCTAAAAGCGCGGCCACTTTTGCGCAAACCAATCATTAAATGACGATTGTGATTTTTTTTTATCACAAATATGAGGAAGAATATAAATCGGCCAAAACCGGTGAAAAAAAATGTTTTTTTATATTTTTTTTGGATTTGTATTTTAGAAAAAAGTAAGAAATGTGGGTTTTTTTGCAACATGGTCACTCTTCTTTTGTTTATAGCGGCGATCAGAAATGACGCAGAGGTGATCAAATAGCACCAAAAGAAAGCTCTATTTGTGGGAAAAAAAGGACGCAAATTTCGTTTGGGTGCAACATCACACGACCACGCAATTGTCAGTTAAAGCGACGCAGTGCCCAATCACAAAAAGTGCTCTGGTCCTAAAGTGGGAAATCCTTCTGGGGCTGAAGTGGTTAAGCAACCCTCAAGAGGGCAGCGCTACAAGTGTTATATAAATGAGTAAAATCTGACCATTGTAAGCACCCCTGCCAGTGGTAAATGGTTTGTCTCAAGACTCTAACTGACAGTTTTGCTGGACAAGTTGGTCTGTTAAAGGAAGTTGAAAAGCAACACTAACTAGCTGGATCATAAGATGAAAATAAAGGGAAAAAAAGGCCTAATAATGAAAACGAATGCAGAAACCAGGTGTAAGACTTGGTAAGCTGCTATATAACAAGTTTTAATTTTTAGGTATAATACCACTTTAATTTACAATATGGCAGAGATCCCCAACTTCTTCAAATACTTGCGGAACACCACATCACGTAACCCATAGATCAAAGGACTGAGGAACC
>BLSH010371423.1:313161-324739 GCA_018402905.1 Glandirana rugosa | reverse complement strand
ATGTAGTACATGACATCAAGAAGCACCACCTACTCTAAAGGATTCCTACCGGCCGTCAACAACTCTCATCTGTATCACAGGACAAACCCCAATCGTTAGTATAATTTCAGAGGTGTCTCCTCTTACACTGGTCTAACTTGTCTAAACCGTAAAGATATATAACAGAATTTTTAAACTCAACAGAACTCAAGTCACGTATTCATAAATGATCCCACACTCCATGTCTTAAATCTCTCGTATAATTCTACTCTTTAGACAGGAGCCCCTCTCGCGTACGCGCCGACGAGGCTGTACCTGCGGACTAGGCCTCGAGGCGTAGCGGCGGTCGGCAGGGGTCGAGATCACCCCTTGTCGTCGGTCTCTGTGGGCTCAGAGAGTCAGAGCGGGCTCTTTTGGCTGGCGGCGATGCGGAGCTCCGGATCAGGCGTCCATGTCGGAGCAGCCGCGCATGCGCTCTCCCCGAGGACAGATTTCTCATCTTAATATGCTCTCTAAATTCTGTACCTCACACCCTAGTAAATACTTATGCACTGAACTCAAGACAACTCAAATTTTTAAGACAATATATAGAAATGCCAAATCTGTTCAATCTGGTCACATTCTCCTCTGTGGAGACTTTAATATGATTGCTAACCCCAAACAGGACACTATGTCTACTCTCAACAACTGCCGGCCATCCTTAGGAAATCTCATCCACCACGAAGAACTACAGTACATGATGTATGGAGATGCCAGCATGGAGAAGAGAGAGACTATACCTTTTTCTCCCCCAGGTTTCATACTTATACCAGAATTAACTACTTTTTTTGTAGATAGATGGTTATTACAACAGGCCTCCTCTTCTTCCATATCAGATATCAGGTGATCAGACCACGCTGCAATATCACTCACTGTGGAAGAAAGGGTCGCCTGTCCCCAAATGTTTGTATAGCATTGCAATAACTCGATCATTCAGAATCCTGACAACAAATTATGGCCAACACAACATCTCCGTCACTATTTTGAAACCAATGACAACCCCGACACTAACATTTTCTCCCTATGGAATGCTCATAAAGCTTACGTACGAGGGATCATTCTACAACTCAGCCCTAGAGCGAAAAAACAATTCAACAACAAACTAAACACTCTCCTGAAAGAGATACATGACCTAGAAATTGAAAATGAAAGGTCCCCCTCTGACGCCCACTCTACCACTTTTCTCACCTTACACTACGAGCTGAGAACTCACCTGAGTACACAGCACGACCAATAACTCAGGCGCCTTAAACTACATTACTACGCAAACAACAACAAGGCTGGGAAACTACTAGCAAACAGACTAAAAGCACGAAACACTAAAGCCAGACAACCATTCATTCACCACCCATTTACAAAGCAAAAACCAAGCAACCCCCAACATGTAGCAGACACCTTTGCTGACTATTATACAGCATTATACAACTTAAAAGATGATCCCTCAATGCACCAACCCACAGAAGATGATATCGACAACTTCTTAAAACAATTAAATCTCCCGACACTTTCTCCTGAACAGTTAAACCTACAGAATTCCGCCTGTACAGAAGACCAAGTGACGATTAATTCCCTGCCATCAGAAAAATCACCAGGACCTGACGGTCTCACAAACCAATATTACCAGACCTTTGCTCAAATCTTAACATCATACATGACCAAACTCTACTCAGAGGCAGCACATAAAGCATTTTTCACAGCAGAGATGTTGTCAGCCAATATTGTCACATTACCTAAAACTGGCAAGGATCCCACCACCCCTGCCAACTTTAGGCCTATTTCCTTATTAAATTCCAATATAAAGGTTTACACAAAAATTATATCCAGACGCCTCCTCAATGTCCTCCATACATTAGTTAATCCCGATCAAACGGGATTCACCAAGGGTAGACAGGCATCTGACGCAACCAGATGCATATTGAATATTCTTAACCATGCGTAATCTAGTGGAACGCCTTCTCTCCTTCTGTCCATAGAGAAGGCGATTGACCGTGTCCATTGAGTTTATATGAAAAAAGCATTACATAAGTTTGGGTTCTCGGGGCATATCTATTCAGACATTGAAGCCCTATGTATTTTTGTCTTTTTTTTATACATATGGCATACCTTTAGGGTTGCATTATTACTATTACTATAAATAGGATTCACCCCAGGTTGTGAACAT
Organism: Glandirana rugosa; assembly: GCA_018402905.1. Lineage (NCBI taxonomy): Eukaryota > Metazoa > Chordata > Amphibia > Anura > Ranidae > Glandirana > Glandirana rugosa. The sequence goes on along the minus strand of BLSH010371423.1, from coordinate 322,560 downwards.
TAAACTACTACGCGTAGGTGCACTCTTCCCTCTCTTCCATTCCACTCAATTAGGGTTGGCAGAGGTCTAGAGGAGACTAGTGCAACGTAGCATGTTATCTTCCATCAGGGACAGAGCATCAGCTTTCCCATTCTTGGAGCCAGGCCTATAGGAGATGTGGAAGTTGAACCTGGAGAAGAAGAGAGCCCATCTAGCTTGTCGGGGGTCTTAACCGCTTTTCAGTCCTAAGATACTCCAGGTTCTTATGGTCAGTAAAGATCATGATAGGATGAGCTGCTCCTTCCAAAAGGTATCTCCATTCCTCCAAGGCAAATTTTATGGCAAAAATTTCCCAGTCCCCAACATCATAATTCCTCTCTGGAGGGGTCATCTTCTGGGAAGCAAAGGCTAAGGGGTGCAGAAGTGCCTTAGGACATTGATGTTGGGATAGTACTGCACCATTTGCTATCTCTGAGGCGTCCACTTCCAACACATTGGGTAGTGTTGGATCAGGATGCTGAAGTACCGATGCCGAGACGAACAGGGCTTTAAGCTTGTCAAAGGCGGTCTGGGCTTCAGGGGACCAATGGAACCGGACCTGTTGTCGAGTCAACTGTGTAATGGGTGAAATGATAGCAGAGAACCCTTTCAGGAATCTCCTGTAAAAATTGGCAAACCCGATGAATCGCTGAACCACTTTGTGATCAGAAGGTGCCGGTCATTCCAGGATTGCTTTCACCTTCTGGGGGTCCATTGAAATGCCCCCAGTGGAGATAACCAGGCCCAGGAACTGGATGAAGGTTTTCTCAAAGTCACACTATTCCGCCTTGACATACAGTCCATGTTTCCTGAGGGTGGCAAGCACTCTTTTGACATGAGTGCGGTGGAGTTCCAAGGTAGCGGAGAAAATCAAAATATCATCAAGGTAGACAATTACAAAGTGATCCAGAAATTCCCGAAAGATGTCATTAACCAGATGTTGAAATTGCGGAATTGATATTTAAGAGCGGGCTCATTCCACCCGGTGTCTGCGATAGGGCGTTTGCCCTGCAGCAGGGTATGCAGGGCAGCCTCAGCGGTGGTGGTACACTGGGGGTCATCATACAACTGTCCAGTCCAGTCCAGTGAGAGGCTCTTCTGCTCCAGCAGATTATGGCCCAGGCCTGGGGTTCCTCAGACAGCAGGGAAATAATGAATCCCACTTCGACAGTCTCAGTGGAAAATGTCCTTGGTTACAGGGCAGGTACAGGAGGCAGGCATTCTTGAAGGCCTTGAACTTTTTCATATCGCCTAGAAATCACTCAGGAGTCGGCACCCTGGGTTCGGGAGCTGGGGAGAGCACAGGCATCGTAGGGTTCCCTTGTGGCAAGGAAGCTGTGGACAAGCTTGTTGAGGGTGCACTTACATCAGCAGGAACAGATGTAACGGTCATGTGCTGGAGGCGACCCTCTAACTGGAAGTACCCCTCTTGTAGCCGCTGAACCGCTTGGGTCAAGGCCGTAACTTGCTGACATAGGGCCTCGAGCGGGGAGCCACCTCTGTCGGCTTCTGACATGGCTGGATCATACTGTCACAGATGTACCTGATCCTGAAGCCGAAATGCTGAGAGGGACCACCTTGCGGCTAAATGCAGTGTACCCCTGAGGATGATACAGGAGGTACGGTGCATAGAGAAGCACAGGTTACCAACAGCAGAGAAAGACTTGACCCGAAGTACCGGAACAGCGATAAACGCATGGCTGGGTTGCACGCCTGTACTGCAGGTGGAGCTGATAACCGGAACAGAGTAATCTGGAGGACAAGCCGGGTCATACACTGGTGATCAGCAGTGGGATATAGGAGACCAGTAGCAAGTCTGTTAAGCAAGCCAGGGGTCAATCACAGGAGATCAGTAGCAAAGTCCATTAGGCAAGCCAGGGGTCAAACATAGGAGATCAGTAGCAAAGTCCATTAGGCAAGCCAGGGGTCAAACACAGGAGATCAGTAGCAAAGTCCGTAAGCAGGCTGAGGTTCAAACACTGGAGAAGGCAAGCCATAGTCAGGAGCAGAGCCAGATCAAAAGTCAAGGGAGCAGAGCAGAAACAGGTCCAAGGGGCAAGCCGGGTCACAACAGGAATCACAGGAACAGAATACTGGTGCAGGTGCAAGAGAGACTGAAGACGATCCAGCGATTTGCTGCAGTCAGGGGTTGCCTTAAATAGGGCATCCCCAGAGCTCATTGGTGCGCCATGATCCCTTGTTGCGCCTGCGTGTGTGTCCCATTCTGCTGCACAGGCGCACCAGCATACGATCGTTCCGAATGAAATGATCGCTCCAATTGCCACGAATGTTCCGATTTCTATTGGAACGAATGTTCGGAACTCCATTGTTACTTCTCTGACACTCCGGTACTTTCTGCGATCCCCAGAAAACTTGTTCAGCAGGGGCACCTTAGGTTCTGATGGAAGCGCCACAATGGTGCGGGCAGCGGACTGACTAGTCCCCGGAGCAGTAGGTGCCGCCAACTCCTGTACCCGTTCTTCCAGGCAGGCGTAGCCCTCCTGCAGGTTCTTGACCGCCTGCGTGAGCCCTGCTAGGTGGGCACAGAGTTCTTCCATGGCAGAGGGTACTCCCCGCGCAGACTCGGACATGGCTGTCTGGTACTGTCATGCACCTGGTGGTAGATTCTGACTTATGCAGGGAGTAACCACTCGTGCGCACCTGATTCAAGAACCCCTGGTAGAACAGACAGGTGGTTCTGGAGTGCAGGATGGCATGAGGGCTGGACTGGTCCACAGATGGTGATGGGATGTACTGCGTGGCTTGTGCAGCTTGATAGGGCAGTGGTACAGGCTGGGCTGGCAACTGGCTGGCAACGTGGTACAGCAGGGTAAAGCAGAAGGATCGTCAGGTGCAGGCAAGGTTGTCAACTGGCTGACGGCAGAGATACAAAGGGGTGATCAGAAGAGTGGTCGTGGACCAGCCAGGATCAGTGCAGGCAGATATCAACCAAGGGCAAACAAGCCGGCTCACAGGTAAACAGGTACAGGTAACAGGTCTCTCAGGAACACTACCCGCTGTAGAACGGACAGCACTGGCTGCATGGTGCTGTCCTGTTTTAATAGCATGTCTGACACCAATGCTGGCGCGTGCCTGCACACAGGCATTCCAGTCCTAGAAACAGTAGTTGCAGCAGACATTTCCTGACAGTAAGCTTCTTTTTTTCTCAGTACCACACTGCATTGTCCTAATATTTGAATAAAATGACAATGCAGAGTGCTTAAAAACACTTAAAAACTACAACCTCACATTTCCCATATCCCTTCCCATCCCCATATCCCCAGATTTCCCAAAAAGTGTTCAAAATATAGACTACAGTTATGTGTTTGGTAGCAATTGGCCAGCATCAGGAGAGTAAGCAAGCATTTGAATAGGCAGCAAATACAAAGAGGCAAGACAGGTGTTATCTTGCAATAAAAATAGAGTGTATTATTGGAGAGGAAAGCCCACATTTGTTTAGTTGTTGTACAGGATATAAGCAGCTTTCTAAAACCACCATGTAAGAGGGAGGGATGAGGCATATTTTATTGTCAAATAAAAATGAGTATTATATGAGAGACAGTAGCCAAAAATATTATATATTGGCTGCAAAACATGTAAGCAGTTTGGTTAAGCCACAATATAAGAGGGATGGACTTTTATCTTAAAGTAAATATTAGAGTGTATTATCTAACGAACAATGGCTGCAAATATTGTACAGTAGCTGGACAGTATGTAAGAGGATTGGTTACGTCACAGTTTAAGAGAGGGAGACAAAATAGGTTGTATCTTGAAATAAACATTACAGTGTATTATCTGGGAGACAATAGTTATAAGTATTTATGTGTGCTGGGGTTCTGCAATAGGCCATTAAATCTGAGAGGTGTAACACATGGTTTTACTCTGAAAGTCAAGCTAAGGAAACATTGTGTGCATCTTTACAGTGCCAGAGCACCAGAATAGATGGCAAACTCTAAGGCATATGCAGGATTTACTCTGCAGCAAATGTTAGAAATTTGACAGCTTAGGTTGGGCTGTGGAAACACTACTTGGCATGTTTACACACAGCACCAGAATAGGCCCAGAGAAGTTTTAGGAACTGGTAATGGTGGCAGGTATCAAGTTTGTTGGGGAGGGGCCAGGTGACACTTAGACATTTAGTATGTAGTATCAGGAAAAGAGGTTTTGTATCATTGGTAATCCACAGTGGTACATTTTATTGAAAGTGAGCTGGTCCACACTGTCAGGGAACAAGCAGATTTTCTCTCTTTAACATTATCTCCTGACACAATCTGCTGAAAGCCCTCTCAGACAGCACACTAGCTGTAGGGCAAGCCTGATGTTCCAGAGAATACTATGCATGTTTCAGCCAGGGGTCCATCCTAGGGAAACTAATAGTCCCTGCAGTCCTCACTTCTGAGAGTCCACATGAGCCCTGGACCCAATGTAGTCAACAATCATGTGGTTCAGGTGCTACCTAAGAATTCTGCCTGGCTACTGTAATTTAAAAAAAATGTCAGTCACTGCCACCACTACTCCTTCAGGAATTAGAGGATTGATGGCACATTGGTCATCAGAGGAGAATCTGCCACCATCAGGAAACATATTTTCTCATGTAGCACCTCCTCAAAGCCTTTAATTTTGGGTTCCTTTTGGAATGGTGGCAATAGATGAACCACTCAAGATCTATTAGAGTTGCTACCTAAAAGTGGTCCCTCTCTTTGATGCCTGAATTCTGGGGCCCTTTTGCAAGAATTTTAGCATTGAAGTGTAAGTCACAAAGTGCATGCTTCAGAAAATCCCAAGTCCTCCCCCTGTGTCCTCAATAAATTCACCAAACCCACACTGTGTTTGCAGATTACACCTAGCTATATAGTGAAACAACATACTTACATGATGTTTTCAACTTACAAACTTACCCAAATGCACTATTTAATTGGGAAACTATGTGGCAAATGGATGTTTGATGTTTTTAAATGTAAAGTTATGTACATGGGGGCTAAAAACATACATGCATTCATAGGAGGAGAAAAGCTGGGGGAGTGAATGGTCAAGAAGTATCTGGGTGATCTGGTAGATCATAAACTTAACAATAGCATGCAATGCCAAGCTGCAGTTTCTAAAGCTTGCAAAGTACTTTCTTGTATAAGTGTAAAGAGGTATAGACTCCAGAGAGCAAGATCTAATTTTGTCCTTGTACAAATCATTAGAGAAACCTAATCTGGAATATGCAGTTCAGTTTTGAGCACCAGTTGACAAAAATCTATTGGAAAACTGGAGAAAGTTTAGAGAGGGAGATCCAAACTGATAAGAGGCATGGAAGACCTCAGCTATGAAGAACGATTATGAAAATTGAACATGTTCTCTCTTGAAGAGGCGATTAAGGGAGGATATGATCGTTATGTATACTGTAAATATATAAGTGGTCAATAGGGAGCTTGGTATAGAGTTATTCACTTGCAGGTCATTACAGAAGATAAGGGGCACTCTTTATGTCTGGAGGAAAGTACATTTAACCTCCACATATGGAAATGCTTCTTCACAGTAATTGCTTTGAAAATGTGGAATAGACTCCCTTAACAATTAGTTCTGGCCACCACAAGTAGATTGTTTTAAACTGGATATTAACATTTGAAGGTAATAACACCAAGGATTATTGATCCAGGTAATATATGATTGCCTCCTGAGTGATCAGGAAGTAATTCCCCCACCCCACCTGGAGCAAATTAGACAATACTTTATTGGAGTTTTTTTGCCTTCCTCTCGACCAACTGTGGGTATAGGATTGTGTATAAGGAGGTTTTCTATTTGCTTATTTTTATATATTAATCAGACTTGATGGACTATGTTTTTTTCCAACTAACTATGCAGCTATGTAACATACAACACCCGGGGTGTGGAAGGGGTGTAACAAACCCCCTTGAAACCTGCCCTATTCATTCCTACTCCAAATGCTGACTATGCAATGCAGGGAAATTATTATAACTATTAAATTATTATGCTGTCCCTGAGACAGCATCAAGTCCTTCTCTACTGTTTCTGTGCCTCCAGGACATGAAGTGTGTTCTGTTGGAGGAACATTATTATTATACAGTATTTACATAGCACCAACAGTTTGCACAGCACTTTACAACACAGACAAGGGCAGACAGTACAATTTAATACACAAGGAATTATAGGGCCCTGCTCATTACAGCTTACAATCTAGGAGGGAGGGTCAAGTGATACAAAAGGTAATAACTGTGGGGGATGAGTTGGAGAAAATAAAAGTACAGTTGTTAGGTGGGGGCAGAATAGGGTTTTCAGGGATCATCTAAAAGCAGTCAAAGTATTAGATAGCTGGACAGATTGGGGTAGAGAGTTCCATAGGATGGGAAAGGCTCTAGAAAAAGTCCTGGAGGTGAGCATGGGAGGAGGTGACAAGGGAGCTAGAGAGCAGGAGGTCTTAGGAGGAACGAAGAGGACAATTTGGATGGTATTTTGAGAATAGGCTAGTGATGTAGCTGAGGGCCGAGTTGTGAATGGCTTTGTAAGTTATTGTTAGTATTTTGAATTGAATTAGTTTGGTGAGCAGAAGACAATGGAGAGATTGACAGAGAGGAGTAGCAGACACTGAACGGTTGGTAAGGGGGATGAACCTGGCAGCAGCATTCAAGATGGATTGAAGGGTGGAAAGCCTATTTAAAGGTAATCCAACGAGGAGGTAGTAGTCAAGGTGAGAGATGGCCAGGGAGGGAACTAGGAGATTTTTAGTGTCATTGGTTAGGAAGGATATAGTTGTGCTGGATTACACCTAGTAGTTCAGGATTAAACATAGAACCTTGGCATGTAGGGACGGGTTGATAGTTGTGCCATTGATCTTGACAGAGAAATCAGGGGAAGAGGCACATAGGGGAGGAAATATTATGAGCTTGATTTTGGAAAGATTGAGTTTGGGGAAGTGGTGTGACATCCAGAGTGATATGTCCTTTAGTAAATTAGTGATACATGAGGAAACTAAAGGAGTTGAGGGATAGAGGGATAAATATGGGTTTTGTCAGCATAGAAATGGTATTGGAAGCCATGGGAGGCTATTAACTGATACAAGGAGGAGGTGTAGATCGAGAATAGGAGAGGTCCAAAAACATGAGAGGGTTTGTACCACTAATCACTGCATTGTTCCGGCTCATGATTTGGTTGCCTGTTTAAAAGGTGCCAAAAGTATCCTGGTTCCCCAGAGCCTGTCTTTGTAACATAATCAAATAGGTACTAATTGAAAGTGCACAGCTGCCTGTGCAGCCTCTGCAGCAAGGCCAATGATGGGTTCTTTCACAGTGGTATCAAAGATGCATTTCTATCAGTCGCGCCATGGCCAGGAATGATTCCCTGACGGTTTTGTTTCTGTTCTTTTGTACATGTGAGAGAGAGAAATGAAAAAAAGAAAGCTACACTTATGACACCATGGATTATTGGCTCTGTAAAATGGAACAGCATGAGTTGCTCAGTTTGCAATATAAGTGCTCTTTTTCTCCACCTCCATTAAGATTTGTGGTATCACATCTAATAAGTACAATAGAATTTTGGCTGTTAGCAAAGGTTGACATCCATCAATGTAAACAAGGCCTGGATAATTTGCAACATTTGCCATCCGTTCCCAATGCTACAGCACTGATATATCATTAGTGATGAGCTGAAGGCTGATTTGGGATACGTTTATAAAATTAATGAGAATGAAAATGTCATATCTGAACCCCACTGAATTTAAAGTGAGACAAACATTAAAAATCAGTAATGGAATTTGTTTGGGCTAGTAGCATGGGATTGCAATGAAAAGGGGAGTGCTTTGGGGGAGACATGCCCAAATAAAAGAAAACAATTTAATTATTGCTTGCCAGAGTGAGGGTTTTCTCAAGTGGCTCAGAGGCCAACATTAAAAATATGCATTCCTTTAGCAAATCTGCACCATAGCTTCTAAACCTTTTTTTAGACTGGCTGCAATTTCTGAGCAACTGAGTGGGCATATTGTATCTGTAAATTAAAAAAATAGTGTCTTGATTCAGAGACTGAATATGGAAAACTGTAACAGTTGTGCATGGAAAGGCTGCAATTTCTGAGTGATTGAGCATGCATATTGCATTTGGAAACAAAAAATATGGTTCCATGTGTTTTTTTTTGTTGAAAAGATTAACATTGTATAGATTAGCACCACACCTTTTAAGCCTTGAATGGGACACACTTTATAAGCGAGAAAGCAAGTATATTGTAGCTGGAAACAATAAATTGTGTTTTTTTTTCCAAGACTGAATTAAGATAATAAATGTTAAAATTTTAAAATCTGTAAAACAGTGGTAGAAAAATTAGGGAAGCATCTGACCCTGTTTGCAACTGGAAACAGCTGCAGAGAAATTATACTTTTGATGTTATTAGTATGAAAACAATGTAATCCAACAAAAAAAAATCATTAAGAGGACAGGATGGACTGCCAATAAATATTCATTGTTTTGCAACTGAGAAACAGGTGCAGAAAAATTGGGTTCTGTTGTTATTAGTAGAGTTGAGCGAACCTCTGGAAGTTCGGGTTCTGCTGGTCCGGCCGAACTTCGGGACAAAGTCCGGGTCTGGGTCCGGGTCCGGATGGAACCCGAACGATCGCATGGACACCGAACCCCATTGAAATCAATGGGGACCCAAACTTTTAGGCACAAAAATGGCTGTAACAAAGTCCTGGAAAGCCCTAGAGGGCTGCAAAAGGAAGGAAATGGGGGTACGGGTGGGACAAGTGACCTACAAAGAAATGGGGACAGGGAAATAACTTTAAATATTTTAAAAAAAATAAAAACATAAAAAATGCAAAAATGGAGGTGAATGTGGATCATCTTCAAACTGTGTCTGAAAAGTATCAATTAACGGTAGAAGCCATATAACTGTTCTAAAATCATCTTCAAACTAGGGCAAGTGCCCTACAAAAAAATGGGGATAGGGAAAATAAATTAAAATCAAATAAAAAAAGGGGAAGGGGGGTGGATGTGGAGTAGGGGCCTAGAGGTTGACTAGGCCGTGACCGTGGCAGTGTAGGTGGAATACTAGGTGTAAGTGGAGGTAAAAACGTAAAAAATACAAAAATAAAAAAAATTTTATAAATTTCAATAAAGGGACAGGGGTAAAGAAACATCCAGTGAACAGGGTGGGCATGGGGGTAAAGGAAGGAAAACGTCGGGAGATCCCGAAAGGTCCTGAAACAATGTCGGTAAAAACACGGATTTTCAAACCCAGGGGTAACTAAAGTTACCCCAAGCCACAGGTACGCTAGCAAGCCCAAGGTAGGCCTGGGCCTGGGTCTGGGCCTGAAACAGGGCTTCAAGCCGGCCTGGTCGTCTTGGGCTTGAAGGTCTCCAAGCGAGTTGAGATGATTATTGTTGTCTT
>BLSH010371423.1:298494-310763 GCA_018402905.1 Glandirana rugosa | reverse complement strand
AACTCTTCGACGTCCCGTCGGTTAGTTGTTCGCAAAGTGACCAAACGGGAATCTTCGGTAGTGTCGGTACGGATGATTACCGTACCGACACTAACCGGTCACGTAGTACACTGGGTCGGAGAAATATTCGACCTCAGTGTCACGACGTCAGTGTACGAGAACCCAATCACATCCCTTTCCTTCGACTACCGCACTCCCTCTCTTATCTCTGTAAAATTCTAGACTAGGACGTAGGACTCTATCTAATGAAATGATGACGACAGACACGACAACGAGACTCCTGACTATCGTCTTTAATCTCTAAAGTGTACGGCGACGAAACTCAACGTGTAGTTTGAGACGTATTTTGTCGCTAGCGATGCTAGCACGAGTTGCTAGTCTCTGCAATCTCCAACTCTAAGCAGCAGTATTTGAAATCTCAAATTCCCCCAACAATCTGATCGTTGAGCATGATCGCGGCGATCGTTGTTTTATGCAGAGTTTGATCTGCACACTCAAAGCAGCGGTATTTGAAATCTCAAATTCCTCCAACAATCTGATCGTTGAGCACGATCGTAGCGATCGCTGTTTTATGCAGAGTTTGATGTGCAACTCAAAGCAGCGGCATGTGAAATCTCTAATTTCTGCTATCAGTCCTCAGAGCAACAGCACAGACAGCAGTAGTAAAGTAATCTATCTCAGGATGCAGGATCAGATCTTAAAATGTCTCTATTCTCTCCCTCACGCCATCAGCTTCCTTTCCCTACACTAACCCAAGAGCATGTGACTGCAGCACTGTGACTCCAGCTTATAAAGAGGCTGGGTCACATGATGCACTGGCCAATCACAGCCATGCCATTAGTAGGCATGGCTGTGATGGCTTCTAAGGGCAAACCAGTGAAACGCTTGTTGATTGGCTGCCCTGCAGCTTCTCAACACGTGGAGTAAAATAGCAGAACCCCAGACTGAACCCGAACGATTTTTGAAATGTCCGGGTCCGGGTCTGTGCCCCAGACACCCGAAAGTTCGGTACTGACCCGAACGTTACAGTCCGGGTTCGCTCAACACTAGTTATTAGTATTAAAACACTGTGACCCAACACAACTTCATTCAGAGAACAGGATGTACCCTGACAAAAAACATTTTTTTGCAACTGAGAACCACCTGCAGAAAAAATTAGGTTTTGGTCTTATTGGTGCCAAAACACATTTGTCCAACACAAAAATATATGCAGAGGACAGGATGGTCCCTGCCAAGCAATATTACATTTCTACAACTGGCTAGCAGATGTGAAAAAATTAAGTGGACCAAATTAAAGTCACCATTGCAATGCAATACAGCAAAGGAAGTAGTATGAGATGGTGATGGTGGCAGACCTACAGCGGTGGCAAAAAAAGGTTACCATGTCAAACCTGCAATGGTATAAAGAGGTGGTAATGATGCCAGGGTGTACTAATGGGGTCAAGAGATAGCAATGGTGGTAGGAGTTTATATTTATTGTAGGCCTGCAGCTGTTAAAGGAGAGGTTTTTCACTGACTATCACATCTGTAAAAAAGATCCACAGAGTTGAGCAGGAGCAGGGAACAACAGTGAAGCTCTGTCACCTGGTGGAATAGGGCAGCTGTTCAATCTGCTCCTCTGTGAGCAACTCTTGAATGATAACCTGCATCACTGTTGTGCCTCTCCTACACTTTCTTTATCCACTATGTCTGACACCCAGGTATGTGCCTCTCCTCTACCTTCTTTTTCCACGATATCTGGCACCCAGGTATGGTTGGAGAGCTTATCACCCCCCCTCCTCATTGCTGGAGTCAACTTTACAGTAAGCTGCAGCTGCAAGAACATCCATGCCAATTAATTATCTCTGCCTGTTGTCTCCTCCTTCAATGCTCCATTGCTCCCATCCTCAACGCCAGAAGTAATCAATTTCTGAGCACCCACATACAGTAAGTGACTGAGGCTGTGCCTGAATAATTCAGCTGACTCCTCTGTGATACTTTGCTGGGCAATGGCTGAAGATGACTTAAATCTAATCAGGGTCAGGTAGACAGAGGAGAAGGAGGGTGAAGACTTGGTAAGCCACCACCTTCTCCGTGTGCTATGGCTGTATAGCATGCACACTGCTAAAAGACACACATGTGATTTTCCTCTAGAATATGTACCCCCCCCCCCCCCCACAACCACTTTGGACTGTGAATATACCAATAGCTGCATTGTAATCACTTCTGCTCTCCCTTTCTAGGCCTTTCAGACTTTCAGATGATAATGGGGGTGTTATTCCATAGTTTTATTATCAGCTATGGCAAAATATGTATGCTAATAGTGTAGTGTTCTAGAGGACTGAACTGCACATTAATAGTACGCACTGCTCTGCTTCAGTGTCAACAACAACTTCAGACTGCTGCCCCCTTAAAAAAAGAAAATAACTAAAAACACCCTAAACATCAACCCTAAAAGCAAAATAACCACTCTCTTTTTTATAAATGTAAACATAAGAGGGGGGGCGTGTCTGGACGGGACCAAGAGTGGACGCACTGAAGAGGAGCTCCGTCTGCTGTAAGCCTAATCCAGCTCCATCCTCACTCCTGGACCCTGGAAACTCTCCCTTAGCATCCCCATCCTGCTCCCCAGAGCACCGAACTGGCTGCTGGCTGAATTTTAGCCAGTTTTTCCACGGCTGGAGCGGGTCCACCATGACACCTCACGGACCGCCGTGAAGGAATACATAGCTACTAATGTTACTCCACACTCTGATCCTCTCACTATCTGGGAAGCACATAAACCCTACATTAGGGGAGTATGCATTAGCCAGGCTTCCCATGCATTTAAAGAATACCATAAGAAACTTAAGGTATTGGATGTTGCGTTCCGCGGAGCTACCGATCAATTTCAAAGCTCCCCCTCTCCGGTTACTAGGGAACTTTTTGAAAAAGCCCGTCTAGAACATGACATGTCTTGACATGTGCTTAACAGAATCCACTGAAAAAGCCCTTCGTAAATCAAAACACACCCTCTATATGAAGGCGAATAAACCTGACAATCTTGGCATTAGCACTTTGTAGGGCTGATTATATCCCCAAACCAATAAGTCTGAAAACATCCCCTCACTCATATACAAGTAATCCTTTGAAAATCCTCAGCATATTCCGCAAGAAACTTTCCAATCTATACACAGCACCTTCTAACCGTAATCAGCCCCAATTGGACTCTCTACTCTCCGATATACATCTCCCGTCCCTTTCCGAAGGCCACAGAATAGCTTTAGACCAACCAATGATGACAGAAGTAGTTGCGACTATTAAAACTCTTAAACCGCATAAACGCCCTGGCCCAGATGGCCTTTCAGCCACTTATTATAAAAAAAATCCAGATCTCCTGGCCCCACTCCTTGTCGGGGCTTTAAATTCACTTCTTATCGATCGGCACCTCCGACCCGAGTGCCTAACAGCATCTTTTTCCATGACACAAAACCTAATACGGATGAATCCTCTTGGTCCAGCTATCATCCTATTTTGATTCTTAACCTTGATATTAAAATTCTAGCCAAGATCCTCTCAACACGATTACAACCTATTATTGGCGCACTGATACATAAAGACCAAACGGGATTTATCCCCTCCAGACAAGCAGGAGATAATATCCACAGAGCCACCCTTTTGGTCCACACAGCGTGCACACACCTTATCCCTACCTGCTTTCTATAGCTAGATATACGCAAGTTGTTTGATTCATTAGCCTGGCCATATTTACAATCAATACTTCAAAAATGGAGTTTTGGTACAAATTTCCTCAAATGGATCCTATCTCTCTATCATGAACCCAAAGCCTATGTAACCTACTCTGGCTTTCACTCTGACCCCTTCCACATCCAAAGAGGGACCCGACAAGGTTGTTCCCTCTCTCCTCTCCTTTTTGCCCTGGCAATTGAACCTTGAGCTGGGGAATCACCAACATAAATTATGCCTGTTTGCTGATGATGTTCTAATGTTACTGACAACCCCATTGATCTCTATTCCCAACCTTATGAAACTCCTCGCAGACTTTGCCCTAATAATTGGACTCCATGTCAACCCACAAAAGTCTAAAGCCTTGAACATTTCTCTGCCATTGGCCCTGCTCACCTAATTGAGAGACTCCCTCCCCTTTTCCTGGGTCTTGACCCACCTCACCTACCTGGGCATCAAATTCACGTCCAACCCAGCCGACCTTTATTCGGCTAATTATCCCCATATTCTCTCTCATCTTACTAAACTTCCCCTTTCTTGGATGGGTAGAATAACAGTTGTTAAAATGTCTATCCTCCCGAAAATCCTGTACTTATTTAGAGTTCTCCCTACCAACGTCCCACCGCATTATCTCCGGATACTCCAACGTAGGGCCTCCTACTTCATTTGGGGTTCAAACAGACCACGTCTGTCCCCACGTACCCTCTACACCCCCCGCATACGAGGCGGCCTTGGTGTCCCTAATTTCGTTAAATACTACCAAGCGGCTCAGTTGGCCGTACTCCCCAAATACCATGCAACAAAAGAAACTCCCCTCTGGGTGGCCCTGGAATCCGTGGACTGTGATCCACTATCCACGGCTAATCTCCTTTGGCTACAACCATCTCACCGCCATTCCCTTCTTAATCCAATCAACAAACACAGCTTATCCCTCTGGGACAGGCTTAAGAAACATTTTGGTCTCCAATCACCTCATAATCCTCTACTCTCCTTTTAACATAACCCAGCCTTTTACCCAGCATGGGCCTCTCCACACTCCTTTGTTAACTGGTCTAGGGCTGGCCTCCTTCGGGCACATCACTTATTTACCTTCCCACAGTGATGACCTAAACTGGAATCAAATCTGGCAGTCCACCAAGTCCGCCTCACCCAATATTGTCGCCTTGGAAACTAACTATATAGTACTCACTACCTGAGTACCTGGTCCCCTCCAGGATCTCCAAATTCCACCCTAACTACCCTCCTACTTGTTTCTGGGGTTGCTCAGACCAAGGTAACCACATGCATATTTGGTGGGACTGTCAGATTGCTAAGGACCTATGGACCGAAGTCTTTCAGTTACTATCTCTGATGTTTGACACGCCCTTACTACCTGATCCTGCAGTGGCTCTCTTAAACAGTAAACCCCTATCTTGTCTAAAAGGCAGTTTAAGCTCCTACTTGTGGTTACAACAGCGGCCAAACAGTCTATTGCTAAGGCTTGGAAATCCCCCACACTATCCATGGTCCCAATTAAACTCAGGATCAAGCAGGCGTTTATACATGCAAAAACCGAGGCCATCTACCTTGATAAACTCCCCTTATTTGAAAAGCTCTGGAGTCCATGGGCCACTCATGGTCTTCCATAGGGCTTTGACCGAACACTGATTATAAACAACGGATGAAGTAACCCCGCCTTGGCGGCATGTCCTCAGGCTTACCTGAGTCGGTACCCCCCTCTGGAGATTCCCCCTCCCCTCCTTGATTTCACCCCCTCCTTCCCCCTTTCTCACTTTCCTTCTTCCTTCCCTCCTCTTCCTATCATAACAGCTATGACTTTCATGAGACCTTTGCTCCCCCACTTTGGCTGGGCCACTTAGCCGGACCTCAGTCGGGGTTGTAAACCCTCCGATTTCTGCAAATTTCTATTTGATGTATTCTGGAGTCGACATTGAGCAAGTTTCTATTGGTTTTGTTCTAAGTGTTTCAACATTATTGGTCATTATTTTCCCCTAAAGGTATACGGGATACTCTGTAGTGTTACATCGTGGTAAGGTGAACTGTCTACATTTATACTCCATTATAACACTGATTGTGACGCTGTTTTATTTGTACACAGTTCTGTATCTGCTACTTTTTGCCTCAATAAAATATTTGAAATGAAAATGTAAACAGAAAACCAGATGTAAATGTAAAGTAGATAAAAAAAATATATCAACAAAATACCCCGAAGAAAAAGGGGTACAACAGCAAAACAGCAACAAAAGTTGACATACAAAAATAAGAAAGAATAATCCTAATTAAATTAGTCCTAATTAAATTAGTCCTAAAATGCTCAAAGTGAATGCAGACTGACTTACCCTCCACTCGTCTTAGTTTCACAAACAATTCATTAAAAAAAAATTATAGGAATATATAGCTCTCTTTTCTTGCAATAATGTTAACTGTCCTTATCTGTCACTAAACTCCAACACATTCATAAAGGGCTGGTGGGAAACTTTCCTTTTATTGAGTGTAAGATGACATTGGCCAAAATCCTGCACTTGACATGGTCATAGGTCAGGTACAAGTCTTTGGGGTGTTTTTCTGCAAAGCATTATCGGATGTTTAGCTGAGCAGTTCCCACTAAATGTCCCAAACCCATTTGAACCCAGAAAGTTTGGCCCAAATCTTGAGCCCATCCTTTAACGTCATCGTCACCTGCTGCAATGTCCCATCATAAAATGCACTTTTCCTTGTTTCATTATCTTAATTTTTTACCATATTTCTAGGTGCATTTTCAAATACAGAAAGGCCTCATGTACACAGGGCAGTTGAAAACCTCTTCTGAATGCTGGAAACTGACAGCTGATAACCTACAGTGAAAAATGTCCATTTAACAGCTTTTACATATTGAGTTAATGCAGTTTAGTAGCAGTTATGAGCATTTGAGGTTGGAAGTATTTTTTAAAGATAACCTCAGGAGACCCTCCCAAATGTCCGCAATGCATGAAAAATATGTAAATTATTAACTATTTCAACCATTCTGTGAGAGAAGAGAGAGCAGTTATTTAATAGTTGAGGAGATAGGTGACATGCCATATATACATAATCAAATGTTCACATTGGTATCATCCCTAAAATAGATATAGATCATAATGGGTAACCTGGGGTGGGACTTTAAATATGCCAAATGAGAACATACAACTGCAAAAAATGAGTAAAATTTCATATAGATTTTATTGTAGTTTAACAAATCCATAAAATATGTTGAAAGCATATCAATAAAAAAGGACACAAGTACAAATTATAAACCCTTAGGGATCATGAATCATCGCATGCATGTGTCAGATGGTCTACGCATTACGCGGGTTCCCCCACTTCTTCAGAACCAGGCATGTAAGATACAAGTAGGGGGTTGAGGGAGAGCTCAAAAGGGAACCATATGTATATGGATGAATCAGGTGCATAAAGCAAACGAGCCAACCCAGACAGAGAAAACCTTCCCTTCCCAGCAGGAAAAACTTGCTTAAACTTTAATGGCCATATCAGAACCAGCAACATGTAAGACCACATGGCAGATGCGAGTCCATGTCCCCTCAGGCAAGTAATGCATGGGTGTCTCTCTCTTTCTGTCACTCTCTCTATCTGTATCTCTCTCTCTCTCTCTCTGACTGTCTGTCTGTCTGTCTGTATCTGTCTCTCTCTGTCCGTCTCTGTCTGTCTCTGTCTGTCTCTGTCTCTGTGTGTCTCTCTCTCTGTCTGTCTGTGTGTCTCTCTCTCTGTATGTATCTGTCTCTGTGTGTCTCTCTCTGTCTGTCTGTGTCTGACTGTGTCTCTCTCTCTCTCTGTCTGTCTGACTCTATCTGCCTGTCTCTGTCTCTCTCTCTGTGTCTCTCTCTGTATATCTTTTTTTCTCTGTCTGTCTATCTGTGTCTGTCTGTGCCCCCCCAAATGTAAACAATTTATTAACTAATTTGGGGCAGAGTTTGTTTATAACTTTACAAATTGCTTGTAGTGCTCAGACTTGGTCATCTCCTTATGTTAACCCAATTGTTATAAATGACTTGGCGTGCTCCAAGACCAGAGTGAAAAACATATCATTTATATTAGGCAAAATAAGTGCTTCATCAATTTGGGATTTGCAGGTTTTCCAAAAGGCTGTGAAACAACCACATGCTGTCACCGGAGCCTAGGTGAGCAGTTTGAAAAGGCTTGGCCTAAGGTAAGTAATGCTTACTCTTTATGGGTATTTATTAACTTTTTTTTAGTTTAGACCTAGTGATATTGCACAGGGGTTGAGGAAACAAAGAAATAGGTGATCATTATAGCTTTGAGTTCAAGGACCATTTTAATTGAGCATACAATTTTACATTGTTCAGCCATTGAAGGTAAATACTTATTATAAAGAAGCTTAGGGTCAGCATGGACCCTAAGACAGAAAGTTTTCTACAAATCCAGACCCGATACATATGGATTGATGCACATCATTGTTCCTTGCAGTGCTATCAAATGATTCAATATTCAGTAAATACACATTTCTATTAACCCATTGCTATCATGAGTTGTCTCATTAGCCAATAAAAATGTGGAGGGTGGGGAGTGGGCAAGCTTTGGCATTACCCGTAAGTGCCACGGCTTAACCAACCTTGCATTCAGGCGTAATGACAAAGAGATGGAAGTTGCTGCAAGCCCCAGGTGCCTACACTTCATACCTGATAGCTGTTTCTTTGCCTTTGTTCAGTGACAGATTGCTTTAACCACTTGCCGACCGCCGACTGCAGTCTGACAGGACAGAGCGTCTCATTATCGCAAACCGCCATCATATGACGACGGCTGCGATAACTAGTGCTGTGAGCGCGGGCTCACCGCCGAAGGTGGGCTCGCAAGCTCACTGTGTCCGGGGGGGCCAGGGAGCGGGTAGGTTGGACTCGATCGCCGCCGGCTACCCCAGATAGCCCCCCGCAGTGAGAGAACGGAGGTCCGTGTAAGTAAACACGGATCTCCGTTCTCCTCTATATGGAAGCCGGGATCATCCCCTTTTCCCAGCCAGGGCAGCCCACACACAGTTAGAACACACCCAGGGAACACAGTTAACCCTTAGAGCACCCCCTGCAGGTTAACCCCTTCACTGCCAATGGCATTTACACAGTAATCAGTGCATTTTTATAGCACTGATCGCTGTATAAATGCCAATGGTCCCAAAAAAGTGTCAAAATGGTCCGACATGTCCGCTGCAATATCGCAGTACCGCTAAAAATTGCAGATCGCCGCTATTACTAGTAAAAAATAAAAAAAAATAAAAACCCCAGAAATTAATTCTCATCATCTGTAAACACGGCAACTTTTGCGCAAACCAATCAATAAACGCTAATTGCGTTTTTTTTTACCAAAAATATGAGGAATAATGTAAATTGGCCAAAACTGATGGAAAAAAAATGTTTTTTTATATTTTTTTGGATTTGTATTTTAGTAAAAAGTAAGAAATTTGATTTTTTTTTTGCAAAATTGTCGCTCTTCTTTTGTTTATATCGGCGATCAGAAATGACGCAGAGGTGATCAAGTACCACCAGAAGAAAGCTCTATTTGTGGGAAAAAAGGACGGAAATTTTGTTTGAGTACAACGTCGCACGACCGTGCAATTGTCAGTTAAAGCGAGCCAGTGCCGAATCACAAAAAGTGCTCTGGTCCTAAAGTGTGAAATCCTTCCGGGGATGAAGTGGTTAAATAAAACAGAAAGAAAAGTTTACAGCCATTTATAAATGTATAGATTTCAGCAACAAAGCAAGAAATAGCATTGGTTTATCTTCTGTGCTTCTTGATAACAACAAACGTTTAATATGAATTATTTAACATTGTGCACCCCCTGTCCTCAAGTTAATAACATAAAATAAGGAAATTCATAGGAAAAATACATTTGCTCACATAGTACAGTGCAGTAGTATCCCCAGATCCAACTAATGTAGATAACATATTACCCATCTCTTTATATTGCATTATTGATTTGATAATGACAGGCTATTAGAGTTGAGCGAACACCTGGACGTTCGGGTTCGGAGGGTCCGAACGAACTTTAGGAAAAAGTCCGGGTTCGGCACCGAACGTTGCCCGAACTTTATCCCGGACCCCGAACCCCATTGAAGTTAATGGGGACCCGAACTTTTAGGCACAAAAATGGCTGTAACAAAGTCCTGGCAAGTGCTAGAGGGCTGCAAAAGGAAGTAAAATGGGGGTAAGAGTAGGGCAAGTGCCCTACAAAAAAATGGGGATAAGGAAAATAAAATCAAATAAAAAAAAAATGGGAAGGGGGGGTGGATGTGGAGTAGGAGCCTAGAGGTTGACTAGGCCGTGACCGTGGCAGTGTAGGTGGAAGTGGCGGTGGTCGAGGAGGGGGAGGAGGTAGCCAAAACTGTTTTTTTTGTTTGTTTATAATTGGGGTAGCCCCCAAAATATCGAGGCCTATTCAAAAAAACAAGTATACAAATGGCTGTGTGAGTCCGGTCTAAATGTTTATTCTGCACAAGGTACAGACAAGTCTTGTGGGATCCATGCCTGGTTCGATTTAATAAAGGTTAGCTTTTCCACATTGGCTGTGGACAGGCGGCTGTGCTTGTCTGTGATAAAGCCCCCTGCCGTGCTAAACACACGTTCAGACAATACACTGGCTGCAGGGCAGGCCAGCACCTCCAAGGCATAAAGGGCAAGCTCAGGCCATGTGCCCAATTTGGAGACCCAGAAGTTGAATGGGGCAGACCCATCAGTCAGTACGTGTAGGCATGTGCACACATACTCTTGCACATGTTGCTGAAATGCTGCCTCCTGCTAAGACGTTGTCTATCGGCTGGTGGTGCTGTTTGTTGTGGCGGGGTACTGACAAAGCTTTGCAACATTTTGGCCATGCTTATCCTGCCTTCTGAGGTGCTGGCGGTGGCACAGCTGCGTTGGTGGCCTCTTCCTCCTCCTCCTCCTCTGCCTTCGCCTTGTGCTTCCAATGAGCCCCCGGTGTCATTTGTGAATGCCCTCAGCAGCGCCTCTACCAGTGTGCGCTTGTAGTCGCGCATCTTCCTCTCACGCTCCAGTGAGGGAATTAAGGATGGCACGTTGCCCTTGTAACGGGGATCCAGCAGGGTGGCCACCCAGTAATCAGAAGAAGTTACAATGTGGGCAACTGCAGCATGTAGTCAGCCATGTGTGCCAGGCTGCCCACAGGCAAAGACAAGCTGTCCTCTGTGGGAGGTATATCATCTGTGTCCTCTGTATCCCCCGATCCACGCTCCAGTGATGCCCACGAGCTGTGTTGGGTGCCACCCTGCTGCGATTCCTCCTCCTCCTCCTCCTCATCATCCTCGTCCTCCTCGTCCTCCAGAACTGTGCCCTGGCTTGAATATTTTTGACCTGGCCTATGCTGGTGCAGGAACCCACCCTCCGAGCCTCTTGCAAATGACTGGCCTGATAACCGTGGAAATGACCCCTCTTCTTCCTCCTCATCCTCCTGTGCCACATTCTCTTCCATCATGGCCCGAAGTGTTTTTTCAAGGAGACATAGAAGTGGGATAGTAATGCTGAGAACAGTGTCATCGGCACTGGCCATGTTGGTGGAGTACTCAAAACACCACAATATGCTACACAGGTCTCACATGGAGGCCCACTTGTTGGTGGTGAAGTGTTGCTGTTCCAAAGAGCGACTGACCCGTGCATTCTGCAGCTGAAACTCCACTATTGCCTGCTGCAGCTCGCACAGTCCCTCCAGCATGTGCAAGGTGGAGTTCCACCTTGTGGGCATGTCACATATGAGGCAGTGAGCAGGAAGGCCGAAGTTCCGCTGCAGCGCAGACAGACGAGCAGCAGCAGGGTGAGAACGCCGAAAGTGCGCACAGACGGCCCGCACTTTATGCAGCAGCTCTGACATATCCGGGTAGTTTTTTAGAAAATTCTGTACCACCAAATTCAGCACATGCGCCAGGCAAGGGATGTGCGTCAAACCGGCTTGGCCCAGAGCCGCTACGAGATTTTGGCCATTGTCGCACACCACCAGGCCGGGCTTGAGACTCAGTGGCAACAACCACTCATTGGTCTGTTGTTCAATGCCCATCCACAGCTCCTGCGCAGTGTGGTTTTTATCCCCCAAACATATCAGTTTTAAAACAGCCTGCTGTCATTTCCCCCTGGATGTGCTGATGTTGGTGGTGAAGGTGTTACGCTGAGCGGATGAGTGGGTGGTCGAGGAGGAGGAAGCGCATTCAGCCCCTGTTCTAGTTCACACGTGACGCGTTGCGGTAGACACCGTTCCAGGTGTATTGGTGACTATGTACCTGGTCATTCGTGTCCGTCCCTGCGATATAGATCGATTGACGTGTGACCCGTTTACATCACCGTCCACCCGGACTCGGCCGATCGGTAAACCGTGTACAGGAAGGTGGTGGCTCCTAACGTCCCGTAAAGAGAAACGGAGGACAACGGAGGACGAGGATGACGCGAAGGAGGAGGAGCTGGTGGGTGAGTAGGCGAGTCGCATTGTGGAAGTGGTGGTTGTAGTCGTGTAGGTCCCCCTTTACTGTCGTCCGACAAAATTTTGACTATACAAACCCCCTATTTTTGGTGTGACG
>BLSH010371423.1:270445-287671 GCA_018402905.1 Glandirana rugosa | reverse complement strand
GACCCGAACCCGGACTTTTTTTTGAAAAGTCCGGGTTCGGGTCCGGGTCCCGGACACCCCAAAGTTCGGTACGGACCCGAACTTTACAGTCCGGGTTCGCTCAACTCTACTAGTCAGGCATCAATTGGTATAAGGAAGCATTTGTTTCTAGCAATGGAGGTAGATTTTTATCAACCTTACTAGACAATTATACTGTATTATAGAGTTAACTTAACCACTTCCCTACTGCCGTATGCAGAATGACGGCCAGGAAGTGGTTCAGTTATCCTGACTGGGCGTCATATGACGTCCAGCAGGATAAAATGCCGGCACGCACCCAAGGGGGCATGCATCGCGGTGATCGGTATTGCGGTGCGTCAGTCTGACCCACCGCATTACTGTTCTCGGTAAAAAAGCTTCCATGGGAAGCTCTCTACCATGTGATCAGCCGTGCCCAATCACGGCTGGTCACAATGTAAACAGGAAAAGCCATTTATCGGCTTTTCCACTACCCGCATCTGCAGACGCAAGTAGTGGAGAGCCCATCGGCTGCTCTCCTGACAGGGGGGTCTATGCTGATTGCTCATCAGCCCAGCCTCCCCTAGGATCACCACTCTAGAGCACCAGGGATGTGCCCACCAAGGACCACCAGGGAGTCGATCATGACCACCAGGGAGCTGATCCTAGACCACCAGGGAGCCCAACCTAGACCACAGGGTTAAGGGGCACAGTGACCAACATGGATGCCACTCAGTGCCAACTTCAGATGACACCCTAAACCACCAGGGAATGGGCCCCTATTAGTGCATATGTCATCTGCTGCCCACCAGTGCCTTCTATCAGTGCCCACCAGTGCCACCTACCAGTGCCACCTATCAGTGCCCACCAGTGCCACTTATCAGTGCCCATCAGTGCCACATATCAATGCTCATCTGCGCCACCTATGAGTGCCCATCAGTGCCGCTTATCAGTGCTCAGATAGTGAATTGTTAGGGTTTGCAAATTTTCCTCTGGATTCTGTTTATCCAACTGAGTTGCACAAAGGATTATCAGGAAATCAAGAGGAAAAAAAGATTTTACCATCATTGTAGGGGTACTTTACATTTTTGTTGGCTAAGCAGTCAACTGTTTTAACTGCTTGCTGACCATCCGCTGCAGTTGCACTGTGGTCTAACCTAGACTAAGGTTAGTGTCTGGTCCTTAATGGTGGCATGCAATATGATGTATCTACCCGAGGAGTCAATTTCAGAGTGCACAGTTTTGAAGGCCACCGTGGAGCGTATGGCTATTAAAACTCCTGCGTGTTTTTTAGGCGCATTGGACGTTAAGCACTATGGGAATTGTTTATGGGTGCATGTGAGTGGTTTAGAAGCTGCAAAATGCGTTTCTTGGGCACAAATGATATCAGCCCTTCTTGTTAGTGCTTCTTTCCAAAATAGTTGTTTTTTAAAGGGGCAATTAAGGCCCTTGCCATTTAGTGATGTTATGTTGATAGCCATGGCAGATAGAGGTTAAATCAGGGGGAGATCGTATGAGATAAGAAAGAAAAAAGGAGTTCACCTGCTATTCTGCGCTCTTAAAGTTGTAGCAATAGGAAATAAAATGTGAAGACACTAAACAAGGTTGCTAGGTCAAAATACAATTGGATCAAGAAACCAAAAATAAATGTGACAAAAACCTAGCAGGTAGCAAGTAATATCAAGGTTGAATACCAACAAAAATAAGGTACCTGTAGTCTATAATCTGGGGGTTAACAATAATTGCCGAAGTAGACAGAAACAACAAGGAATGAAAAATACTCAGCTGAGACTTGGTTGCTCAGGTGTATACTGTTTAGGATGCATTGAGGAACAGGTCTGCACCTGTGGAGGATTGAAGTTCAGAAACATTGTCGATCATGGCCCGGGGGACGGTAAGAGGAAGGACGGCTGCGGGAGGCCGGTTGAGAACTTCGTTGCTCCGAATGTGAAGGTGGTGACGAGATAATACCCCAATTCAGTAATCTCTTCATCCCTTCTTTTGGAGGGAGGATATTTGTGGGTTGATTGTGGTAAGTAACAATCAATTTTGCCGGGAAGCCCCATTTGTAGGGAATGTTGCGTTCCCTCAGGATTGAGGTAACTTGGTTAAATTCTCTGCGGTTCCTGGCCATGGCAGCTGATATATCTGTGAAGAGCGAGATGTTGGTGAATGGTTCCGGCAGGGAATTGTTGGTGCGTGCAGCCGACATAAGCTTCTCTTTACTTGGGTGGAAGTGTATGCGAGCCAAGACATCACGCGGGACCGTTTCTGGCAAATAGTTTGGTTTGGCGATTCTGTGTGATCGGTCGATAAGCATCTCAGATTGCGTCAGTTGAGGTATGAGTTTGCGGAACAGCTGTTGAAGATCAGGTGTAAGCTCAGAATGTTTGATAGTTTCAGGTATTCCCCTGAATTTTATTTTGTTCCTTCTGGAAACCATCTTCAAGGTCGGCCACTTTCGCTTGGAGATAATGGATATCATCTGTGTGTTGGTGAAGTTTTTCTGAGGCCTCCAGTTGTCTAGTTGCTTGGTCTGCGACCTGTCATTCAAGAACCTCGGCACGGTCCTCCACTTGTTCGATCCTGCTTTGCAGCATTGTCAGGGATGATCGAAATTCATTTCTCATGTCCTTTTGCAGCGAGAGGAGCATCATCTTTAAAGAGTGTTCGGACGCTGGGTGGTCGCTGGTGGGGAGATCTGACAGTGAGTTATGAGAATCAGAGTTGTCTGGTCCTCCATCCCAGTGTTGCCTCTTGTATAGTGGGACTTTGGATGGTGAGGGATCTGGAGATTGTGCCGCCCTTTTGTTTCTGGCAGGGGAGAGTACTTGAGGCAGCAGGGCACTCTGTTCAGAGCTGTCCATTTCCTCTGGCACAGCGTTAGGCAATGATGGACTATCTCCAGCTTGTAATGCAGGGGGCTGCTGCCCTACGTTTTGTCCTTTTTGTAACTGCATCTTATTGTCTTTGTTAAAGAAGGCTGTTATGTGTTTGTGCGCTCCCTGTTTACAGGTTTTACCAATGGGCATTCCACCTCTACAGAGGCTTTGGATGCGTGAAGCTCGGAGTCTGTGCACAGACAGGCCGCAGCCACAGGGTCAATTTGTGAGGGGCCGACTGTCTTCTGATCGGTGGCTGGAGAGCTTGTGGCACCAGCGAGGCACCAATATGTGGGGTTGGAGGCACCCAGGATGCCAGTGGCAGGTTGGGTGGAGGCAGTGTAGAACTGAGGGGCCAGATACTGCTATTCTGTTCAGTAAGGTGGCAGGTTGATTGGTTGAGCTGTACCTTAATGCGGCTCTCTATGGGGTCCTAAAAGGTCAGCAGTGGTCTTGGGGTGTTCCGGAGTGCCCCTCTCCTGAGGATTGGTAGTGGACAGGAGTGATCCTCTGGTCGAGCACACCACTGCTGCGGCGGTCCGTCTGGTCGACACAACCTCAGGTCGGGATATAGGCCGCAAGATGGCCGCCGCTGGGTGTCTGAGGAGAATTGCCTAGGGGCTTCTCCCTGCTGATTATGGCTGGAAAGGCCACAATGAATAGCTGAGATAAGGGAGGTAAGTGTGGGGAAGCCTGATGGGGCACTGGAGGAGCTCAGCTGCCCTGTACAGTCGCGGATGACCGCAGATTGAGGTCGCAGCAGTTCGTCACTACCTCGGCCGGGATATAGGCCGCAAGATGGCCGCCACTGGATGTCTGAGGTGATTTTCCTAAGGGCTTCTCTCTGCTGATTTCGGTGGCAAGAGCCACAATAACCGGATGAGAGGAGGGAGATAAGTGTGGGGGAGCCTGATGGGGCACTGGAGGAGCTCACCTGCCCCGTACAGTCGTGGATGGCCACGGATTAATGTCTCCCGGTCTGGCCGTTCATTCATGGCCGCCTGCGGCTATGTCCCGCTGTGTCCCTGGCGGCTTCTAAGTGGGCACTTCTGAAGTCTCCGGGGTGTGCTTCCCAGGGTGTGAGACCCCCCTCAGGCAGAAGAGGTTGAGATGCTGCTGCTTTTGAGTGCTGTTCTCATGGCTAATGTCTCAGCTGAGAGGGAGCAGTGAGACTATGCATCCATCTTAGTCTGCAGCCGGCCACGCCCCCCGTTAATATACATTTTAGAAGGTTGCTGAGCTTCTTTTTCAATGCTGTAAATTTGTAGAAATATATAGCTGATGTTTTATCATCTTTGAGGTTAGGAAAAAGTGTTACCATGCTAAAACAAATTAAATTGACTTTGGAGTTAGGGATGCTGTGGATGCAAGCTATGTTTTTATGTTGTATTTATAAAAAAAAGAAAAAAAATGAATTTGACAGAAAATTGCTGTTCCCAACCTAAATCAATTAGTAAAATGCATTAAACAAAATACGGTAGAATAAAGAGATTAACCATATTAATTAGGCTGTCTATTGTTTTGTTGTGAGACAGCACTATAACTTTTTTTAAGCATATTTACAGATCTCAATATGTTTGCGCTAACTGTTTATTGTTGTCTTGTTTTTTGTTCCTAGTGATCTTTGTTTAACTTCTCTAGTATATATTTACTGATTTTATATACAACCCCTATATTTCTGAGTGCCAAACTATATATATTTCAGTGTTTTAAAAATGTAACAAATCTGACATTTCTTTGAATTGCTGTACCCATATTTACTGTGTACCACAATTAAAATAAAATAAATGAAACATATTTTCAAAACAGAAGATATATGTACACTAAATTATTTAATTGCAAATGCATTTCAATTGATTTGAAATAAGGATAACTTATTAGCTAACATAATTAAAAGAAAAATAAGTATATTTATTTACAATTAACTGTAATTCAGTTGTTTTCTTCTATGTCCTTTAGTTTGTTTTCCATTAGAAATCTTTTAAATAACCAGCAATGCTCCTGGTATGAGAGCAAGTCAGTATGTAATTTATTTTGCTATAGTATTTCTTCTTCCAGTGAAAGTGTCTATAAAATGTTTTAAAGGAAAGTAGGTTGCTAAAATGTACTTAATTTGCCATGATAGATTGAGTCCATGCTTCAGTGACTGTAATTGAATCTGTGACCTAGTTCTTTAGTAAAGAAGAAATAGTCTCTCGGGTTTTTTTTTTTTTTTTTTACAACCATCTTGTAATGAAATTCAAAACTGACTGTCAAAATGTCTGTACTTTTTAAACCAGTCGGTAATATTATCAGTCTACAATTTGTCACTTTTTAATTAATCTTAATAAATATTTTCATAGACAACATGTAGCTGAAAATGTGAAGTGTTATGATGTAAAAGTCGATCAAGTAGATCAATTTATACATTGTAAAATGACTGTTTATGCTCTGCTATTGCTTTAGATATGTTTATAATACTCAACATTAACAATAGACTATGTATGTTTATTCATAAAAAAAAGATAATGCTTAAATATCTATACTAACATCTATGGCAGATGTAATTGTCTTCACTGAAATAATTTGCTTGAGGATCTTGGATGATATAATAATATCAAGTTGTTTAGCACTTAAGTACCTATACAGAGATGATTTAACCCTGGGCTGAGAGAAATATGGAGGTTACCATTGTTGACTTCTCTGAAAATATGTAATTATTTACAGTCATTAGATCCATATAGAAAATCTTGCAACTTGCAAGGGAGCAAAATGTGCACTGGTCTGGATTCACGTCACCCAATTGTAGTAGGAGAACTCTCAGCAACAGCTATTCCCAATCTGATCCAGCAGAAGGAGAAATCTAAAAAATGCAAAAGTCAGCATAGAAGGATAGACCAATATATTGGTGTGGATATGGGGTATAGTTTCTTATAGCTCTCATCAAATTTTCTTTCACATGGAAGAAGTGCGGACAATTGTGTCATGTGGTATAGAGTCTGGCAGATGTGACAGTTTTGGCAGGTGATGAATGTGGTCAATTACCAGCTCAGATCAAGGGGTATCAGGTAAGATGGCCGCCATGAGTTGTACAAAATAATCTGCCAATGCTGCTGGTTGAACGGATTCTGGTATACCCCTTATTTTTACATTGTTTCTTCTGCAACGATCCTCTAAGTTGGCCAGCTTAGCTTTTACCCAGTCCATCTCTTCATCTTTTTCCTCGTGTGCATCTACCATGTCATTAAATGAGATGGTAACTTCCCCAAGTTTTGTTTCCCTGTGAATGACCCTTTCACCTAGATCATTTATTTTTGCCTTAAAATTATGCATCATATGGAAAATATCAGTTTTGCAGAGTGAGTAGCATGTCCTTTAAAGTGGTGTCAAGCTCCGGTTGATTACTGGTAGAGGAAGCTGTCCACTCTGCAGCTTTCACCACAATCCACCCAGATGCTACAGAAAGTCCTGGCAAGCCACTCAGCCCAGTGTGGGAGTGGTTTCCTGATCTGTGACATCAGTTATCTTAAAAAGAAGCTACACAATATATGATGATGACACAGACAGCTATTCTTTGTGGCATAAGGCTCAGAACTATGGGAGACTATCTAGTTGAGATAAATCTACCCACAAAGTGAGCCTGAATTCCATAAACCAAGGAGGGTACTTTCAGTAAATGATATCAATTGAGACTGTGTATTATGCATGAGTTGACAGTGCAGTCAAAACATAGGGGTTTTGCTTGTTCTGAAGTTTGACACCCAAGGAGACTGTGGAATATGCATATGTTTCAACAAAAAGTGTTCAGATGAGTTGAACATCCTCCTGGAAGTGAACTATATATTTTTTCTGTATTAGAAAGGAAAACATGGTACATGGTTACTTTAATCAGGAGGTATAGATCAAGGTTAAGAGAAGAGTAAGGGAAAAGAAGAAAGTAGAGGGAGAGAGAAGGAGGGAGAGGATGGCGGCACTGAGCAGGCCCGGGAGTCGTAGCACAACTGTGTTTAAAAGATGGGCTTGAAGTTCCAAGAGTGTTTTATTAAAATCTGGGGACAAGAAATGGTCTATCCATGGTTGCCATATTTTGAGGTTCTTCGGGATTTTGTCCAGCATTGTAGCTTTTATTTTGCTGTGGATCATGGCCTGTGTGAATATGTTTAGTTTCTATGATACAGAGTTTGGGGAGCTTTGAAGCCTGCGCAATGATTTGCGTAGCTACCATCATGATCTGTAGTATAAGGCTAAATTTGGCCTTGGTGAAATCTTTGTTGTTGTGGTTCAGTAACGCTAAGGAAGGATCCACATTCAACTCAATGTTGACCAATGTGGAAACAATACTGAAAATATCAGTCAAAATTGCTGCACTATCGGGCATGTTCACCAAATGTGTATGTAGGTGCCTGTTTGTCCTCAAGCACGAAAGCACAGCAGGGAATACCCAGGTAGAAACTTGGAGATCCT
This sequence comes from Glandirana rugosa, assembly GCA_018402905.1. Taxonomy (NCBI): domain Eukaryota; kingdom Metazoa; phylum Chordata; class Amphibia; order Anura; family Ranidae; genus Glandirana; species Glandirana rugosa. The sequence continues at coordinate 280,349 of BLSH010371423.1, read as the reverse complement.
TGCCGGAACCAAGTACCATTGCCTAAGGACCTTGTAGTTCATTTCAAGCGCTAAAATATTTTGGGAAGAGGATTTGATGGTCGTCCATATGTTATACCAATCTTCCATCTTCAGATCAACCTCAAGGTCCCTGGACCATTGTGCTGCATAGGAGGGTATACCAGAAGGTGGGTTTATTAGATGGTTATATATTCCTGATATTATACCTGGGGCGTGTGAGTTGCATATGCCTTCATAAAAGTATAAGCTCGAAAGTGAGGAGTGGGTATGTATTATTGTCCAAAAGAAATGAGCTATCAGAAGGTATTGAAAATATTCCCTGGGTGGAAGTTGGAGCTGTTCTAACAGGGTATCATATGTTTTGAGGCCGTTGTTTGTCACAACGTCAAGTACGTGAGTCATACATGATTGAGACCAGAATTGAAAAGACTTTGGGTAGAAATAAGCCGGATAGAAACCAGGGTGGTGAAGGAAAGAGAGTAATGGGATATGGGGGTTGCTAATTTAAATGAACCTCATAATTTGTCCCATAGTGATAGGGAGTGGTTATAGGGTTAGGTATGGGAGCCCGGTCAGAGCGGATCATCCACATCATATTAGAAATCGATAGCGGGTGTGAATCGATTGCTTCTAATGCTACCCATATTGGCGGTTCTATTGTTGTATGATGCAGAGTGATTTGGGTTAGCTGGGCAGCCTGATAATATGTAAGAAAATTGGGGATTCCCAAAAGTATGGTTTGTTTGATGTGGCCCCATATGTATTTGTATGCACAACTCTGAAGGACCCGAAAATAGTAGAAAGGGACAGCAATTGGGAGGACTCTAAACAAATTCAATATTTTATGTAATAGGGTAATTTTCACTGCTGTTATACAGCCCAACCAGGAAACACAAAGTGGCTGCCATAAGGCTAACAAGTAAAATAGATGTGATAGCATGGGGAGATAGTTTGTCCATGGGTTCCTAGTTAGTTTGATCCCCAGATATGGGATAGAGAAGCTTGACCATTGGAAGTGAAATATATCCTTGAAGTGAGATAATTCCTCCCATGGCAAGGACACACCTTTGATTTGGACGAGTTAACTTCCAGCCCTGATATAAAGGCAAATTTATCTAATACTTTTAGCAGGTTAGAGAGAGTTGTGTGTGGGGAGGTGACAAACAGCAAGGCATCATCCGCAAACAGACATATTTTATGGTGATTGGAGGCAACTTCCAGACCCTTAATATCAGGGTTCATTCTGATCAGAATCACCAAGGATTCGATCACCAGGGCAAAGAGTAAGGGGGAAAGTGGACAACCCAGTCTGGTGTCTCGCTGAATTGGAAATCGAGTGAAAACCAGAGTATTTAATGTAAGCCTGTGGGTGATCGTATAAATATGAGATCAATTTCAAAAAATTTGGGCCAAAACATCCATTGTTGGATAATAACATGCAAATAAGACCAGAAAACCGTATTAAATGCCTTCCTAATGGCTAAAGAAAGGAGATGTAAGGGTATACTGCGGGTATTTGCTAGATGTTGTAGCAGGACCACTCTTCTGATGTTGTCACTGGCCTGATGCCTTGGGATAAACCCTACTTGGTCTTTGTGCACTAGACCTCCAGTTATCAGATTAAGTCTAAGTGTCAAAACTTTGGCTAACATCTTGATATCCAAGTTGAGCAAAGAAATTGGTCTGTAGTTGGACCATACTGTAGTATCTGTATTTAGTTTTGGTATAATGGATATCATAGCAGTCAATGTGCCCTGACCAAAGGAGTGTTGCTTCAACAAAGCATTAAAGGCATTTGTCAACAGGGGGGCCAGTGTGCCTGAAAATTTTGTAAAATAGGTGTCTGAAAAGCCGTCGCGACCCAGGCATTTATGGGGTTTAAGTGTTTTGATTGCCCTTAGAACCTCCTTTACAGTAACATTTTAATTTCTGATGTTAGTACACATATCACATTTTTTGGGCTCAAATTAGGATCATTTGGAAATAAAAAAAATAAAATATTGTGGCTCATTTTAAATTTGCATAAGCAATGGTATTGTTTGTGGTTTGTAAAGACACCTGTGTGAGTTTGGGGAAATATTTTTGTGAGATGGACATCAACAAGTGAAAGTGAAAGAGAAAAACATATTTTAACAAAACATGAAAATATTACACATTCTAGCATTCTTAAAAACAAAATAGATGATGAAGAAGCAACATTGTTGCAAGGACAATTTCTTTGAGAGAAAGATACATTTCATCTCAAACAGGATTTCTTTGGGAAGTTACAATTGTACCATTAGAATCAATGGATGAAACTTGCATTGGGCTACATAACTTTCATTCAAATATTTTTATTAATGAGACAAAACAGGCCTGTAGGCCAAATAGGTTACAGAGTTATACCAAATCTATTTTGACAGGTGGGGATGTTCTCTTACTTCAGTATAGAAAAACAGTTGGATTTTGACAAGGTAACAATGTCTGTGCAAATTAAAAAGTATAGGGCGTATTCCAAAAATATATTTCAACATGAGAATTAAAATGTCATATCAACAGTAAAACCTTATTTTTCTTCTCATATCTTGTAGGTCACTTTGTCATTGAGCCTTATGATTTTGAGGATGCGTAATTACGATGTGGCTCCATCGTATCAAGATTTCTAACGTTAGGGTATTTCAGGGGTATGAGAAGAGGAGGGGAGGGAAGTATCCCTTTATTGGCTTTACTAGGTCAGACTCTGATAGTAAAAAGGAAGAGAAACTAAGGGAAATGGAAGAGAGAAAGAAGAGAGGAAGTTTTAGGGGGGATATAAAGTGGGGAGCGCCGGGAGGGGGTATATCTTAATTATCATGGGCACTTTGTTGTAACTTTAGTATGAGAACAATAGAGTACTAAGGGAGCATCATATTTTCATTGAAATTGGAGGGGAAATAGTGATTCACCCAGGGGTGCCACATGCGTTTGAATTTGGGGATTGAGTCTAGGATGGTAGCTTCTATTTTGGCATGAATCATAGCTTTAGTTATCCTATGTTTAGTTTCTAGAAGTGGGAGATGCGGGGTCTTCCAGGATCTGGCTATTATCTGTTTCACTGCTGTTGTTATTTGAAGTAGTAGTTTAAATTGTGTTTGAGTAATCTCTGGGGGTTTATAGTTAAATAGAGCGACAGTGTGTGAGGGTTGTAGGGTTTGGCCGTTTAACGCAGAGATGATGGAGAATATTTCACACCAAAATTTACACACCAAATATGGATGTGAGTGCCTCTATCTGGGCATCCTCTGAAGCAGGCCGGTGAGTATGATGATTGGTACTTGGCTATCCTGGCGGGAACCAGGTACCATCTAAACAACACTTTATAATTTGCCTCTAAGGCTAGTATATTTTGCGAGGCAGATTTGGTGGCAAGCCAAATATCATTCCATTCTTTAGCTTCAAGGTGCACATTCATATCTGTCACCCATTTATTAACATAAGTTAAACTTGTATGTGGGGGAGGGATTTAATAGGAGCTGTTACAATTGGGAGATAAGCCCGCACATTTGCGGGTCTTGATCACAAGCATGTTCGCAAACTGTTTTGTGAGGCAAAGAGTGGTCTAAGCATATGCAGGGGGAGAAGAAGTGTTTTAGTTGAAGATAGCGGAATAGTTCCGCACTTGGGAGATCGTACGTGGATGATAGGGCAGTGAAGGATTTCAGTGTGTCAGGGGTGGTGAATGAATAAGCCCTGTGCAGGCCTGCTGTCGTCCATTTATGAAAAGATAACGGGGAGGTTATGTAGATATGAGGGGTTGTGTAGATATGAAAGAAGAGGATTATGCGGAGATTGTAATTTGTACTTAAATTTGAGGCTGTCTCATAGACAAAGAGAGTGACATGTGACAGGGTTACAGACTGTCCTGCGATCCCTAGTTTGAAGCCAGAATAAGTTGGCGGTAGATAGGGGGTCACAGTCAACTGACTCCAGGGCTACCCATAGTGGGGTCTCTTTGGTAGCGTGATATTTAGTGAGGATAGCTAACTGTGCTGCCTGATAGTATCGGACAAAAAATGGGAGACCCAGGCTGCCATGGGTTTTTGGAAGATAAAGTAGGGCTCTGGGGACCCGAGGTCGGGTCTTACCCCAGATAAAAATTAAAACCCTACCTTGTGGAATACGTGTGTAATATGAGGGGACTTGTATAGGGCGTACTCTGAACAGATAAAGTGTTTTTGGTAATATTACCACTTTCACTGCAACGAGTCGAGCTAACCAAGACAGAGTAAGAGTGGACCAGGAGGATAGGAGTTTCGTAAGATGGGTCAGCATTGGGGGGTAGTTGGCTGAGAATAAATTTGAAGGGTCAGAGGTCAACTTAATTCCTAGATATGTTAGGGTGTTAGTTACCCATGGGAATGGAAGGATTGATTGTAGATGAGTACATGTAGAGGGGGGCAGAGATATGTTGAGGGCTTTCGATTTGTGCATATTAACCACTAGCCCAGAAAATTTAGCGAAACGTGTCAGCGTGGACATAAGGTTTGGTATTGTTATCAGCGGGGATGTAATGAACATTAGTATATCGTTCGCAAAGAGACAAAGTTCATGGGTATGACCCCACGATTCCAAACCTTTAATGTTAGGATCATCTAGAATTTTCGGGGCTAGCAGTTCTATGGCAAGGGCAAATAGGAGGGGGGAGAGTGGGCATCCTTGTCGTGTACCCCTCTTTACTGGGAATGGGTCCGAGCGATGTCCTGCGTAGGTAATATGTGCTGAGGGGTTAGTATATAAAAAAAGGGTCCATTTTAGGAAATGTGGTCCAAAGCCCCATTTGTGTAGGACGGAGTGCAAATATGACCAAGAGAGGCTGTCAAATGCTTTTTTAAATCCAAGGAAAGGAAACAAGTAGGAATTCGTCATGTATGGGCTATATGGGTAAGAGGACCACTCTTCGTACATTATCGCTTGCCTGTCTTGAGGGCATAAAGCCAACTTGGTCCTTGTGGATTAGGGATCCTATATGTGAATTGAGTCGGGAGGCAAGAACTTTGGCAAGTAGTTTGATATCATTATAAAGTATCGATATAGGGCGGAAATTGGTCCATGAGGTGTCATCAGCTTGAGGCTTGGGTATCATTGATATTGTGGTGCAAAGAGAATTTGGGGTGAAGGATTTTCCTTGAAGGATTGAGTTAAAAGCGTTCGTAAGTAGTGGTGAAAAGATATCTGCAAAACGTTTGTAATAGGCTGCGGTGAAGCCATCTGGCCCAGGGCATTTGTTGTTTTTAAGTGTTTTGATTGCTGTGCGAATTTCCAATTCAGAAATGGGCTGTTCTAATTGCTCTTTTTGTTCCGCCGTGAGTGTGGGCAGATTGAGCGTGTCTAGAAAATCTAGGTTTTGCTTGTGTTGTTCGCGGGGGTCGGGTTGGAGTATAGTTCCGCCAGATGTTTGCAAAAAATGTGGAGGATTTTGGTAGGGTTACTTGTATAAGAGTCTCGGGCCATTTTTAAGCGGATAGGCTTATGTGGTTTATCTAGGTTACGGAGCGCAAGGGCCATAAAGGTGTCTGGTTTATTGGCCTTTGTATAGGACCGATGGTTTGATCGTCAAAGGGATTTCTCGGCAGAGTCAGTGAGAAAGAGGTCCAGTTCTAAAGAGGTCTTATTTAGTGTCTCTTTATTGGTAGGAGTAGGGGAGTTTTGAAATGCAGCATGAGCTAAGGTAAAAGCTTGCTCTAGAGCCTGGAATTTGGCTTTACGCTCTTTCTTCCTCTGGGAGGCTAGGCTAATTAAGGTTCCCCGGATAACCAATTTATGTGCTTCCCAAATTATTAGTGGAGAAACATCTTCAGTATGGTTGAGGGATATATAGTCTTTCAGAGCTATTTCCAGATCATGAATAATAGAGGGGTGGGCTAAGAGTGTGTCATTTAGGGTCCAGGTTCTACTCTGTTGTGGGGCAATTAAGGAGGATAAGGAGGTTAAGGTTGCCTCATGGTCTGACCAGGGAATGGGAACTATTCGAGAGGATAAAAGAGATGGGAGTGAACCAACCGTTATAAAGATATGGTCAATACGTGAGAATGTTTTGTGGGGGTGGGAATAGTGTGTATACTGTTTCTTAACAGGATTATGTTCCCTCCATGTGTCTACTAGGGAGTGTCGTTGCAAGAGCTGTTGAAAAGTAAGTTTCTGAGGATGGGTTGGTGGGGCATAGGGCGACTTATCAAGAAAAGGAAATAGGACCTGGTTTGAGTCCCCACAGATAAACAGGGTGCCTATTTTTTGAGCATCCACCACTTGGAAGAGGTGGAAGAGAAATGGAGTGGGGTTGCGATTTGGGGCATAATATGAAACAACCATTATTGGTGTATCCATTAGTTGACCAACAAGGATCAAATATCTGCCCTCTGGGTCACTTATTTCAGATTTAAGGTTGAAAGGGGTAGATTTATGAAATGCTATTAAAACCCCTCTTTGCTTGGTGTCAGCTGTGGAAGTATAGAACTGAGGATAAGTAGGGTTTAAATATTTGGGAGTGAGTCGTGTGACGAAATGGGTCTCTTGGAGACAAATAATATGGGCTTTCAGGGAGGCGAATGTGTGAAGAGCTTTGTGTCTCTTGCAAGGAGAGTTCAATCCCTGTACATTAAGGGAGAGTATGTTTATCGTGGCCATGGAGGGATATATTGATTTAAGACAATATTGGTATTGTTTTTGGGGAGGGTATCCCCCTTCCAGCGCAAAAGGATGTGAAAGGGAGAAATGGAGAAACTAACGGAGAGGGTAGGAAGAGAAAGAGCAGGTAGAGAGGGGTGGCAAGTGGAAGGGTTCCATGCCGTCTAGGCAGGTCAAACTGACCTGCTTAGAGGGAGGGATGTGGTCCAAAGATTCCCTGTCAAGGGGGATCATTGGGCAAGATTGGGGACTGCAGTGACAAACAGCCAGAGACCAAGCGGTCCATTTGCAGATAAAGAAAGTTAAGTGAATACAGCCAGTGCGTAATGATATTGGAGAAAGCTTAGTCTATATGCATAAGGTTGTGGACTTGAGGTTAAGGATTTGGGTCAGCGGGGTAAGATGTGGTAGGAGACATGCAATCTTACTTATCACATATAAACAACTGAAAAAGGTGTGGTTAATGTCTGCGTATGTGTGTCTCCTTACTTGGATTGCTTATTATAAGTGGGGGTGCTTATGTCAATTTCCTGTGTAAGTTTTGATATGTAGGGAGAGCGCTAAATTGAGCTATAGGGGGGAAGCTAAGGAGAGGACTTCCAGAGAGTCACGTACGGACATGAAAATGAGTATAACAGAATATTTAATAAACTCTAAATTCTTTGAACTAGAGAAGGCAGGGCCCGTATCAACGTCAACAGGAGAGCCAGTCTCCCCGCACCTCTGGGGGGAGGAGCGGGAAGAGTGGCGAACCCGCCGCCATCAACAGGGGAGCGTTCCCAGGTTTCCACAGTATAGCAGACAACAGGAAAGAACAAAAGGAAAAAAAATTTGCAAGAAAGTCTTCCAATAGTCCGGGGTAGGACTAACCATTTGCAAAAAGTGTAAAAATATAACAAAATATATTAAGTAGAAAAAACACATTGGAAAATGTCCAAAAAAACTAGAAACATCCAAAAATGAACTTTCCCTTTCAATTATGTGTAGGGAGATGAGTAGTGATGTTTGCTAGTAAACAGAGTCATGGATACGTTAAGGTTTCCCATAGTTTTGAAGTGTCTTACCAGTGTGGCTGGCAAAAATTGCAGGTGCTTCATCAAAGTTGAGTCCAAGACAGCTTGTAAACGTCTATTGAAGACGGGTGGCAAGCAACTGATAGGGGATTGTTTCTCGTCAGTCCATCGAGTCAGAGGGGTCCTTGTGAGTGATCTTGCTTCTCTTGGAGGAGGAGGAGGGGGAAGAGGCGACTTTCCATGGTGAGCTGGAGGCCGAGCTGGAGGCCGAGCTGGAGGCCAAGCTTCGGCGGGAGCCATGAGAAGGGGTTGCATCCACTGGGGTCAGGTGGAGATCTTGTAGACAATTCTGCAGGTCGTCATCGGTCTTGCAGGTATATATGCGCCCCTGGTAGGGGACTCACAGAGTGAATGGAAAGCCCCAGGAGTATGTTATGTGGCGCTGCTGCAGGATTTGCAGATGGGGCTTAAACACCCTCCGTTTGGCAATAGTAGTTCTTGAAAGATCAGCAAACAATTGATAGCTGTGGCCTTGAAAAGAGGTTGGAGAGTCTAGCTCTGTTTTCAAATTCCTCTAATTGGGACTGGAGTATGAGATTTTCCTCTTTGAGGAACTCAAGTTCATCAGCTTGGGAGGTGATGTGGTGTTCAAGCTCATCGACCCTCTGTTCTAGTTCAGAAGTGTGTTGCTCTAGCTCCCTTATCTCCTTGGTTAATCTTTCTGTAATTTGGTCTGAGGTTTGTTTAAGAGCGCAGTGAAGCATTCTCTCAAATTGCTGGAGTATATCCGAGTGTGCTTCTCTGTGGAGCGCAGGGAGAGGGGAGGCTAGGCTTTCCCCGTCTGATTCTCCCTCATCTGGGTGGCGTAATGAGCAGAGTTTGGGTGTTCTGGGGGTACCTGCTCTGGCGGCGGTCGGTGCCATTTTGGAGGAGGCCCGAGCCAGAGCCTCACGTATGTTCTTGGTCTTCTTCGTTTCAGTGGCCACCATCTCTGGTAATTCCCAGGATACTGGGGAGCTTGGGGGAGCGGTACCAAGTGCGTTCTACGGTCTGGCTGGTCGTTAGAGAGCCGTTGGTCTTCTGGAGCTCTAGAGAGGCATGTCCGTTTCAGTGAACTGCACCCATGCGCCCAACTTTCATTTTCACTTCCAAAAAACTCTCTTTAACCAGTTCAGCCCCAGAAGGATTTTCCCTCTCAATGACCAGAGCATTTTTTGCGATATGGCACTTTCGCTTTAACCGAAAATTGCGCGATGGCGCGACACTGTACCTCTTTGTTTTGATTCCATCGGGGGACCACTTATTTTGAGGCTAGAGACATTGGTTGGGCTTACACCATGATGGCTTTTCAAAGCCAACGGGCCTTTAAGTGATCTTTACACAATAATCGATCCAACAATAGAAAAATGTATGAAAATATTGTAATTGATGATGATTAGAGTTGAGCGAACACCTGGATGTTCAGGTTCGGCGGGTTCGGCCGAACTTCGCAAAAATATTCAGGTTCGCTACCGAACGTTACCCGAACTTGACCCCGGACCCCGAACCCCATTGAAGTCAATGGGGACCCGAACTTTTCGGCACAAAAATGGCTGTTAAAAAGTCCTGGAAAGTGCTAGAGGGCTGCAAAAGGAAGAAAAATGGGAGATGTTATTAGATCTGCAATCTGTCCCTCAAAGCAGTAGTAATCTCTACCTAGTCCAGTATCAGATTGTTCTGTAATCAGATCGTTCTGTAATGCAGGATGAGAGATCGTTCTCTAATCAGATCGTTCTGTAATGCAGGATGAGATGTTATAGATAAATCAGATCGTTCTGTAATGCAGGATGAGATGTTATAGATCTACAATCTGTCCCTCAAAGCAGTAGTAGTAATCTCTACCTAGTTATTAGATCTGCAATCTGTCCCTCACAATCTGTCCCTCACAGCGCCAGCAGCATCCTCTCCCTACACTAACCTGAGAGCATGTGACATGTCACATGATGCACTGGCCAATCACAGCCATGCCATTAGTAGGCATGGCTGTGATGGCTTCTAGGGAACACCAGTGAAACATTTGTTGATTGGCTTCCCTGCAGCTATTCAACATGCGTTATAAAATACCAGAACCCAGAACCTGAACCCAGACTTTTTCTCAAACGTTCGGGTTCTGGACACGGACACCCGGAAGTTCGGTACGGACCCGAACTTTACAGTTCGGGTTCGCTCACCTCTAATGATGATGATGTGGTTTCTGAGGCCTCTTGTCA
>BLSH010371423.1:236991-270435 GCA_018402905.1 Glandirana rugosa | reverse complement strand
ATCTCTACCTAGTTATTATCACTGCAATCTGTCCCTCACAGCGGTAGTAGTAATCTCTACCTAGTTATTAGATCTGCAATCTGTCCCTCACAATCTGTCCCTCACAGCGCCAGCAGCATCCTCTCCCTACACTAACCTGAGAGCATGTGACATGTCACATGATGCACTGGCCAATCACAGCCATGCCATTAGTAGGCATGGCTGTGATGGCTTCTAGGGAACACCAGTGAAACATTTGTTGATTGGCTTCCCTGCAGCTATTCAACATGCGTTATAAAATACCAGAACCCAGAACCTGAACCCAGACTTTTTCTCAAACGTTCGGGTTCTGGACACGGACACCCGGAAGTTCGGTACGGACCCGAACTTTACAGTTCGGGTTCGCTCACCTCTAATGATGATGATGTGGTTTCTGAGGCCTCTTGTCACACTTCTATCTCTTCTCAACAGCAAAGTCATAGTGGTGGCTCTGGGAATGCACAACCGTTTTGGCACAAATGGAAGTATGGTGTTGGCCAATTCACACGGGGGAGGTGGTAGGTCTAAAACAGCCTGGAAACAGGCACACAACACTGGTGGCTTGGGTTCTAAAACACCATTTAAAGGTAATCACAGAGGAAACCCTTCTGCAGATCTTTAAACTCTTCACAATACAATTGGCACTATTGTTTCAACCACACAAGCACAAACACAGGCACGAGTCACAAGCAACATTACATGGTGTGGTCTGTAGGATATTTTCACGCACACAACTATACCAATGGCCACCCAGTAACCTTTTGCTTTTTTTAGGGGATCAAATTCTAGATCCCAGCGAAACTGTACAGACAAATATACAAAATGACATAACACGAACACAAACAGAACAAACAACTTAGCTATAATCAAACTTTTGGCCACTGCCCTATCCCAACCAGAATGGAAGTTCTATCTGGGATTTTGTCTTGAGAGGGACTTTGATGCTTTCGAAATCATCAAAGACATTAATCTTTTTGTAAGAAAATTACTTCTAATAGTTCTTTACCATTAGAGTTGAGCAGACACCTGGATGTTTGGGTTCGGCGGGTTCGGCCGAACTTCGCGAAAAAGTTCGGGTTCGGTACCGAACTTGACCCAAACTTGACCCTGGACCTCAAACCCCATTGAAGTCAATGGGGACCCGAACTTTTCGGCACAAAAATGGCTGTAAAAAAGTCCTGGCAAGTGCTAGAGGGCTGCAAAAGGAAGGGAAATGGGGGTAAGAGTAGGACAAGCGCCCTGCAAAAAAATGGGGATAAAGAAAATAACTTAAAATCAAATAAAAAAAATAAAAATGGGAAGGGGGTGGATGTGGAGTAGGAGCCTAGAGGTTGACTAGGCCGTGACCGGGGCAGTGTAGGTGATGATTTTAGAACAATAATCTGTCCCTTACAGCAACAGCAGGAACCTGACCCTATAGGAGTAGGCGATGATTTTGGAACAATAATCTGTCCCTTACAGCAACAGCAGGAACCTGACCCTATAGGAGTAGGCGATGATTTTAGAACAATAATCTGTCTCTTACAGCAACAGCAGGAACCTGACCCTATAGGAGTAGGCAATGATTTTAGAACAATAGTCTGTCACTTACAGCAACAGCAGGAACCTGACCCTATAGAAGTAGGAGATGATTTTAGAACAATAATCTGTCCCTCAAATCAGTAGACTCTAACTAGTTCAGAATCAGATCGTTCTGTAATGCAGGATGAGATCTGCAATCTGTCCCTCAAACCAGTAGTAGTAGTAATCTCTACCTAGTCCAGAATCAGATTGTTCTGTAATGCAGGATGAGATCTGCAATCTGTCCCTCAAACCAGTAGTAGTAATAGCTACTTAGTCCAGAATCAAATTGTTCTGTAATGCAGGATGAGATGTTATTATATCTGCAATCTGTCCCTCACAGCGCCGGCAGCATCCTCTCCCTACACTAGCCTGAGAGCATGTGACATGCAGCATTACGTGACTCCAGCTTATACAGAGGCTGGGTCACATGATGCACTGAACAATCACAGCCATGCCATTAGTAGGCATGGCTGTGATGGCTTCTAAGGGCAAACCAGTGAAACGCTTGTTGATTGGCTGCCCTGCAGCTATTCAACAGGCGGTATCAAATACCCGAACCCAAACTTTTTTCAAATGCCCGGGTTCGGGTCCGGGTCACGGACACCCCAAAGTTTGGTACGGACTCGAACTTTACAGTTCGGGTTCGCTTAACTCTATTTACCATAAGAAACAGTTCCAACACTATGTCACGTTCAATTTTGACTGGTCCCAACACAAAAGCCAGGACCTCAGGCCCCTACAGTAATTAATTGAGTTACTTTAAGAAAATTATGCCCCTGAGGATATTGACCTTATTGATCAGATTGACCTGGAAGCATTCTTTGAATTCAATGACTTCGGACGCTGGTAACTTCCCTTTATCAAATCTACTAATTTCCCCTTCCTGTCTTTTAATTATTTTGGTGGACCAGGGGTTAGCTTCAGATAGGTTAGTGCTACAGTAAAGGGTAGATTTGAAGGGGTTAGGAATGGAGGATGATGACATGTGTGTATATGTTTAGAGTGTGTTGTGTATGTATATGGCTGAACATTCATGACTAATAAATGTAATTATGGTCCTTGATCTGTTATCAGGTCATTGTCTCCTGATGGTCACAGGAAGGTCCTGTATGCTGTTTTCATAATTGAATCATTTATTTTCATATTCTCTTCTTCACAAGTTATAGATGCTCAAGGATTTTATGGGTAATTTTTCTTTGAACCATTCTTTGAGGGACCTCGGGTAGGGGTAGTGCCTTGGGTAATAGGGTAGGCTCACAGGTTTGGCTTATGCTGACAGAGACTATTCTGCTGGCATCCTGTATATGGGTGTTCTGTTCTCTTGTGTTCTCTTTTGAGAATCACACTGTGTTGCTATTTCACCTGCAATACCACCATTGACCATTGACTGGGGGGTGCAGTCATCTCCTGTATATGGGTCTTATGTTCTCTCTTGAAAATCACCCCGGGGGTCAATTACTATAGCGCTGGCCACTAATTAGCGGCAAAATTACCGCAATCGCTCTAAATAGAGCTAAAATGCCGCAAATCACGCTAGTTAGAGCCCAAATAGAATTCACAATAATGCTGGAGCAAAACTACTCCCAAAATCAAATTCATTATAGCCCTCAGGCAATAGATAGTGCCCAAACCCTTACTCCAATCAGGACCTGGAAATAATGTTTAGAGCATGAGATGATCCCCTAAATGGTACTAAAATACGCAGTATATTGTTTAAAGATAATCTGCTTTTAAACTGTGTGAAAAGTGATTGCTACACTGAAATAGCTTTAAAAGTCTGAGAAGAGATACATTCCCTGTCTCTTTACAACTAGGTGTACAGCACAGCTGAGCACAACTGAGCATGCTCTGACATGAAACTGCTCTCATTTTAGCTCCCATAGCTTTTTTACAGGGCGCTATAGTAAATACCAAAATTAGCGCTGGTTTAACCACTTGCCAACCAGCCGCCGACGGCGGGAGGTCGGTCCTCCTGCGCAAGTCGCTGTAGTTGTACAGTAGTCCCTGCATAGGAGATAGAAGGCAATGTAAACAAGTCAGATCCCCATTCTGTCAGGGGACATGACAGAGATCTGCTGTTTCCAGTCATCGGGAACAGTGAGATCTGTCATGTCTCTGCCAGCCCAGCCCCCGCACAGTTAGAACACGTAGAGGGAACACAGTTAACCCCTTGATCGTCCCCTAGAGTTAACCCCTTCCCTGCCAGTGACATTTATACATTAATCAGTGGCTATTTAAAGCTCTGATCGCTGTATAAATGTCCTTAGTCCCAAAAAAGTGGCAAAATTGTCCAATCTGTCCGCTGCAATGTTGCTGTCCTGATTAAAATCACAGATTGCCGCCATTACAATTAAAAAAAAAAAAATAATAAATATATGCCTATTGTAATTTTTTTACCAAAAATATGTAGAAGAATACATTTCGGCCTAAACTGATGAATAAATTCGTTTTTTATATTTTTTTATATGTATTATAGCAAAAGTAAAAAAAAAAGTTTTTTTTTCAAAATTATTTTTGTTTGTTTATAGTGCAAAAAATAAAAACCACAGAGGTGATCAAATACCACCAAGAGAAAACTCTATTTGTGGGAAAAAAAGGACGTCAATTTTGTTTGGGTACAGTTTCTCGCGGTCACGCAATTTTCGGTTAAAGTGAAAAGTGCTGTATTGCAAAAAAATGCTCTGGTCATTAAGATGGCATATTCTTCTGGGGCTGAACTGGTTAAAGAGAGTTTTTTTGGGAGTGAAAATGAAAGTTATGTAGCCCAATGCAAGTTTCATCCATTGATTCTAATGGTGCAATTGTAACTTCCCAAAGAAATCCTGTTTGAGATGAAATGTATCTTTCTCTCAAAGAAATTGTCCTTGCAACAATATTGCTTCTTCATCATCTATTTTGTTATTAAGAATGCTAGAATGTGTAATGTTTTCATCTTTTGTTAAAATATTTTTTCTCTGTCACTTTCACTTGTTGATGCCCATCTCACAAAAATATTTCCCCAAACTCACACAGGTGTCTTTACAAACCACAAACAATACCATTGCTTATGCAAATTTAAAATTAACCACAATATTTTATTTTTTATTATTTCCAAATGATCCTAATTTGAGCCCAAAAAATGTGATATATGTACTAACATCAGAAATTAAAATGTCATTCCCAAAAATCAGAGGGTAACATCACTATTCTACACTCACACTAAGAACCACCAAATATCACTAAATAAATCAAGCAGAATAACTCATCATTACTAATGTAATTGCACCACCTATATGTCCAAAGAAATGCAGTATATGTATATAGGAGGGTTCCACATGTAGCAGCTTGGTGGGCCAAAAGGTAGCACACCTGCCTAGCAGCACTGAGTTCCTGGTTTTGAATCCCAAAAATGCCACTTCATGTAGAGATGTTGTTCATTCTCCCTATGTTGTTAAACATAACTCCTGACCCAGGGCCTTACCTAAATCATGTCTAAATGTAATATTTGTGTCTAGGAGGGTTCCACCACCATTGCAAATTGTGTTACATGTTTTACAAGGGCAAGGACTCTAATCAGCCTTCACATTTCCCCACCACCACTAATTGCAGTCTCTTGCCAAGCCAAAACCCCCAAAAAGACAGCTGTTTATCTCTCAGCATGTTGACAGTAATCAGCCATAACCAGAATTCAATATAGATGGCATATGCTAGAAACAGGTTGTTCAGTGGCTCTCTGGCCTTCCATGGCACATCTGCATTGATTAAATTCTTGCACCCCTGGGACTTAGGACTGCTTTACGTCACAGAGATGCAGCTTAGTGGCTCACACAATAGAGCTTCTGGATAGTAGAACTGAGGTTCTGAGTTAACATCCCAATCTTGCTATGTGGCTAGAGATTTGTGTGTAGTGGTGTTAAATTTCTTTTTCACCAGTGCTAACATTTTTGAGGGGTTTTACATAAAGGAACCCCAAGAAATTTTTTGGGGGGATAGTATATGCTCCTGTGCTTGGGAGGATTGGAAGCGGAAGGTAAGGACTATTCCTGGGATTAACACTGGGAGACAGTTAGTTTGGGCTCTTTACATGAGCCCTCTCTTCTATCTGATCTATTAGGTCCATGTGACAAGGGTCCACTTATGAGTGACCCCTCTATTTTTCTATTATTTTTTCACCCAGGAACATCCTCCCCCCCACTTCTGGCTGGTCGATTAAACAGAGCCCCATTGGGGGGTCCGACTAGGCTTTCTCCCCCGAACATGGGGCACTCAATTACATAGCAATAAGAGGTATGTCTGTTTGGTTCACCTACATATCATTGAAATGCATATACTAATATGATGATGTGGGTAGTCTATAAGGGGATATTCATTATGCTTTTTATATACTTTTTTCAGATTTTGCCCCTTATTCTTGGGGTCCCATTTTTTTCTCTCTCTGGGACGCCATATTGCAGCACACCTCTCAGTGAGAAAGCACGTATTCTCTGATGCCATGCTTCTCTCTTCCCTGGCTCTGAGGCCACCACACTCATATATCCAATATTTACATTAAAGGCATCCAAAATTGGCTGGTTTCTAAAAAAACATGTGCAATAAAGAGCTGTTCAATAGACCTCAGCACTTTTCTCTTCCCCTCTGTGTGGACAAAGTTGTCTCTGCCTTTTTAGCGCAATAAGGTAATTGGATGTGACAATGTTGGTAGATACATGGTTGATAATCATATACTTGTCTCTATTGAATTGTATAGAGTAAAAATAAAATGTTATAATTATATTTAATGATATACATGTTACAGATTTTATGAGATAGTTTTTTTTGTTTCTATAGGGATCACACAACCCAAATTTTGCCTCTGTCTCCCCTGAGGAAGCCTTACAAGGTGAAACGTGTTTGAATAGGACCTAGCACCAGCTGCATCCTGTGCTCCCACCCTACTTTCTTCTTTTGGTTCCATTGGGTAGCAAACGGGATATTTGTTTTCCCTAGGGGGGGAGATTCAACTGTTTGCCTGGGTGTTTATTCACTATGGCAATTTGGGGGCACCAATGTTGATCATATTATGCTGTGCTATTATCAGCCCTTGTGGGCATATTTTATCATGTATCAAAACAATGTGGTTTTAGATGAACATATGTGTCTAGATCTATTTTCCCAGAGTTGTGGTTTTGACCGACACCATTAAAGTTCCATTTCTTTCCTAGGGGTCCAGCCGACCCCCCTTTTTGTTGAACCCCAAGAAATCACATTATAAATCAAGTAAGTGTGGGTTTGCACCAAATCTAAACTGGCTTTGGCCAAGATATTTTAATATTGTATGCGTATGATGAATGACGAATGCACTTTGTCACCAATTTGTTTGAAGCACCCCTCACAAAGTTGTCAGTTCCTGTTTTGGACCCTCCATATGCCCAACAAAATACAAGTTTGATTTGTAGATGTTTGGGATCACTGATCGTGGCCAGTGTTATATTTTTGGAGCTTTACTCTGCACATATATACAGTATCTCACAAAAGTGAGTATACCCCTCACATTTTTGTAAATATTTTATTATATCTTTTCATGTGACAACATTGAATAAATGACACTTTGCTACAATGTAAAGTAGTGAGTGTACAGCTTGTATAACAGTGCAAATTTGCTGTCCCCTCAAAATAACGCAACACACAGCCATTATAGTCTAAACCGCTGGCAACAAAAGTGAGTACACCCCTAAGTGAAAATGTCAAAATTGGGCCCAAAGTTTCAATATTTTGTGTGACTACCATTATTTTCCAGCACTGTCTTAACCCTCTTGGGTATGGAGTTCACCAGAGCTTCACAGGTTGCCACTGGAGTCCTCTTCCACTCCTCCACGACAACATCACAGAGCTGGTGGATGTTAGAGACCTTGCACTCCTCCACCTTTCTTTTGAGGATGCCCCACAGATTATCAATAGGGTTTAGATCTGGAGACCTGGTTGGCTAGTCCATCACCTTTACCCTCAGCTTCTTTAACAAGGCAGTAATCGTCTTGGAGATGTGTGGGGTCGTTATCATGTTGGAATACTGCCCTGTGGCCCAGTTTCCAAAGGGAGGGGATCATGCTCTGCTTCAGTATGTCACAGTACATGTTGGCATTCATGGTTCCCTCAATGAACTGTAGCCCCCCAGTGATGGCAGCACCCATGCAGCCCCAGACCATGACACTCCCACCACCATGCTTGACTATAGGCAAGATATATTTGTCTTTGTACTCCTCACCTGGTTGTTGCAACACACACTTGACACCATCTGAACCAAATAAGTTTATCTTGGTTTCTTAAGACCACAGTACATGGTTCCAGTAATCCATGTCCTTAGTCTGCTTGTCTTAAGCAAACTGTTAATGGGCTTTCTACTGCATCATCTTTAGAAGAGGCTTCCTACTGGGATGACAGCCATGCAGACCAATTTGATGCAGTGTGCGGCGTATGGTCTGAGCACTGACAGGCTGACCCCCCCACCCCTTCAACCTCTGCAGCAATGCTGGCAGCACTCATACATCTACTTCCCAAAGAAAACCTGTGGATATGACGCTGAGCACGTAGACTCAACTCCTTTGGTCAATCATCACAGGGCCAGTTCTGAGTGGAACCTGTCCTGTTAAACTGCTGTATGGTCTTGGCCACCTTGCTGCAGATCAGTTTCAGGATCTTGGCAATCTACTTATAGCCTAGGCCATCTTTATGTAGAGCAACAATTCTTTGTTTCAGATCCTCAGAGAGTTCTTTGCCACGAGGTGCCATGTTGAACTTCCAGTGACCAGTATGAGAGAGTGAGAGCGATAACACTAAATTTAACACACCTGCTTCTCATTCACACCTGAGACATTGTAACACTAATGAGTCAGATGGCACCGGGGGGAAAGTGGCTAATTTTTGCACAGTACCATTCCTGGCTCCAACTGGCATGGTGTGAACCACCTCTGGAGCTGTCCCTGCAGAGCTGCAAGAATATCTGCTCCGGTGTGGTTCCTGTCCCCTAGACACACCAGCTGAAGCACTGCATGGCATCTTTTAGCCTGACTCATGGAATAGCCCTTTGAATGCTTAGGGGGTACCTGATGTTCATAGGACAATTCTGCAGAGGAGGGCATGGAAGTGGTGAAGGAGGAGGGGGTAGAGCTCACAGGTCTGGCATTATTACAACCAGCTGTATGGAGACATGGGGGCACAACAAGCTGCAGCACTAAGCCCTGTCCTGCTTCCTTCTGAGTTGCAAGCAGCATTACCCAGTGTGCTGTGAATGAAATATACCATCCCTGCCTATGCTTGCTGGACCACGTGTCAGCAGTAAGGTGGATTTTATGTCTGACTGCCTTGCCCAACGATGCCAGAACATTCCCTTCCAGGTGATGGAAGAGAGATGGAACGGCCTTACGTGAAAAGTAGTAGCGACTGGGAACCTGCTATTGTGGTACAGCACATTGTGCGAATTCACAGAAGGGGGCAGAATCCACCAGGCTAAAAAGCCAACAGCTTTGACAAGCTTGCACTTAGACACTGGGCATGTGGGTGGCAGGGACTGTATTTTTGTTTCTGCTGCAGCAGATGGGGCAGAGAAATTTGTCGGCTACAGTCTGGTGGTATGCTGCTGGCAGATGTGCTGCTAGAACCTGGGACACCCTGTGCTATACTATCATCCCTGTCAGTGGAGGCTGCTGAGAGGTAATGACTCGGTGTAGCAGGGGCAGACAGAAGTGGGTAAGGAGAAGGAGGGACAGATTTGTGCCCCTTTTGTGTGGCTTTTAGGTGCTCTTACCAACTTGCTGAGTGGCTGGACATTAAATGCCTTGTTAAGCATGTAGTACCCAAATGGCTGGTGTTTTTGCCACATTTGATGTGCCTGAGACACAGTTTGCAGATAGCAACAGTGCGATCTGCTGCAGATGTGCTGAAAAAGGCCCAGACAGCTGAGCTTTGGGAAGTGGACTGGGAGATAACAGCTGCAGAATGTGATGGAATAGGGTGGCTGCTCTCTACTCTTTCTTGATGCCGGCCTCCTTGGGGTTGTGCCGCCTCAACTTCAGTTTCCTCCTCTGCTCTATCTGGCACCCAAGGCGCATCAGTGACCTCATCATCATCATCATCATTATATCCATCTCCTCCCTCTTCATCATCATCATTACCACTGGAGACAACTTGGCAATACGCTGCGGCTGGGGGAACATGAATGCCAATTTGTCTATGAGTGTTCTCCCCTCTCTCTAGGCTCATGCTCCTGTCACCCTCAACCTCAGAACCAACATCTGAATACAGAAATGACTGGCATCATCAAGGAACAAGTGTCTGACGCTGTGGTCAAATAACTTAGCTGACTCCTCCTCCATGGCTGATGTTGGGGCTATGGCAGGAATAGATGTAGACAAGGAGGTAGGTTTATCCACTCTGGCAACTGCAGGAGACTGCACACTTGTCTCTGCTTGCGTGACAGGGGACATGGAAGGTTTAGTAAGCCAGTCCACCACTTCCGCTGCATGCTGTGGCTGGATAGCATGAGCAAACTCACTAAATAGAGGAAATGATGAGGCCTGAGGACTGACCACCACGTCCACCTTTGCCTGTGGACACATTTGTTGCTGGCCCCCTTACAGTGCCAAGGGAACGTCTGTCTCTTCTTGTTCTCTTCCTAGACATTATTTGGAGGGAGGGTGCAGTGCTTATTAGCAAATGTAAAGAAGAAGTGGAAATATGTATGTAGATGCACTTTAATCAATGTAAAGTGGTATTTGGTGCATCAAACATACAGTGACACACAGAACATTATGGCGTTAAACTTGCAGTAACACACAGGGAACTAAATGGTGTTAAACGTGCAGTAATGCACACAGAAGTAAATGGCGTTAAACTTTCAGTAACCCACAAAACTATATGGCATTAAACTGGCAGTAACGCACACAGAAGTAAATGGCGTTAAACTGGCAGTGAAGCACACAGAAGAAAATGGTGTTAAACTTGCAGTAACGCACAAAACTATATGGTGTTAAACTGGCAGTAACGCACACAAAGCTATATGGCATTAAACTGGCAGTAATGCACACAGAAGTAAATGGCATTAAACTTGCAGTAACGCACAAAACTATACAGTGCTGAACTGGCAGTAATGCACACAAAACTATATGATATTAAACTGGCAGTAACGCACACAGAAGTAAATGGCGTCAAACTTGCAGTAATGCACACAGAAGTAAATGGCGTTAAACTTGCACTAACGCAATCAAATAGACGGTGCTCAACTGTCACTACACTATCTGAACTGTTCCTACTCTAGCTATACACTAGTGTAAAGATTAGTGACATGGTCTTCCTACGCTACACTGTAACTATCTGAACTGTCCCTACTCTACATATACACTACTCTAGCTGCACACTATGCAAAGCTGAATGATGGTCCTCCTCACTACACTCACACTATCCATAGACTGACACTAAACTAATATTCTACACTGGCAATTGAAGCACAATAGCACAGTATAGCACACTAACTAACTAATAGCACTGTTCTATCTCTCTCCACGCTGAAATCACACTGAAATGGCTGCCATTGAAAGAATACTTTCATACTGTGGGGCGAGAATGAGCCATGATTGGATAAAGTCATGATGACAGTGTCCAATCATGACTCTAACAGTGATCTGTAACCTGATTGGCTGAAGCTTTCATTGCTTCAGCCAATCAGGGCTTGCAATGTACTGTTCAGCACTGCAATGCATTGTGGTCAGTTTGGGGGGCGAACAAATGGTTGAACATCCCGTTTGTTTGGCTGTTCACCGAACACCCAAACAGCGAAAGTTCGGACCGAACTTATGCTCGGTCCGAACCGTTCCTCCATTCCTAATCGGTAGCACTGTATGTGTTCTATACCCAGTCCTCTCAAAGGTCCCCAAGACCTTCCTGGTTTCTTTGGCCAGTCTCCAGGTCCCCAGTCTCTTTAATCGTATCAGTTTTATCAAATTTCCCCTAGCCCCTGAACCCTGGAACAGTCTTACCAGGTCCGCCGGGCAATCTTTCACCTCTAGAGACATTGGAGTGGGCCGCAGATGGGTGCAACAAGTCCTCAGCAGCCATGTATCTCTTGATGAGGTCCACCAGTTGGCTTGTAGTTTTGGGGTCCCCGTGGCTGACCCATTTTCTCAAAGCAGTAGGGTGCGCCTTCAGACAGTGGTCCATGACCGTGCACTCCACTATCTGGGGACCTGGCAAAGTCTCTGGCTGTAGACATTTCCTGGTAAGGTGAACTAGGTCAAACATCTGCGAACAGGGTGGCTTGTCTGTGCGATAGGTCCACTGATGCACGCGTTGGGCCCGGACTGCCATGGTGACCCCCAGGTGTGCGAGTATCTCTGCCTTTAGAGCCTCATAGTCCTGGGCCTTATATGCGTCCAAATCAAAATAGGCTTTTTGGGGTTCGCCAGTTAAGAATGGTGCTAGCAGTCCCGCCCACTGTTCTTTTGGCCATCCTTTGCGAAGAGCAACTCTTTCAAAGGTCGTGAAGTATGCCTCCACGTCATCTGCAGGTGTCATCTTCTGCATTTGGTACGAGGCAGGTACCAACTTTAGTTCCATTGTCACAGGAGGTGCGGGTTCCTTTTCTAACTGCAGCAGGGCCTCTGATACCTCTTGCTGCCCTGCAATAGTCTCTTGTAGAGCTGCCCGTTGTGCTGCAGAGGCTTCTGCGACTTGTCAGTTGGTTTCCCATTGGGCTGCATTGGCTTGCAGCAAGGCCTTCAACATTTCCTCCATCTTTGAAAGTTGCCCGCATCCTCCACCACGTGTGGGAGATTAGCTCATGGGGATCACTTTTCAGGGGAAAAGATTCAGCATGAACGTCAGTTTCTTTAAAGTCTGGCGACTTGCCATGTTTATTTTTACAGCGTTGCAAGTTCAAAACATAAACAGATACAGAAAACAAAACCTCACTGTCTGGCGCTACACTAAACAAAGAGATTCCTCTCTATACAGTGTGGGGCTGTCCCCGGCTCCTATAAAACATAAGCACATTGCAAACCTTGTTTTTAGAGTCCAAATTAGCACACAGCTCTCTCAGCTTTCTCCCTCTGAGATCCAGGATCAAGCTCCAGTGAGATCTCTTCCTGATCATTAAATGCAGGTGGAGAGAGGTTTCAGTGGACCAGAACCATGGTGGCAAAACCTGGGTCAGACACCCGCTAGTCGCCTCAAAATGATAAGGGGTACATTGCCCCTAGTAAAATTCAGGCATACAGCCAATAACTGCCCTCTATCATCCCTAAAGTGCTCACCCTCATGGGAATGTATCGCTGTTGCAAAAAGAAATGTCTCACCTGCTCACATGTTACACAGGGCCAGAACACTTTTACAGAATGTCAAGGCAACTCCTACACTATAAAGAAATTCTTCACTTGCTCCTAAATACTATATTGTCTATCTTATCACCTGTCCCTACCAAAAATGTTATGTTGATCGCACCATCAGATCTTTACGAGTCAGGTTTGGAGAGCACAGGAGAAGCTTCAAACGGGAACCTCCAGGATTTTGCCACCTACTGCATCACAATAGCGACCCCTCACTACTCTGAGTGACTGCCATTCAGTCAATTTCTCTTTCATTACATGAACGAGAAAGGTTCAAGAAACGATGTGCCCCATACCCTTTTCCAACATGGCGTTGGCTCTGTTTGCTACGGATGTGACGTAATTTCCGGTTCCTGCTTTCAGAGTCTAACAGGGACATGTGCGCCGCTGCTGACACCATTGGTTGACAGTAGGGATGGGTCGAACACCCCCCAGTTCAGTTCGCCCCAGAATATGCAACAGGAAAAAAATTTGTGCGAACACTAGAACGCCGTTAAAATCAATGGGACTCATGAAAAATCATAAGTGCTCATTTTAAAGGCGTATATGCAAGTTATTGCCATAAAAAGAGTATGGGGACCCGGGTCCTGCCCTAGGGGACATGTACCAATGCAAAAAAAGTTTTTAAATCTATAATTTTTTTCAGGAGAAGTGATTTTAATAATGCTTAAAGTGAAACAATAAAAATGAAATATTCCTTTAAATATCGTGCCTAGGGGGTCCCCTTGGTCTGCCTGTAAAAGGGTGCACCTCTGTGATGCTTAGAACATAGCCAGAGCAAAATTACATTTGTACAGGAAAAATTGTAGTTTAAAACCACTCGCAGTTGTAATGTATTGACGGTTCCTAGCAATATAGATGAAATCACTGAAAAAGCAATGCATTGCCCCCCCCCCCCCCCAGTCCATAGCAGGCCCTTCCAGTCTGGTATGGATTTTAAGGGGAACCCCACTCCAAAATAAAAAAAATATGTGTAGGGTCCACCCCCAAAGTCCGTAACAGACGCTTTAGGTCTGGTATGGATTTTAAGGAGAACCCCGTGCCAAAATTAAAAAAAAAGACTTGGGAGCCCCCCAAAATCCAAACCAGGCCCTTCAGGTGTTGTATGGATTTTAAGGGGAACTCCATGCCAAAATTAAAAAAAAAATGACTTGGGGTCCCCCCCCCAAAGTCCTTACCAGGCCCTTCAGGTCTGGTATGGATTTTAAGGGGAACCCAGTGCCAAATTTAAAAAAAAATGGCGTAGGGGTCCTACCAAAATCCAAACCAGACCCTTATCCAAACATGCAGCCCTGGCATGGCAGGAGGGAGTGGGGACGAGTGAGCGCCCCCCCCGATACAAAACAGGCCACATGCCCTCAACATGGGAGGATGAGTACGCACCTTACATTTTTGTAAATATTTTATTACATCTTTTCATGTGACAACACTGAAGATGTGAGCCTTTGCTACTATGTAAATTAGTGAGTGTACAGCTTGTATAACATTGTAAATTTGCTGTACCCTCAAAATAACTCAACACACAGCCCTTAATGTCTAAACCGCTGACAACAAATGTGAGTACACCCCTAAGTGAAAATGTCCAAATTGGGCCCAATTAGCTATTTTCCCTCCCCGGTGTCATGTTAGCGTTACAATGTCTCAGGTGCGAATGGGGAGCAGGTGTGTTAAATTTGGTGTTATCACTCTCGCTCTCTCATACTGGTCACTGGAAGTTCAACATGACACCTCATGGCAAAGAACTCTCTGAGGATCTGAAAAAAGAATTGTTGCTCTACATAAAGATGACCCAGGCTATAAAAAGATTGCCAAGGCCCTGAAACTGGGCTACAGCATGGTAGCCAAGACCATACAGTGGTTTAACAGGACAGGTTCCACTCAGAACAGGCCTGTATATACAGTATCCCACAAAAGTGAGTACACCCCTCACATTATTGTAAATATTTTATTATATCTTTCATGTGACAAGACTGAAAAGATGACACTTTGCTACAATATAAAGTAGTCAGTGTACAGCTTGTATAACAGTGTTAATTTGCTGTCTCCTCAAAATAACTCAACACACAGTCATTAACCACTTCAATACCGGGCACTTAGAACACTTCCTGCCCAGACCAATTTTCAGCTTTCAGTGCTGTTGCGATTCGAATGAGAATTGTGCGGTCGTGCGACGCTGTACCCAAACAAATTTTTTATCATTTTGTTCCCACAAATAGAGCTTTCTTTTGGTGGTATTTGATCGCCTCTGTGTCATTTCTGATCACGCTATAAACAAAAAAAGACCAAAAATGTTGAAAAAAAAAAAAACATTTTCTTTGTTTCTGTCACAAAAATTTGTATAAAGTACATTTTCTCCTTCACTGACGGGCACTGATGTGGCTACACTGATGGGCACTGATGAGGCTACACTGACGGGCACTGATGAGGCAGTACAGATTGGCACCGATGAGGTGGCACTGATAAGGTTGCATTGATCATGGGGTACATATACAGCACTAATGGGCGGCACTGACAAGCAACACTGACGGGCACTGGTACGTGGCACTGATATGCGGCACTGATGGACACTCATAGGCGGCAGTGATAAGTGGCACTGGGCACTGATGGGCACTGATAGGTGGAACTTTTAGGTGGCACAGGTGGGCACATTTAGGTGGCACAGGTGGGCACATTTAGATGGCACAGGTGGGCACTGATAGGTGACACAGGTGGGCACTGATAGGTGTCACAGGTGGGCACATGTGGGCACTTATAGGTGGCAGTGGTGGGCACAGATGCAACAAGCACTGTTAGGGATGGCACTGGCAGGCATCATACATGGGCACAGTGCCATCCCTACAGTGCACAATAATGCCCTTACCTGGTGGTCTAGTGGGGGCTCCCTGGTGGTCCTGGGTGGCCTCTGATTTAATTCCCTGGTGGTCCTGGGCGGCCTGGGTGTGCTGTCCGGCGGGGGGGGCTCCCTGGGGTCTTGATCCGGCTCCCTGGTGGTCCAGTGGGGTGATCCTGAGGGTGGCTGCGCTGATAAATGTTCAGCGCAGCCCCCCCCTGTCAGGAGAGCAGCCGATTGGCTCTCCGCTGCTCAGGTCTGCAGACCTGAGCAGAGGAAAAGCCGATCAACAGCTCTTCCTATTTACACTGTGATCAGCTGTGATTGGTCACGGCTGATCACATGGTAAAAGGCTTCTGATCGAAGCCTTTTACCTCGGTCTGTAATGCGGTGGGTCAGCCTGACCCACGGCACCACCGATCGCCGCGATGCGCGCCCCCGGGGGCGCGCGATCGCGGATTATCCTGAGGACGTCAATAGACGTCCAGTCAGGATAATGAACCCCCCGCCCGGACGTCATTTGTCAATGCGCCGGGCGGGAAGTGGTTAATGTCTAAACCACTGGCAACAAAAGTGAGTACACCCCTAAGTGAAAATGTCCAAATTGAGCCAAATAAGCCCTTTTCCCTCCCTGGTGTCATGTGACTTGTAAGTGTTACAAGGTCTCAGGTGTTAATGGGGAGCAGGTGTGTTAAATTTGGTGTTTTCACTCACCCATACTGGTCACTGGAAGTTTAACATGGCACCTCATGGCAAAAAAAATCTCTCAGGATCTTAAATAAAGAATTATTGCTCTACATAAAGATGGCCTAAGCTATAAGAAGATTGCTAAGACCCTGAAACTGAGCTGCAGCTGTTAGGAAGACTGATGTCCTGACCGTTTTCTGGCTTCCCGTGTGCTGTGCACGCACCTGTGCGCGTTCGCACGCGCTCACGCGCATGCCCGTGCACGCCAATGGCGATTAATGGTCTATTTTAGCTGCCTACACCCTGCAGCAGATGCTGTCCATTCTACAGCATTCCCTGAGTGTTCTGTGACTGGTATTCTTGAGATTTTCTGCACCTGTGACCCGGCTTGTCCTACCTTGCTTGAACTCTGCCTGAACTGACCCTCAGGTTGCCTACCACCCTTCTTCTGCCTGATCCTTGTGTACTGCTGATGCCCGCTTGTTGACAATCCCCTGCCTGTACCAGACTATCTGCTTGCCTGCTCTAATTGTACTGCACGTGTCCGCCAGTTACTGACCCAGCCTGTATGACCAACCTTCTGCCTAGCACGAGCCTCTGGAAGATCCTCACATCATCACCTACATCCTTTCTAGCCCTTGTGCCCCCCTGCACTCCGGAACTCCCTGTCCACTCTACCAGGGGTTCCCAAACCAGGGCCGCAAGAGAGTTTGCCCACTGCACTGTCAGACTCCACCACCAGGTATGTGACAGAAACGGACAACCATGGCTAAGTCTGAGCAGGGGCCCTCTCCATTACATAAACTCAGTCTAGCTTGCAAAAAGGATACACCAGGCTGGAAGGCCGTGTTCAGGAGTTCTCCTCTACAACCCCATCAGTGGTCAGCCAGCTTGTAACTGACACCATGGTCACCTTCCCGCTGGAGCCCACAGTCCCCATGCCTGAGCGATTCTCTGGGGACCGTAGGGAATTCCGGGCCTCCCATAATGCCTGTGAGCTATACCTCAGTCTTCAGTCTTGCACATTCTCCCAGGAAGACACAAAGGTGGGGTTGGTAATCTCCCTTCTGCAAGACGAAGCCCAGTCTTGGGCCCATCGGCACCTGGAACAAGGGGCACCTGAAGTTTCTGATCTCTCCCAGTTCTTCCGGGCCATGGCCCAGTTATACGAAGATCCTCATCAGGCGGCCACTGTGGAGGCCGCGCTCCACATCCTCCGGCAAGACTCCCGCCCTGTGGAGGACTATGCATCTGAGTTCAGGCGCTGGAGTTGCGACACATCCTGGAACAAGGCGACCCTCTGTTTTCAGTTCCGGCTAGGCTTAGCCGACCCCCTGAAGGATTACTTAGCCCATTTAAGGGTTCCGTCTGCTCTGGATAAACTCATCAACCTTGCTATCCAGATAGACCAGCGCTTCAGAGAGCACAGAGCGGAAAGTGCAGCGGAGAATCTCCAGCCTACACGGATGCTACCTCATGCCTCCAGCTTTCCTAGTCCTTCTCCTGTCTTCTCCACCAAGCTCACCTCTCTTCCACCGATTCAGTCAGAACCCAAGCAGTTGGGGGTAGCGCATCTGTCGCTGACCCTTGAAGAGAGACAGTGCTGAAGAAACCAGGGTCTCTGCCTCTACTGCGGAGAACCAGGGCACTTTGTGCGTGCCTGTCCTGCAAAGTTGTGTGTAAGCATGGCTACCTTCCCTGATCCTGCACCCAATAACGCTGCTCACCTCACCCTCTCCATACTCCTGCAGCTCCCTGGAAAGTCTGTGTCCGTTCTTGCAATCCTTGACTCTGGAGCCTACAGCTGTTTTGTGGACCTAAATCCCGCAGGATGGCAGTGCACGTGGCTGATGGCACCACTATTAAGTCTGGCCTAGTCACCTAAGAAACCATTTCCCTGACCACCACCATGGTGGGAGGTCACCAGGAGCTTCTCATTCTTAACTCCATCGCCTCTCCTCTCTTCCCTGTCATCCTAGCCTTACCGTAGCTCCAGGCCCACAATCCCATCAACTGGAGTACAGGGGACATCAAGTTCCAATTACAATACTGCCACAGGCATTGTCTTCCCATGAACTCCGGAGCGGATCTGTCCCTATTATGCATGGACTCTGACCCAGAACCTGATGTCCACCAGGCCATCCCCAGTGCTTAGCATGAGTTCCTGGACATTTTTAGTAAGAAGGGGGCGGAGGTCCTTCTTCCCCACAGACCATACAATTGCCCCATCGAGCTCCTTCCCAGTGCTGAGATCCTTTTCGGAAGGATCTACCCGCTTACTTGAACCCAGCACTCTCAAGTCTTACATTGATGAGAATCTCAGCAAGGGGTTTATCTGCCCGTCCACCTCCCCAGCTGGCACGGTCATCTTCTTCATTGAGAAAAAAGATTGTACGCTGCACCCATGTATAGACTACCGGGAGCTCAATAAAGTTATGGTTAAAAAACGTTACCCTCTCCCTCTGGTACCGGAGTTATTTCAATGCCTGGGAACGGCCCCCATCTTCACCAAACTAGACGTCCATGAAGCTTACAACTTGGCGATGAATGTAAGATGGCCTTCCGCACGCGCTTCGGCCATTATGAGTACTTGGTAATGCTGTTCAGCCTATGCAATGCTCCTGCCACGTTCCAGCATTTTATTGATGATATCTTTAGGGACTGACTTGACCTCTTCATCATTGCTTACCTGGGCGATATTTTGATCTTCTCTCCCTCCTTGGAGCTTCATTGCAACCATGTCAAAGGGGTACTGGGTCGTCTCCGTCAGCACGGACTTTACGCCAAGCCAGAAAAGTGTGAGTTTGAGCAGCGCAGCATACAATTCTTGGGACTCATTATTTCCATTAGAGGTATCAAGATGGACCCCTAAAAGGTGTCCGCCATCCTGGACTGGCCAGATCCGGCTGATAAAAAGAGAATCCAATATTTTGTTGGATTCGCAAACTTTTACAGGAAGTTCATCTGGGGGTTCTCCTCCATAATCTCACCAATCACCCAGCTCACTAAACAGGGTACCCCCTTTCAATGGACTCCTGAGGCACAAGCTGCTTTTGAAAGACTCAAAGATCTGCACCTCAGCACCCATTTTGAAGCATCCAGATCCTGCTCTTCCTGATGTTCTGGAGGTCAATGCATCTGAGGTAGCAGTCGGGGCGATTCTCTCCCAGAGGCAAGGTACCAAAGCGCTACTACACCCGGTAGCGTTCTTTTCCCACAAACTGTCTTCTGCTGAGAAAAATTACGATGTGGGAGATTGTGAACTTTTAGCCATTAAATCAACATTAGAGGAATGGCAGTACCTGTTGGAAGGAGCAGCACACCCAATCCTCATTTACACAGATCATAAAAACCTGGCATACTTGAGGATTGCCAAAAGACTAAAGACACAACAAACCAGGTGGGCACTGTTCTTCACCCGATTCTCCTTCCACATCACTTACAGACCCGGGTCGAAGAACACCAAGCCGGACTCCCTTTCGCTCATGTTCAATGCACAGGGAAGCCCAGTACCGCCCGATACCATTCTGCCAGTTTTTTGTTACTTCAAGGAGATGTCCTGTTGTGGATTCGCCAAGCCACCAAGGGGGCAAACCCCCTTCCTGGAACCTCTCTCTTACCTAAAGGGTTGCTCTGGCACAACCACAGGATTTTCGTGCCAAAGAACCTACGAACCACAGTCCTAGACCTATGCCACGACCACCGGCTTGCTGGGCACGTCGGTGTGCACAAGAACTGTTACAGCGCACGTTTTGGTGGCCTCAAGTGGGGCGGGACTGCAAACTTTATGTGGAATCCTGCACCATCTGTAACCAGTGTAAGGGAAGCAAGACTCGGTCTTGGGACCTTCTTAAACCACTGCCAGTCCCAAAGAGACCTTGGAGTCACATATCCATGGACTTTATCGTGGAGTTACCCCCTTCGGAAGGGTTCTCCACCATCTTCGTGGTAGTGGACAGGTTCTCTAAGATGGGCCTTCTTGCCCATGAAGGGCACGCCTTCTGCTGTTGAGACTGATAAAATTTTCATTAAGGAGATCGTTAGGCTCCACGGGATACTGGCAGATGTGGTGCCCGATCATGGAGTGCAATTTACCTCCAAATTCTGGAGATCTTTATGCAAATCCCTGAAGATTGGGCTTTCATTGTCTTCTGTCTACCACCCCCAGACAAACGGCCAGACGGAGTGTACAAATCAAACGCTGGAGCAATACCTGCGTTGTTTTTCCTCTTTCACTCAGGATGGATTACGCTCCTACTGCTGGCTGAGTTTGCGTACAACAATTCTTCCCACTCCCCCACTCAACAGTCTCCATTCTTCACTAACTATGGATTCTACCCAGCCTTCTTGTCTAATGCATGTCCTGAGAGTTCTGCGCCAGCCGTAGCTAACCTAATAGAGTTTTTCACTTCCAACAACAAACTTCTACAGGAGACAATGGCAAGAACACAGGCTGCTAACAAAGAGACTTACAACAAAAGGAGATGTGAGGAATTGCACCTGGAACCGGGCAGTCTGTCTATCTACTACCAATTTAAGACTGGCATGCCAGTCCAAGAAATTGGGCCCAAGATTCTTGGGGCCCTTTCCTATCAAGAGGAAGATTAAGGATATGGCATATGAACTGGAATTGCCTGAATCATTTTGTATCCATCCTGTCTTCCACTTATCCCTGTTAAAGTCTAAGGTCTCTGACCCCTTCCCAGATCGGAAGACAGGCCCACCTGCACCAGTGCTGGTTGATGGGATGGAAGAGTTTGAGGTAGAATCCATCTTGGACTGTAGGAGGAGAGGTGGCGGCATCCAGTACCTGGTTAAATGGAAGGGCTATGGGCCCGAAGAGAGCTCTTGGGAGCCAGAAGAAAAGGTCCTTCTGGAGAAGATACCCGGCCAAGAGAGTCCGTTTGGGCATCTGGAGGCTTCCCCTTGGGGGGGCAATGTTAGGAAGACTAATGTCCTGACCGGTTTTTGGCTTCCCGTGTGTGCGCCTGTGCGCACCAATGGCGATAAACGGTCTATTTTAGCTGCCTACACCCTGCAGCAGATGCTCTCCATTCTACAGCATTCCATGAGTGTTCCGTGACTGTTATTCCTGAGATTTCCTGCCCCTGTGACCCAGCTTGTCCTACCTTGCTTGAAATCTGCCTGCACCGACCCTCAGCTTGCTTACGACCCTTCTTCTGCCTGATCCTTGTGTACTGCTGCTGCCGGCTTGTTGACGCCCCTGTCTGTACCCGACTATCCACTTGCCTGCTCCAATTGTACCGCACTTGCTCGCCAGTTACTGACCCGGCCTGTACGACCAACCGTCTGCCTAGCATGAGCCTCTGGAGGATCATCACCTGCATCCTTTCCAGCCCTCGTGCCCCCCTGCGCTCTGGAACTTCCTGTCCACTCTACCAGGGGTTCCCAAACCAGGGTCGAAAGAGAGGTTGCCCACTGCACTGTCAGACTCCACCACCAGGTACATGACAGCAGCACAGTGGCCAAGACCATACAGTGGTTTAACAGGACAGGTTCCACTCAGAACAGACCTCGCCATGGTTGACTAAAGAAGTTGAGTGCACATGCTCAGCATCATATCAAGAGGTTGTCTTTGGGAAATAGATGTATGAGTGCTACCAGCATTGCTGCAGAGGTTTAAGGGGTGGGAGGGTCAGCCTGTCAGTGCTCAGACCATACGCCATACACTGCATCAAATTGGTCTGCATGACTGTCATCCCAGAAGGAAGCCTTTTCTAAAGATGATGCACAAGAAAGTCCACACACAGTTTGCTGAAGACAAGCAGACTAAGGACATGGATTACTGGAACCATGTGTTGTGGTCTGATGAGGATATGATAAACTTATTTGGTTCAGATGGTGTCAAGTGTGTGTGGTGGCAACCAGGTGAGGAGTACAAAAACAAGTGTCTTGCCTACAGTAAAGCATAGTCGTGGGAGTGTCATGGTCTGGGGCTGCATGAGTGCTGCCGACACTGGGGAGCTACAGTTCATTGAGGGAACCATGAATGCCAACATGTACTTTTACATACTAAAGCAGAGCATGATCCCGCCCTTCAGAGACTGGCAGCAGGGCAATATTCCAACATCATAATGGCCCCAAACACACCTCCAAGATGACCACTACCTTGCTAAAGAAGCTGAGGGTAAAGGTGATGGACTGGCCAAGCATGTCTCCAGACCTAAACCCTATTGAGCATCCGTGGGAGATCCTCAAATGGAAGGTGGAGGAGTACAAGGTCTCTAACATTCACCAGCTCCGTGATGTTGTCATGGAGGAGTGGAAGAGGACTCCAGTGGCAACCTGTGACACTCTGGTGAACTCCATGCCCAAGAGGGTTAAGGCAGTGATGGAAAATAATGACACTTTGGACCAATTTTGGACATTTTCACTTAGGGGTGTATTCACTTTTGTTGCCAGTGGTTTAGACATTAATGGCTGCGTGTTGAGTTGTTTTAAGGGGACAGCAAATTTACACTGTTAAACAAGCTGTACACTCACTGCTTTACATTGTAGCAAAGTGCCATTTCTTCAGTGCTGTCACATGAAAAGACATAAAAAAATATTTACAAAAATGTGAGATACTTTATATGATCTTGGAGCCTTCTCCTAACTGTTCTTATCATCTTTCCGATATAATTTGCCCCACATATGCATGGCAGAACATAAATAACACCTGATGTGTTACAATTGGCTTGTCCCTTGCATTTTAAAAATGTACCATTCCGCAAAGTGAGAGAGTTACCTTCAATCATATACATGCTATATTCACAGGTGCCACATCTCCCCATTTCCCCGTAGGTGCCAGGAGGATAGGGATGCCAAGAAACATTGCTATGGACGTGTAAGTGAATGAATGGGCCCTTCTGTAGATAAACTGTGGGTGATCCAATATCAGTTTTCTAATAGCATCATTGTCTGTCAGCAAATGCCAATGTGTGGCACATATATCCCTAACCTTAGGTACCAATTCACCAAATTGTAAATGTATTCTGGTACTAAGTGTTGTGTCCACATATCCCACATTTATAAGATACTTACTAGAATGGCAGAATCAAAATCCCCACCATATATGGAAAAATGGCAAAGCAAGCTGGAGCACCCCTAAATGAACAACAGAGGGAGAAAATACTGAGATTGATGTATGGTATAACAGTAGATGTAAATAATATCGGAATTAATTTTAAATGTCTGTCAAGATGGTATACAACACTAAAGCAAGTAAATATCAACAAGATAAATCATCATTTTTCTGGTGAGGTTGTAAGATGAGAGTAATAATGGCACACCTATGCTGAGAATGCCCTAAAATACAGACGTTTTGGCAAGAAATCAATCAATATATACAAGAAATTACGGAAATGAATATTCCAAAAGATCTGTGTTTTTTGTATTTCGTAATACAAAGCTCCCTATAAGACAATATGACCGTGATACCATATCTTAGAAATGCAGAAAAATGGTTGATACCAATATTCTGGCAGCCAGGTAATGGAGAGCCCAACAATAAAAGCCTGGGTTAAAAGAGTAGAATATATCTATAATGTGGAAGAACTATATTATAATGGAAAGGATAAAAGAGAAAAACTTGCAAGATTCTGGAGAGAGTCGCTTGAGTTTAAGAGTTCAAGGAAATGTACTGAACTTGTGAGAATATAGAGGGAAAGAGGAGGGGACCAAGACAAGGGGCGATGGATGGGGTAATGGAAGAGTAGTAAGGAGGGAGGAGAGAATACAATTATTTATACATTTTTTTATAAATTTATTTATGGATTCGGGATGGTTAAGTGTTATAAGGGGAGGAAGGGATTTAGAGGGAGGGTGGGAGAGGGAGGAGGGGAATTGGGTGAGAATGTTGTGTTATCATGGGGCTGGGATTATTTCATGTGCATTTTGCATATTGAAAATCAATACAGCAAATGCTGTGTGACATAAAATTGCAATGACCGCCATTTTATTCTCTAGGGCCTCTGCTTAAAAAAAAAAAAAAAAATATATATATATATATATATATATATATGTATATATATATATATCATGTTTAGGGGTTCTAAGCAATTTTCTAGCAAAAAATACTGATTGTTACTTATAAAAAAAAAAAGTGCAGGAAAAGGCCAGGCCTGGAAGTGTACAGTAGTTGCAGCTCTCCAAAACTAACAGGAATACTCTAATAGACAAAACATAAAAGAGAGAAGAAATGCAAGCCCTCCTAGTGTGATATGTTTTATTAATAGAGCAAAATAAAACAACACAGTTGAACACGCATGACCATATGCGTCACAGGTTTTGAGGTACAAAGGGATGCATATGTTTCAAAGCCTGTGATGCATATGGTCATGTGAGTGCAACTGTGTTATTTTTTATATTTCAATAGATTTTTTTTTTAAGTTTTATGCTTACATAAAGATTTGCACATGACAAGCTTAAGTCAATAGAGTAGGTTGTACAATAGATACCTGATTTAAACATGGACTAAAATACAATCAATGGTTAATCAACTTAGAATATGTCATATTTTGTATCTGGTACATAGTATTGTCCAGTAACGGTATAACTAACGAGTGTAATAATACAGTCTTAAATAGTAAATATAGTCTAGCAGGCCACATTAGACACAAAAATAACTGAATTTTAGCTCTGGGTGAGGAGTTTACTCTTGTTTTTAATACACATCCAAGGCTTCCAAGCATTGTTATACTTTGTGTTGATATTTCTTTGCAAAGCGGAACTAAATTCAAACTCCTTAACCAAGGTAAGTTGAAGCTTGATATCAGAAAGATTTGGAGACAAGGAACTTCTCCATTTACACATAATAAGCAGTCTGGTCGCAAATAGAATATGCATCACCATTGTTCTGAGATCTTGTGGGAACAAGTCTATTCCTAGACTGAGAATGGCTAGGGGTGGTGAGGGTTTGGTTATGATTCCCCTAACATCTGAGATGAAGGAAAACACTTTTTTCCCATAATGGGAATATGTGGGGCAATCCCATAAAATATGTGTCAATGATCCTCTAAGGGAGAAACCCCTCCAATAATTGTCATCATCTAGATTTGTAAATTTATACATTTGGACTGGGGTATGATTCCATCTATGCTGGAGTGTTTGTGAGATTTCCCAGTAGTTGATGCAGCTATAAGCTATCTGTTTGTGTTGAATAGCTTTACGCCATCGGGAATCGGTAAATGTAGCTTTTAAATCTCTTTCCCATCTTATATATGTTGATGTCTTAACAAACTTGTCTTTGTCATGTAAGGTGTTATACGTGAGAATAATTCCTTTGGCCTTTGGGGAGTCAGATGTCCAAAATGACAAAGGTTTGTTTGGTACGCTAACAGTTGGGATACGTTTTTTGCTCAGGTATGAAGATATTTGTTTGTATGTGTAAGTTCCCTGGGGGGAAATGTTATGTTTGTTCTGTAAGGTTATGAATGGCAGAGGTTGGTTATTGTGTATCAGAGAGGTTAGAGGTTGGTATTTTATTTGGGACCAATGGGTCACGGATAAGATAGGGATCAAAAACTTGAAGACTTCTATTGGAATGGGTATCTTTTGGTCTTCTTCTGTTGGTGTATGGGACAGAGAAATAATTTCCACGCTGCTATAGCCACAGAAATCATAGGGTGGGTTGTTGCCTTGGGTTTATCAGTGAGGGTTTGGGTCAATAGAAAGGAGCTCAACTTGCCTTCAGTAATAAATGTTTATTCGATGTGTTGCCATTGTTTGTTGAATGTTGGAGTAAACCAATGTCTGATTTGATCAAGAATTACTGCAAAGTGGTAATCTTTTACGTCAGGAAAACCCATTCTGCCTGCTGATTTGTGTTTAATGATGGAGGTGTATGAGCAGCGGGGTTTCCATCCTTGCCAGGCAAATGAACTCAAGGACTTTTTGAAAGTGATGAAAAATAACTAGGGGACATTTATAGGTAGAGCTCTCTATTAGAGTTGAGCGGACACCTGGATGTTCGGGTTCGGCGGGTTCAGCCAAACTTCATGAAAAAGTTTGGGTTCGGTACCGAACTTGACCCTGGACCCCGAACCCCATTGAAGTCAATGGGGACCCAAACTTTTCGGCACAAAAATGGCTGTAAAAAAGTCCTGTCAAGTGCTAGAGGGCTGCAAAAGGAAGTAAAATGGGGGTAAGAGTAGGACAAGTGCCCTACAAAAAAATGCGGATAGGGAAAATAACTTAAAATGAAATAAAAAAAATAAAAATGGGAAGGGGGGTGGATGTGGAGTAGGAGCCTAGAGGTTGACTAGGCCGTGACCGTGGTAGTGTAGGTGATGATTTTAGAACAATGATCTGTCGCTTACAGCAACAACAGGAACATGACCCTATAGGAGTAGGCGATGATTTTAAAACAATAATCTGTCCCTTACAGCAATAGCAGGAACCTGACCCTTTAGGAGTAGGCGATGATTTTAGAACAATAATCTGTCCCTTACAGTAACAGCAGGAACCTGACCCTATAGGAGTAGGCGATGATTTTAGAACAATAATCTGTCCCTTACAGCAACAACAGGAACCTGACCCTATAGAACTAGGAGATGATTTTAGAACAATAATCAGTCCCTCAAAGCAGTAGACTCTACCTAGTCCAGAATCAGATCGTTCTGTAATGCAGGATGAGATCTGCAATCTGTCCCTCAAACCAGTAGTAGTAATCTATACCTAGTCCAGAATCAGATAGTTCTGTAATGCAGGATGAGATGTTATTATATCTGCAATCTGTCCCTCACAGCGCCGGCAGCATCCTCTCCCTACACTAGCCTGAGAGTATGTGACATGCAGTACTACGTGACTCCAGCTTATACAGAGGCTGGGTCACATGGTGCACTGGCCAATCACAGCCATACCATTAGTAGGCATGGTTGTGATGGCTTCTAAGCGCAAACTAGTGAAACACTTGTTGATTGGCTGCCCTGCAGCTATTCAACAGGCGGGATCAAATACCCGAACCCGAACCCAAACTTTTTTCAAATGTCCGGGTTCGGGTCCGGGTCACGGACACCCCAAAGTTCGGTATGTACCCGAACTTTACAGTTCGGGTTCACTCAACTCTACTCTCTATTAGAGTTGAGCGAACCCGAACTATAAACAAAATCTGGGGAGAGTGTTAAACATGTTAGGTTTGCTCAAACTCGCTAGGTCAGTAGTACAGTCTTGGAGGAATGGTAGATAATTCAGTGAGTAGAGATCAGATAAATTGGAGGGAAGTCTAATTCCTAGGTATGGGATCTCGTTAATGTACCAGAAAAAGGGGGAGGATTCTCGGCATCCTTGTAATGTTTCTCCAGGTAAAGAATAAACAAATATATATAGGAATGGGATTTTTATGGTGCCAACAAAGTGAAATACAAAATAAGTTTAAAATACTGATTTTTATTTTATCATATAGATATAGAAAAGAATTCAAAAGATATAAAATCCATTACATGTGGTAGTGTACATTACAATACCACCATTGGAATGCAGTTGAAAAGCAAGCTCGAAATTTTATCACATTGCCTGTATGTTCAACATGTTTCGCAGTTCTTTGCTTCATCAGGAACTTTTTATAGGCGTGGATAAATTCTAAATGAATAACAAACACATTTTATATACAACAATCTCAGCAAAACATGCTAACATTATATAAATATATTCTTATAGAAGTTTTTTTCTCCAAAATATATTTACTTATTATACATATATTGAACCAACCATATACGTCATTAATCTTAGTATTGAACGATTTTTATCTAAATTACCTGATTAACACATCAGGATAAGATACTTATGCTGAAAAAGTCAACTGAGCCAGATCCAATCCCAGGGAAGAGAGGTCTCAAAATTTAGGCTGCAGAGTAGAACAATATTACATATATAAATGGTCCCTTAGAAAAATGGTACTTTTGTATTTGGTATTATTCATATGTGTATATATTTTATCCCAAAGGATAATTTTAAAACCACTACATATAAGATCGGGACATAACCCTCTATTGGGAGTCCTTCTTATTTTAGGTTATACTCTTGGTTTTAGAATTAATAAAAGCAAGTACCCATATAGGGGAACAACAAAATAAGGGATAGGTAGATGCAAGGAAGCTTAGAGTGGGCATGATCAAGATACTCCCATAAAAAACACAGAAAACATTCTGTATATAGCTATAAATCAAAATGGTACCTGTAGGTTTGTCTTGATAGATATCAAGGGTCAAACACGATTGCTCCAAAACAAAAACACATGAGTGGTAGACATGGTCAGATCGTCAAGATGGCCCAAATGGTGCTTCAATTATCTATCTTACATAAGTGGTGAAACAGACAATTGTGCTATGGGGAAAGAAAAAACCACAATGAAACTTAAGTCAGACGGGTCTCCGGGAACACGCACCACCAAAGGTGTACCCGTCCCCGGGAGACCCACAGATATCCCCTTGGTTGAATACAGAAATAGAGTGGAATTTGGTCACAAAATATAGATAATGAACGTACCCAGTCAGCAGCTTCAAAGCAAAAAACTTTCTCCCACGAGCAACAGCCAAAAAAGTCAGATACACAAAGAACATAGTTCTATGGTGCCTTTTATAGGAAAGAGTTCTTACTCCAATCTGGCGGCGTCTGATGTCACCGCCATGTGATTGCGGACAGAAATACCCAGTGCGCATGTGCGGATGTCAACGAACGTGTGTGACGTGCACCTGGGCAACGTCAGGACCGACACATGACGTTCCGCGCATGACAAAAATTCTTCAACCACCATTTTGGAAAATCCCCCAAAAAGGTGAAAAAGGACCGCTCAGCGGTATACGGACTGGAGGGGAAAGAAAGGAGACAGGAAGGGATCCAAAGAGGCGGAAAATTCACCAATTGGATCCCCCTGATTCTCAAAAGGGAAACAGGATCAACTCCTTTCAGATGGAAATCAATCCCTACCTAGACCATATTGCTCAAGCCCCCTAAAGGTGGAAAAACGTACTGCACCAGAACCAGGACCAAAGTCCATGTGCAGAAGGGGGTAACATGAGTGAAGAAATATGATGGAAAAAAAGAGTTTTGAAAGGGACAAAGCAGGGTCATGAACAGGGCTCCCGGTTTGGAGATAACCGGAGGTACTGACAGGGCCATGCAATGTCCCCCCAGTCCGT
The DNA here is from genome assembly GCA_018402905.1 of Glandirana rugosa. Lineage (NCBI taxonomy): Eukaryota > Metazoa > Chordata > Amphibia > Anura > Ranidae > Glandirana > Glandirana rugosa. The sequence continues at coordinate 240,868 of BLSH010371423.1, read as the reverse complement.
ACAGCCCAAAAAAAGGAATTGAGGACACAGTTCCCTGGGCTGAATCAGCCCATCCACTCCACAGCAGAATTTGAATAAACTACATTACCTTATATATCAAGCCCAGTTCACAGAACATGGGTTATATTAACACATGGTTGGTTCAAATACATGTGTACTATCATATCAAAAACTTTTTTTCTTAAATTGAAAAAAGAAATGACATTAACATTGGTACAATATTTTAATAGGTACAGTAAAGGGCATAGTCTACTAGAGTTAATAGTAGAATTTTCCGAAGGTGTTGGGACTTGATTTTTGGAAAAAAAAGGGGAGAAAGAAGATCATCAGCTGTCTGAAGAAATATTTTTTTGAAAAATTGTTTTTGACAGTATACATATACACTGTCAAAGAAAAGGTTTAAAACTCATTGCCTCATTGAGGCCCGGATATTTAGTTGCAGACAGCTGAAAAATCCATCTTGCCTCCCTTTGCAGAAGATGTTTGTCCCAGTCACCCCCTCTAATGTGGGGAGGAATATGATCAAGGGCAACAAAGTGCATGAAAGACAGATCGAAGCCATGGTGTAGACCACTATGTCTGCTAATTGGGGTTTCCATTCATTTTTTCTTGATCAAAGAGACATGATCACGAATACGATGGAAAAATGGTCTTTTTGTCTTGCCGACGTAGTAGGCACCACAATCACACTGCATCAAATATATGATGCCCACCGTCCGGCAATTGACAAAGAAGGTCGGTTTCCATTCTCGGCCATTTGGAAGATAGATGACCCGAGTTTGGGTTAGATAGCTACAAAAATTGCAATTGCCACATGGTGCAATGCCACATTTCTTTGTAATGTTATCCCTCCCTTTTGTGTAATGACTGTGAACAAGATTGTCCTTAAAAGAACGTGAACGTTTAAAGGTAATTTCAGGACGTGAATTGATGTATTTGGAAATAGTTTCATCTGCTGTTAGGAGATGCCAGTACTTTTGTACAATATGTCTAATTTTATGGTGATGTGCTGAATATTTCTAGTAGTAGATTTGGGAGTCAATTTTTAATTTTTTATAGGATGAATCAAAGTGTCTCTATCATGCATTTTAGCTCGATGGTATGCTTTTTTAAGGCAAGATCTGCTATAACCACGCTGTAAAAGGCGAGTCTTTAAAGATCTGGCCTCAGACTCAAAGTCAATCAGGTCTGTACAATTTCGTCTTATTCTTAGGTATTTACTATATGGTATGCTAGTTACTAGTGGAGCAGGATGAGAGCTAGAGGCATGCAATAATGTGTTACCTGATGATGGTTTGCGAAATAGAGTCGAACCCAAACTGTGATCATCATTGACAAAAATCCCAATATCTAAAAAGTCGATAAGATGTTGATGACATTGGTATGTGAAATTTAATTTGAATTTGTTCACCTTTAGTGTTTCAATGAAGATATCTAGTTCACCTCTGGTTCCGGTCCATATCATAAAGATATCGTCAATGAACCTTCGCCAGAGGAGAATCTTTTCACTGAAGCGTAGGTTAAACTCACCAAAGAAGATCTCCTCCTCCCACCCCCCCAGATACAGGTTAGCGTAGGATGGGGCACACTCGGTCCCCATAGCTACCCCCTGTATCTGGAGGTAGTGGGATTCCTGAAAAAGGAAGATGTTGTGAGTCAAAAGAAATTCCAATAATTCCAGGATGAATTTATTGTACGGCTCAGCTGTGGTGTCTCCTTGGGAAATGAAGCCCTCCACAGCCCCAACCGCAAGAGAGTGGGGGATGGAACTGTCGAGGGCCTCAACATCTATGGCCACCAACCAGGCATCCTCCGGAATGAAGATGCCATCGAGGGCTCGAAGTAAATCTGAAGTGTCCTGTATATATGAGGGCAACGTAAGAATGTGTGGACGTATGTAGCTATCAATAATTTCGCTGGCATGTTCAGTTAGGCAGCCATTACCAGAGACAATTGGTCTTCCAGGAGGTTTAAGTAGATTTTTATGTATCTTGGGCAATGCATACAACGTGGGAGTTCTTGGATTGACCACATGCAAGAACTCCCAGGTTGGTTTGTCAATGATTCCCCTGTTGTAAGCTTTGGAAATGAGGTTCTTATATTCATTATGCGTTGCTTCAACAAAGGATTTGGTGACTCGTTTGTACCAATCCTTATTTTTTAGGATCTGGTGAACCATGGCTTCATACTGATCTGAGTTCATTATCACTATATTGCCACCCTTGTCAGCAGGTTTTATGACTATATGAGGGTTTTGAGCTAAAGATGTTAGGGCTTCCAATTGTGATTTTGAGAGATTTGAAGGCCTTGAAAAATGCCAACTAGTGGCTTCAATTTCTCAAACCACTTGTTGGGTAAATGCCCAAATGTTTGGGTTTCCCTGTAAAAGCGGAAAGGATTTGGATTTGGGCTTAAAAGATTTTAATTGAGGGAAGATGGAGGAGTCGTCTCGGGTCACCTCAGAGAGTTCCATGGGAGGTGTCTTCTCTGAGGAGAGCGAAGAGGAGTCATCACCACCTCCCTCTTCCCATAATTCCATGAGATCTTCTAATGCTTTAATATCATTTATAGAAAAACCTTGCCACAAGGGATTTGATCATGAGTTTGTTGGTTTAGACTCCTTATCATGTATGATTTTAAACATTAATTTTTGAGAAAAAAGGTGAATATCTTTTATTACATCAAAGGAATCCACTCCTTTTTCAGGACAAAAAGAAAGGGCCAGACCTAAAACTTCAATTTGGGTTGCCGTTAATTTGTGGCTAAATAGATTAACCACTTCAAAACCAGATAACTCAGAATCAGAGGAATCTCTTATTTCTTGGTTTTGTCCTTCTGGATAGCTCCCTCGTTTGGGCAATTCCTTTTTGAATCCAAGGATGAATTGGAGTGAAAATGGGTGCCGGGCGTAAGTCCCCCGATTGTGAATTAGTGAAAGGTGTGCTTACCTTGATTTCGGAAGGTGTGAAAGAGGGTAAAGATGGAGTGCCAGTTGACCGTGATTCAGAGTGAGGACGGATAGTAGAAGATTCAGAATTAGAAGAGTGCGACGTGTGTGACTGATGTCGCGAACGACTTGAATTAGTGAGTTTAGATGCAGAGGATCGAATACCCACTGCTTCACTTTTCTGTTTTTGGGATACCTGAGAAGGTTGATTTTTCCAGTTAGAAGAAGCCTGTAGAGATGATTTTGAAGAAACAGATGAAACATCAGAATCAGTATAATCGACAAGATTGGATACTTTCTTAGAATTTAATTTCCTTCCAGGGGTCGTCCATTTGTAGGCCCCATTGGAATCATAGGCCAATTTATCCCTAAGAAATTTTTGTTCTTTGGTTTTCAAAATATTGGCCACAAAGGACTCTAGATGGATTTTAAGAATCTCTTCGTTTTCAGAGAAAGTTTTTCAGAGAAAAACTTCTATAAGAATATATTTATATAATGTTAGCATGTTTTGCTGAGATTGTTGTATATAAAATGTGTTTGTTATTCATTTAGAATTTATCCACGCCTATAAAAAGTTCCTGATGAAGCAAAGAACTGCGAAACATGTTGAACATACAGGCAATGTGATAAAATTTCGAGCTTGCTTTTCAACTGCATTCCAATGGTGGTATTGTAATGTACACTACCACATGTAATGGATTTTATATCTTTTGAATTCTTTTCTATATCTATATGATAAAATAAAAATCAGTATTTTAAACTTATTTTGTATTTCACTTTGTTGGCACCATAAAAATCCCATTCCTATATATATTTGTTTATTCTTTACCTGGAGAAACATTACAAGGATGCCGAGAATCCTCCCCCTTTTTCTGGTACATTAACGAGATCCCATACCTAGGAATTAGACTTCCCTCCAATTTATCTGAT
>BLSH010371423.1:195302-231732 GCA_018402905.1 Glandirana rugosa | reverse complement strand
GCTACCCACTACAAACCATTCTACCAAGGGTAACGGGAGGTCGTAGGCTCGATATAAAACGCCGCCCTACGGATAATAATACGCAAGGTCCAGGTGGGACAGAAAAACCTACGACACCTACACGGTCAGTTGGTCAAAGCGTTCGTTGTGTCGAGACACTATAAAAAACTTCAAACCATCTGGTTATGGTGGTAACCTAAAACTTCGACTCTCGGAGTAGTCCGAATCAGACCCCAAAAGGGGAAGGTTTCCATACATGAGTAAAAACGGACATCTCGGACCTTCTTGTAAAGTCCCTCCCGCTACCCCTGGCAAACCCGCTATATATTTTTAGACCCGTGTCTTCTGGACTGGGCTCCTCCCTGAGAAGCTCCCGTGCATGCGTAAGATCTTTATAGTCCTGGTCCGATCTGGACTTTTTGTGGGCTCGTTCTAGGGTAAAAATTTTCCGGGTCAGGTCTTCTGTGCCCAGATTTTTATATATCGCCCAAACGGTCCCCATCGCCCTCCCTGAAATGTTCTTCCAGGCTCTACAGGCAAAAATGAGTACATACCTTTGGAAGGGGAAAACCCCAGACTAAGCCTGATGAGGCTCTCAGCTTCAAAATCCAATGGTGGTATTGGTCTACCAAACTTCAAAAAATATCACAGAGCTGTGTTGCTTGCGAAACTGGTTGACTGGCACATCCACAGCATCCAAAAAGACAGGGTGGACCTGGAACGCATAATAATAGGCATCCCGCCGCAAAATATAGCTCGGATGCTGGAGGGCAATGGGAACCATCTTACCAAACATCACCCATCGATACACCCCCTACTGTCCTCCTTGAGAGCTATTGCGAGACACGATACAATAACAACCATTCCAGGCCCCATGACTCCTATTAAACACAATCCCTCCTTTCCCCCAGACTTCAATCCCAGAGCGGCCCACTTTTTCCGTGATGGAAAATATTGCACATTAGAAGATATATCTGAAAGCAACAACATCCCTCCCATGCCCTTTTGGTCCTTCCTCCAAATTAGGCACTATCTAAACAATCCCAAAAATAGGCCTATCTTTTCTAGACCAAAAAACACTTTTGAAAAGCCCTGCTCAGGCCCACCACAAAAGCACCTGACAGCAATCGTCCACTCAATCATTTCGACCACAGACTCTGACCATCTTACTCCTATCAAAAAAGCATGGGAGCCATCGAGTAATGTATACCTGACAGATGAAAACTGGGAACTAATATGCAACACAGCCTATAAAGGCACCTTAAATGTCTCAACTCAAGAGCACAATTATAAAGTGCTTACACACGGGTATAGAACCCCTGCTCTTCTCCACAAAATCTTCCCAAATGTGACAGACCAATGCTGGAGATGCGACTCCCACCGTGGATCCCTGCTCCACATCTGGTGGGAATGCCCACACATTACCCCATTCTGGAAAAAAGTGCACGCAATCATATGCAAAGTGTCAACCTTCCCCATTGAATTCACACACTACCAATATCTCCTACACCGCTCCACAATCAAGAAACATTCTTACAAAAAAAATCTCTGACAATGCACATGGTCAATACAGCCAGGCTATGCATACCCGCCCTATGGAGACAAAAGAAAGTGCCCTCCCTCTCTGAATGGTTTATCAGACTAAATAAGATCCATGAGATGGAGGATCTGGCTATGCTGGATAGACTTCAAAACTGCTGACCAATACAAAAGTCTTTTGACGGAAACTCCCCAACTTCACATGGACATGTGACACAAGCCCCCTGTCCCCTCACCCGGAACCCCACAATAAGCACACTATATTGAGGTCACACTCCCCCCTTATCCCCCCCTCCCCCATACTTTTTACCCCCTTTCTATAACAGTACTATATTGAGCGTTACTCAAGAGACATTAGAAGCTATCCATGAGGTGTCTCTGCTCAACTACAATGATACTCTCCGATCCCCTTTATGATGGTGAGCCACTTACGGAAAAGCTGAGTCCAACATATATGCTACATTACATAGGATGTTAGATAGGGATTTTACGTCTTTTAACAATCACATGCAGCTATCCTTATACTACTGTATGGAATTTGACCTTTTACATAATCGCTTTGTCTCTACATATGTCATCTATTTCTGTACTGTTATTTTAATAACAATAATAAATTCTTATGGAACTAAAAAGGCCCACATGATTAAATAGGAAAAAGATTTAGACCAGGAATTCACATGAGACCAGTAAGGAACAGGTGGTATCTGACACCATATAGATTATCCAAAATATGCCCTAATACATCTGATCTATGTTGGAGATACATGGAAAAAACAGGCAATCTTCTGCATATTTTATGGAGCTGCAAAAACGTAATAAGCAATTCAATAGCATCATTCATAGCAGAAATAACAGGAAACCTAACTAAAATGACACCAGCAGTAGCACTGTTGGGAATGAACCTTGAACCTGTGCATATACCCTACAATCTATAGAACAATAGTTTTTCATACATTAGTTGCAGCCAGACTCAGAATTACCAGCCTATGGAAATCAATAGACGCATCAAACTTATCAACAGTCATAGCTAGATTAAATATACAGGCCCAATACAAAATAATGTTAGCATATAAAAATCAATCCTCCATACCATTTAAAAAGAAATGGGATAAATGGATATCTCACCATAGAGCGTCACGTCACTTAAAGAAATGTAGTACATAAGCAATTGCCTAAGTTTGATATTTTTAGAAGCTTGACATAAATGTGGTTTAGTTCGTGAATTTATAATTTTTTTTTTGTTCTTTTTTTTTGTTTCTTCCGTTACTGTTAAAATATAACCTCAGAATAACCTTTTATGACTTTGATTCACATACAACTTATTTGCTGGCCCTGCCCACAGTGTGAACCCAGTATGGAGTGGGCAGAGAACAGTAAACAGGTATCACACTAAGCTGTTCTACCATTTAATATAATACAATGTCATAATTTGGATCATTTGATTAATATGTATGATAAAGTGTATTGTAATAATTGGTAATTTAATAAAAAATAAAGTAAAAAAAAATAAATAAATACATAAATAAATAAATGCTTCCTTCCTGTGTAAGTCACATGCTTCCTGTCAGTGGAGCTCCACGCTGCAGCCAGACCCCCTTGGGTTGTGGGGCGGAGCTCCGTCCTGCTCTGTACAGAGAGGTTACCTAGCTGCCAACGTAATCACGGGGCAGTGTCATACAATGTCAATGCGCTCACCAGTATGAATCAAAGAATCAGCACCCCCTGCCTCAGGAAGAATAAAAGACTAAAAGGAAAAATATATATTCAGATGTATACATGTATACCCCACAATACACTATGCATATATTGCTTAACCTCATGTGGGCTGTGTGCCCACAACAGTGCTGAGGTCATGCAATGCTCACAGATTAAAAAATGGATCAAAAAGAAGAGCATGACAGGGGTAAAAAACAAAAAACAAAAACATATATAGAGATAAGATGTACATACAGTGTATTTGGGGTGATGACTGGAACTATTTGGTACAATCCCCTTTTAATGTTTCAATAATTTAAGATAGCCTAATATGTATTTTTAATATATTCATGTGTACAGATATATTTATATACTAGTATGATTGGAGACAACACCCCGCCTCCCTTGCACTTCAACTGCTCAACTCAGTTAGTTTGGGGAGGGGATATTGTTAGGTGGTCATGTGTCTATATATATATATATGCAAATGTAATATCAGTGGACCATCCACCACTACCCTTTTGGCCCTGAGGAAGAGGACTCGCCCTCGAAACGCGTCAGCCCCACCTTCATTTTTGGACACCTTCTGATCCTCTGGTGGGACCAATGAATGTGTACTAATTCCAATGCAGTGTAGGACACTCGTAGTGATATGCAATAACCTATACAAGGTGTGTGAATATATATTACTCCTTTTTATCCTTTTAATAAATTTGTTGTGGTAATGCACTAGGTCAGTGCGCCTGTGGTGAGAAGGCGGTTTACTTTTATACTATGTGCAGAACATGGCACTGAGAGTGCATTTGTTTGTGAGTGTCCCATTTTAGATAATATTAAATTGTTTTAAAACATATGGAGATCACTATTGGTTTTATTCTTTTTGCATGAGCACATGTCACATGGTGCGGAGGAGGTCGAGCAGAAGCTCCAGTCCATGTCTCGGTGCCTGTGATTGCTACTGGGAGCCAGGAGTTAGTTGGAGTATAGCCCTAGAGGGGAAAAAGTGCATTTGACCTTGACTATTTATTAAGGTCCAGCCCAGGAGGTTAGCACATATGGTTAACTGGGTGCTATGCATGTGACACGTGTGTGATATGTTGAAGAGAAGTCTGGAATATCTGGAATTCATTGGTGCTTGGCCACACATACTCTACATATTTATGGACTTTTTTTTGTTTTATCATTTGGGACTCATTTTTTAAAAAAGACACTGTTTTAGTTGCACTGCATCATTATTTGTATCATATCTTTTCTTTTCCTATACAGTACCTGCTGTAGTTTGTATATAAAGTATAGGGATAACTGCACTTCTAATAATGGCCTCATGGGTGTGCAGGCTGAATAGCAAAAGTGCCACATCCTAGTAAACGGCAATTTGAGAAAAGGATGGACTTTATAGGCACTGGTTATAAAAACTAGAAATCATTTTATTGATTAAAAAACATTTTTTGACATAAAACAAGATAAATACACAAAAGGAGAAAGTTGAACAATACATATCAGTATTCTTCTAATATCTCCAGAAAAATGGGCACCACATAGCCTGGTGGCAATGATATTTTGTGAATATGAATCTTAGTGTACAGAGGAGCTCTACATGTTTTGCACTATTACTAAAGGATGGAAACAATATAACAATAACTATCTATATCTTTATTGAGCGGATATTAGTTATCAGAAAAATACATTAAAAAGGATAATAGACATGCATTGAATACAATAGGAAATGCCGTGACCATTATATAGACCCACCACCACAAGGGAAAAGAGCACTGCATAGACGTGGGGACATATCCTGGGTGCTAAAAACTAGGATAAGGAAAGGAATTGCATGTTAACTGAATGTAGAGTAAATGAGTAGCAAGGGCAATCATGCTAACAATTGTGGAGGTGATATATTTCTCAAAAAAAAAAAGGCCAGGTTGGAAAAACATATGGGGGAACAAATTCCTAACCCCATACTTACCCACACAAATTTACATTCATCTTGCACCTTAGCCAGAAAATCATCAGGTACACATAGTAGTCCTTGTTGCCCCGAAAAGACGGGGGGGGGGGGAAGAAATACATTTAGCACCTCCTGTCTCCTGTGAACTGTAACACATGTATAACAAGATATGCAATATGAGAAAGGGGTCAAGCTAAGTTATGAATTGAGGTAGGTATGAGAGTATAGAAATGGGGAGAATGGGGACCACAAGAGAGAAACAGGGAGGGAATATACAAAAGAAAGGGAGAAAAACAGCAACCTCACCTAGATGGATGTACAATAGGCAATGCTTGCTATCTTGGGAGTCAGTGACGCTCAAATATATATAGAGGGGTATAGCACATTCCCCTACAAAGAAGTATAATTGTAGTCACATAGCAACTTGAGAGAATGCCAGTAGGATACTCTAAAATAAAGCATAATAAGAAGAAGGCAGGAGAAGACTGTGTGTAGTGATTCCATCTTCCACAGTGAGCGCAGGCGCCACCGGGGGGCAACCAGTCTTTGTGACCGGCCCTAGTGACCGTCCCTAGTGGTGTGCTCCTTCCTGCACACCCAGCTGTCTTTGGCTTCATGTGGGTGTAGGATGTGTGTGCATCCCCACCAGATCAGGTGTTGCTGGAGTCAATCACTCCATGCCCTGATTGGGGCATGTTATAAGGCTCATCTTTGAGCCTTTACACATGCAGTCTGCTTTGGATGTCTGGACGGCTTCCCTAATTGAGCTACGTTTGAATGTGAGTACCTATAGGTGCTACCTTGCACCACTGCCTTGCATGCACCCTTCACCTCTTGGGGCCTTCTCCTGCTGTCCTCTGTGCGAACAACAAAGGAGCTCCTGTCTACTTAGAGAAGGAGCTCTCATTTTACAACTTCATTTACACATTGTTCCCCTTATTATGCTTTCTTTAGAGTATCCTACTGGCATTCTCTCAAGTAGCTATATGACTACAATCATACTTCTTTGTGAGGGGAATTTTCTGTACTCCTCTATTTATATTTGAGCGTTACTGACTCCCAAGATAGCAGACATTGACTATTGTACATCCATCTAGGTAAGGTTGCTCTGTTTTTCTCCCTTTATTTTGTATATTTCCTCTGTTTCTCACTTGTGGTCCCTCTGACTTTCTTTTCTTCCCCCCTCCCCTGTTCTTCTTTCTCCCCCCCTTCCCCCCTTTCCCCCTCCCCCCTCATTTTCTTTCTTCTCCTTTCTCTCCTTTCTTTCTGCTATTTTTTACATTTCCATACTCCCATACCTACCTCAATTCAGAACTTAGCCCGGCCCCTTTTTCATATTGCATATCTTTGGTATACATGTGTTACAGATCACAGGAGGTGTTAAATTTCTTTTTTCCTCCACCCCATCTTTTCGGGTTGATAAGGAGTACTATGTCTACCTGATGATTTGCTGGCTAAGGTGCATGATGAATTTAAACTTGTGTGGGTAAGTATGGGGTTAGGATATGTTTTTCCAACCTGGTCTCTTCACATTTTTTTTTCGTAATTTTTTCACCTCCACATCCTTTAGCATGATTGCTCTTACTACTCATTTACTCTGCATTCAGTTAACAGCATGTAATTCCTTTCCTTATCCTAGTTTTTAGTACCCAGGACATGTCCCCACATCTACGCAGTGCTCCCGGCATTTCCTATTATATTTAATGCATGTCTGCTATCCTTTTTAATGTATTTTTCTGATAATTAATATTCGCTTATTGAAGATGTAGATACTTATTATTATATTGTTTCCATCCTTTAATAACAGAGCAAGTAGCTCCCGAAGAAGCAAGATGTCGCAAAACATGTAGAGCTCTTCTGTACACTAAGATTCATATTCACAGAATATCATGGCCACCAGGCTATGTGGTGGCCATTTTTCTGGAAATATTAGAAGAATACTGATATGTATTGTAGAACTTTCTCCTTTTGTGTATTTATTGCGTTTTATGTAAAAAAAATGTTTTGTAATCAATAACATAATTTCTATTTTTTATAACCAGTGCCTATGAAGTCCATGCTTTTCTCAAATATTCCTCAATCTGTAGTTTGTATAGATGCTGTTTGATTGATTTATGTACAGTAGATGGCTTCATCATATCTACAAGATATAGGTTTTGATTCTTATATCGTTCTATGTTGATACTTGCAGTATTACACTACTATCGGTGCTGCAATACTTATAAATTAAAAAAAAAATTATTTAGAAAGCTGTAGTCTGGTGGCTAGAATCCTGCAACTTATCATCTTTAAATTAAGAATACATGCAAGAATCCTTTTAGTCTTTGTAAAAGCTGAATCATATATTTTTCAAATATTAAAAAGATATAAATAGTGTTACCTTTAGGCATTCCCCACTATTCTGAATGCTGATAACGCCAGAGCATTTTCGTACTAATTAATCCCATTTGAATATTTTTAATAAATGACACAAAAGCATTAAGGGAATGAGCAATATATTTCTGAGCTCACTATGCCTTCCTTCTGTACAGATGACTTGTCATTGTCTCCATGGATTAATTAGCAGCACAGCTTTGCTAAATATAAAGTAAACATAAGCATTTAAAAGTGAAATTGGAATCCCATAAATAAGGATATGGCTTAAATTTATAACATTCTGAGTAAATTTGATTTACCGTACTTCCAAGGCACATGATCTTAGCACGTTAGCTGACTTAAAAAAACTTTTTTGTTTGTATACAATGCTCCAAATTCTTTAAATGGTTTATTTACAGGTTTTTAACTTAAACAGAACTTCATCTAAATATGGAAATTCTAATTTTCCTCCTCAACTCCCTGCTATTGTTTTTTTCTTGGAGCGGTTCTTTATTTCAGACAGCTACCCACGTCACTTCTGCTTGTGTTACCAAGACGATCAGAGTGGAAGTTCGACCCCCCCCCCCCTCCATGCCCACTACCCCCTGGGACATGTCCCAGGACATTCTGGGTCCATTGACAAAGCACAGTGGAAAGCTGGCAGAGAAGAACCAGGAATTCCCAGCTGACTGTCCACATTCAAGATGGCAGCATCTAGGACCAAAAGGCCTGCAAAAAAAAGCCCTGATGAGGACAGCACAAGATATCTAGACTGGAAAGTGTTCATTTATTAAAAGTCAGCAGCTACAGTGTTTCTCCTCACCAAATCCAGCAATCTAAACAAAAAAATGGCAACGCCTCCATTTATAGCTAGCTTTTTTAAAGTAAGGTGCACATGGAAGGGCTTTATACAAATCACACAATAAAGAAAAATCTTCCAGCACATTTACTAAAAAGCAAGATGGATCCACACTATATTACCAAACGTATTGGGATGTCTGCCTTTACATGCACATGAACTTTAATGGCACCCCAATCTTAGTCCATAGTGTTCAATATTGAGTTGGCCCACCCTTTGCAGCTATAACAGCTTCAACTCTTCTGGGAAGGCTATCCACAAGGTTTAGAAGTTTGTCTATGGGAATGTTTGACCATTCTTTCATAAGCGCATTTGTGAGGTTAGACACTGATGTGAACGAGAAGGCCTGGCTCACAGTTTCCATTCTAAGTGATCCCAAAGATGTTCTATCGGGATGTGCTGGCCAGTCATGTTCCTCCACCCCAAACTCACTCATCCATGTCTTTACCTTGTTTGTGCACTGGTGTGCAGTCATGTTGGAACAGTATTAGCATGAATATTGTATTAGGATACATTTTGTCCACATTGTCATTCTCCTTAGCTCTGCAACAAGAAAAAGGCATGCAATTTTTAAAGCCTGCTATGGGCATAGAGGAATGATGCTATAAACATACAATGGTAGAGAGTATGGGGATTGAATTTAGGCATAAGTAGAATAGATCACTGTATTATATTATTTAGTGGTACCCAAAGAGCTCCATAGTTTTAAAAAAAAGCCTGACCTGCATCAAGCCAAACATGCTTTAATATATATATATATGTATATATATATATATATATATGACGAATAGCAGGTGAGGTGCACTCAGATATAAGGCAGTGCATGCAATCAAGCCTTCCCAAGGCTATATGTAGAAAAAGATATAGTCAAGATTACTGCACTTAAAATTTATTGGGCATCAAAAATCCAAAATTTTACAAATATAGTCCATAGTTACAGTCCATGGTATGCTGGGACAGTTTCGGGCTAGTCCGTTAGCGCCCTTCTTCAAACCAGAATGCATACACTATTACAGACCCACATATATAATAGTACTATCAAGATGTTAACAGGTGGAACTCATCATCCAATTAATGTGTTTACCAAGTCGAATCTATTCAATCAATGGGATATTGAAGCAGTGTGGACACAAGAAGTGATCAAATCCCCTGGTACCTTTAAACATGTTATCAGAACAAATGGAGAAGTTTCTTATATGATCTGCATAAGACAAAACATCACTCACGTATAAACAAATTCTTTTTTACTTATGTTACATAGGCAAAAAAATCTAATATAGCATGAATATATAAGTACATGTATATATATATGAGAGAACACATCCAAACCAAAAGGGTATGTATATATGAGATCAAATTCTAAATATAAAGGATGTTATTTTCTATAACACACACATGCGCCCCACTAATACAAAGCCACAGATGTACCAATATGATTTATAAAAATAAATACAAATCAAAATCAGAATTGAGTCCCCTCGGCCAGATAGTATCAAGACGATTTATCCAATAGACCTCACGTTTCCTAAGCTGTAATTCTCTGTTGCCTCCACATTTATTACGTTCAATGCTGTCAATTACCATATATTTTAGTTGTGCTACAGAATGCCCTTTCTCTACAAAATGTCTGGCTAATGGCAATGTGTCCAATTTGTCTCTGATCGAATATTTATGGCATGCTATACGCTCCTTGACTTTCTGGGTGGTCTCACCCACATATATGAGGCTACATGGGCATTTAATGATGTCAATAACATAACTAGATTGACAAGTAAAGCATTGCTTAATGGGGATGTCATAACCATTATGTGGATGGGAAAAGGACATACCTCTTATCATGTTTGAATTGATGATTCACTGGTGCTGTTGTGGGGTACTTCTAAATAGTGGTCGTTAAGGTGACAGCCATCCCCAGAGTGTGTCCAGAACTCTGCAGTGAAAAAAAAGAAGGGAGGGAGGTGCACCTAAGTGTAGTATTAAAAGTGTTTAATTCACACACATAAAAGAATACACTTACAGGAAGTGTAGTTAAAAGGCATGTCAGTCATGGTGATCATTGTCCAGCGGGCTTGCATCTGCAGATGGGGATCCAGTCCAGGGGAATGTGAGGAGTCCGGGCTATGTCCAGAGGGCTGCCTGAGGTCTGCAGGGGGACTGCCAACTAGCGCCCTGGGCAAACACAGCAGAACGTGGCTCTGGCCTCCGAGACCGGAAGTGCGTCAGCGGAAATGACCCACGAACCAGAAAATAAACAGGGCTACGCGCTCGGAGCACCACAGCTCCTTCTAATGGCCTCTTATCATGTTTGAACAGTGGATACAGTTCAAACAAGGATAAGAGCCCTTGTTATGGGGTCCTAAAAAGGTAGTGGGTCCGGTCTGCTGAGTCTGTTGATCAGATCTCGCAATACTGTTATAAATTGTTTTATTCTGTCAATAAGATGGTAAAGGAGAAAAGTGAAATTCCGGTACAGTAGGATCATTTTCTTTCAAGAGGGACCAATTTTTTTTATCATTTTATAGATCCAATTAGAAAAAGGATTAAATTGAAAAACAAAAGTTATTCTTGGTTGATGGATTTTTTACTTTTCTGCCATCTATATTACAACATGCTTTATACACCTCTTCCCTGGGGTAGCCTCGTTCACATAATCTGTCTTCCATTTCTTTTAATCTATTCTGTCGTTTCCCAGGATCATTAACAATCCTGGATATCCTAGCCATCTGGCTCTTAGGGATGGATTTGAACACCCCAGGGGGGTGGAAGCTAGTATGGTGTAACAATTGGTTACAATCTGTGGGCTTTCTATATGGATCGCTAACGATCTTATTATGCTGAATGGACAAAAGGGTATCTAAAAATGGGATACCAGTTTTGCCATAATGCATGTCAAAACAAAGTCCTGGAACTAGCAAGTTCACGTACGTGTCAAAGAGCATCAGTGACTCAATGTCGCCCCTGCACACTGCAAACACATCGTCCACAAATTTGCACCAACAGGTGCAGTTGTCCAAAAACAATTTGCAATGGTATAGAAAACCTTCCTCAATCATGTGCATAAACGCATTAGCATATGGAGAAGCGACATTAGAGCCCATAGCTGTGCCTGCCACTTGCAGATAATAGGATTCCTTAAAAAGGAAGAAGTTTCCTTCCAGTACAATGGACTAAAGTTCCAATAGGAATTCTGTCTCATTGGTGGTGTATCTCTGGGCATGCACCAACAGTCGTCGGGAAGCTTCCAAACCTAATTGGTGTGGAATGTTAGTATATAGACTGACTACATCCCATGTCACCAACCGGGAGTCAGGACAACATGAAATATCCCTGATTTTTTCTAAAAAATGCTGTGTATCGCTCATCCATTTCTTTATGGACCTTGTTTGTGCACTGGTGTGCAGTCATGTTGGAACAGGAAGCGGCCATCCTCAAACTGTTCCCACAAAGTTGACACCTTAAGAGTTCCCTTCACTGGAACTAAGGGGCCAAGCCCAACCCCTGAAAAACAACCCCACATCATATCCCCCCTCCATCAAATGATTTGGACTAGTGCACAAAGCAAGGGCCATAAAGACATGGATGAGTGAGTTTGGGATGGAGGAACTTGACAGAGTCCTGACCTCAACCCCATGGAACAGCTTCGGGATGAATTACAGCGGAGACTGTTAGCCAGGCCTTCTCATACACCTCAGTGCCTGACCTCACAAATGCGCTTCTGGAAGACTGATCAAACATTCCCATAGACACACTCGTAAACCTTGTGGACAGCCTTCCGGAAGAGTTGAAGCTAAATATAATTTGGAGCTGTTGCCATTTTTGTATAGCTATGTGTATACTACAGTTCTTAAATGGGTAGTTGCCTACTCAATTCATTGGGTTTACAGTAGGAAACAAGTGGGAGTGTTACATGATTCCATAATCCTGGTACCGTTTTTAATAAGATGTAGCATTGGAAGGAGAAGATGAGAGAGCATGTGAAAATAAGTAAAATGAACGGTGGTGCCTGCTGTCAAGTTAACCAATTACTTTGCCTACTGAAGATGTCAAAATGGAAAACATCTGAAACATTGTTGCTATGCAGACCCTGTTCATGGCCACCACACTGCTCATTTCTGCAGCACTTAGGAACTGGAATTACAAAATAATAAAATCCCCTTTAGTCATATACTGTAAAACATTAAATCATAGTATTAGCATGAATATTGTATTAGGATATGTTTTTGTCCACGTTGTCATTCTCCTTAGCCCTGCAACAAAAAAAAGGTATGCGATTTTTAAAGCCTGCTATGGGCATAGAGGAATGATGCTATAAACATACAATGGTAGAGAGTATGGGGATTTAATTTAGGCATAAGTAGAATACATCACTGTATTATATTATTTAGTGGTACCCAAAGAGCTCCATAGTTTAAAAAAAACCTGAACTGCATCAAGCCTCACATGCTTTAATATATATATATATATATATATATATATATATATATATAGTTATCTTCTTTCCTTTTTGCACTTATAGTAATGTCCTTAAATATTAAGTTTAATGTGTTTATATTTTGACTTCGTTGGTTCTCCCACCCCTTCCACATCAACACGTTGAACATATTTTTAAATTGCATTTTTATTACATACCCTACTTTAGACCCAGTAATAGGTGATGGCAGATCAAGGTTGGTAGGAGGGGCCAGAAGGTTATTCTACATAGATTCCTAAATGACATCCTGAATGATAACCCAGCCATATCTCTGAAGGGTATATATGAGGACCTCTTGGTGCAACAGCAATTGTTCCAGTCCCCTGCATAGAAGAAGAATGACGTCCAGGTAGTGACGAACTGAGACCCTTGCCAACATTCTCAGAGATATTTATTATTTATAGGCCACAAGGTAGGCTGGTAAAGTGGAAATGCATCTAATCAATCACCAAACTTACTTATTTTGGAAAGAATAGAAATTTGGGATGTGAGGATAGGCATCCTGACGATCCAGCAGTAGCATCCAGCCGACTGGTTGTATTGTTTTAATGAACTCCATCTTAAAGATCTCTAAGAGGGCCAACAAGGTTTAACCTCTTTCGATCTGAAACTGGACACTAGCCTCCGTCCCCTGTGAACTACAAACAAGGTTGGGTAGAAAACGTGCAATCTTTCCTGTGAATAGGACTGGGACAATGACTCCCTGAGTCTGAAGTGTCTGTAAGTATTGTAGCAGCCCACCCGCTTTTGCGGTGGATTTGGTAGAGAAATGGCCTGGAGAAGGAGCAGTGAGGAATCCCCGAAGTGACCATGAGTGCCTAACACATTCTTCCAAGGATCTGTACAACATGCTGTCCAAAAACCCAAAAATTGTGCCCTCTGTCTCCTACCTCAAGGGTCTGGGCATGTGCTTGTCAAAAGGGCTTAGTGGGTACTTGAGGTATACCCAAGGATTTTCACTTATGGGCCTTGTGAAAGGTTGCCTGAGTTCCCTTACATCCTCTACCTGGGACCCTGGCCTGACAGCTGGCTCTAAGCTCCCTGGACCTAGAGAAGCAGAACCTGCCGGGAGAAACATTTTCTTTTCCTTTTACTTCCAGTCTTATGGGAGCAGATCGGACTTACCTCCTGTCACTTATGATATGGCTGTCTCCAGTTTCCTACCAAACAGAGGTCTTCTGCCATAAAATGATTCACACCAATCTTGTTTTTAGGAAGCAAGACACCGCCCAGGGTCTCAACCATAGGGCCCCCCTAGCCATGTATAGCATCGCTATGGCCAGGCACCTGGTTGAGATTATTGCTGCTTCTGCAATAAAGTTCACAGACACATTCATCTTGGCTAGGGTTCAAATGATATCAGCTTTATAGATTTCCTCTCCAATGGCTGTCTCTATCTCACGGAACCAAAAACCTAAAGCACTAGTCACCAAGGTAAGGGCAAATCCCGGATGGCAGACCCCTGTTGGGCACCTCGTTACTAGGCTACAGTCCCATGTACTATGGGTATGGATTTCAGTGATGCTATATCTGGTCTCTGACATGGAAAAAAACTGTATAAACAATCAAAGGAGAAACTTTCTCTGGACTTCTCTGGCCATCCCGCTGATTCAATTTCTTCTATAAACGCAGAAGGAATTGCCGTTTTGAAAAAAGACTAAATATGACTTTGTCTTTTTACCCATGTAATGGCCTGCATGACCGCCTGGATACACTGTTCCATGAAGGAAAAAAACTGAAACCAAACAGGTCTTCCTCTGATGAAGAGGAGTTATTATCCGCAGGCTGCCCGCTCACCAGGGTAGCAGAACTGAGCGGTTGAGCGCCAAACGCCAGGGTGCCAGGTTGATTTTCTAGTGGCTATAGTAGCAATAAGGAGGGGACTGTCTGGCTGGGATAACTGAAGTGAGTCCAAAATAGCATCTTGCACCATAATTAATAAAGATATTTGGTGTTACCTGTTAACTGCGAATTCCTCCAGGCAGTCTTTATTCACCAGCCTATTGGCTACAGGAGCTGTACCACAGGCCCTGCAGGATTCTTGCTGGGGCATTGGTGTTGCTCTGGGGAAGAGGCGATAAGATGTCTTCTTTGGAACAGAGGGAGGGAGACAATGTGAAGGAACTGGAGGCATTGTCAGCCACCTAATCTACTATTGCCTGTACTTGTTCTGGCCTCACCATTCGTTGAGCGGCATTCGGGCCTACCATATACCAATGAAGGTTCTGTTGGCTACCTGAGGAAGGTGTTTCACTTGTGCATGCAGCTGGCACACATCGACCACATCCTCTCCTTCCAACAGGAGCTTCACCAACACGACCAACACCAGCAGCACCAGCATCACCAGCAGCACCATGACCACGTCCCTTATTTGATGCTCTCCTCATTGTGCCCGCAAATATACTATGTAGACCTATTTAAGTATTTATTAATACCAATTAATACCTTCTTTTTTTTGGAAAACATCAACGTAGATGCACTTTTTATTTTGGTTCAAGAAATGCACCGCTCACACCAACAGCAGGAACCTCTCCCTTTAGAACAAGGAGATGATTATAGAACAATAATCTGTCCCTTACAGCAACAGCTGGAACCTGGCCCTATAGGAGTAGGGAATGATTTTTGAACAATAATCTGTCCCTTACAGCAACAGCTGGCACCTGGCACTATAGGAGTAGGCAATGATTTTTGAACAATAATCTGTCACTTACAGCAACAGCTGGAACCTGACCCTATAGGAGTAGGCCATTATTTTTGAACAATAATCTGTCCCTTACAGCAACAGCTGGAACCTGGCCCTATAGGAGTAGGCAATGATTTTTGAACAATAATCTGGGGATGATGTGGTGAGCGAGAGAACTACAGGTGGGGTAAAGGAGTTTTCTGGATGGGGATGGTTTGTGTCTGGGTGTTCGTGGGAACTTTCCCACTTGCAATGTTCCTTTTAGTGGTTGTAATTATATTTCTTCATGAAGTAAGTAGGCTGATGGAAGGGAGGGGTGTGGGGAGAACTAGATGATTTTTGAACAATAATGTGTCCCTTACAGCAACAGCTGGAGCCTGGCCCTATAGGAGTAGGCAATGATTTTCAAACAATAATCTGTCACTTACAGCGACAGCTGGAACCTGGTCCTATAGGAGTAGGCAATGCTTTTTGAACAATAATCTGTCACTTACAGCAACAGCTGGAACCTCTCCCTTTAGAACTAGGAGATGATTTTTGAACAATAATCTGTCACTTACAGCAACAGCTGGAACCTCTCCCTTTAGAACTTGGAGATGATTTTTGAACAATAATCTGTCCCATACAGCAACAGCTGGAACCTGGCCCTATAGGAGTAGGCAATGATTTTTGAACAATAATCTGTCCCTTACAGCAACAGCTGGAACCTGGTCCTATAGGAGTAGGCAATGATTTTTGAACAATAATCTGTCACTTACAGCAACAGCTGGAACCTGACCCTATAGGAGTAGGCCATTATTTTTGAACAATAATCTGTCCCTTACAGCAACAGCTGGAACCTGGCCTATAGGAGTAGGCAATGATTTGTGAACAATAATCTGTCCCTTACAGCAACAGCTGGAACCTGGTCCTATAGGAGTAGGCAATGATTTTTGAACAATAATCTGTCACTTACAGCAACAGCTGGAACCTGACCCTATAGGAGTAGGCCATTATTTTTGAACAATAATCTGTCCCTTACAGCAACAGCTGGAACCTGGCCCTATAGGAGTAGGCAATGATTTTTGAACATTAATCTGTTACTTACAGCAACAGCTGGAACCTCTGCCTTTAGAACTAGGAGATGATTTTTGAACAATAATCTGTCACTTACAGCAACAGCTGGAACCTCTCCCTTTAGAACTAGGAGATGATTTTTGAACAATAATCTGTCCCTTACAGCAACAGCTGGAACCTGGCCCTATAGGAGTAGGCATTGATTTTTGAACAATAATCTGTCATTTACAGCAACAGCTGGAAACTGGCCCTATAGGAGTAGGCAATGGTTTTTGAACAATAATCTGTCACTTACAGCAGCAGCTGGAACCTGGTCCTATAGGAGTAGGCAATGATTTTTGAACAATAATCTGTCCCTTACAGCAACAGCTGGAACCTGGCCCTATAGGAGAAGGCAATGATTTTTGAACAATAATCTGTCACTTACAGCAACAGCTGAAACCTCTCCCTTTAGAACTACGAGATGATTTTTGAACAATAATCTGTCCCTTACAGCAACAGCTGGAACCTGGCCCCATAGGAGTAGGCAATGATTTTTGAACAATAATCTGTCGCTTACAGCAACAGCTGGAACCTGGCCCTATAGGAGTAGGAAATGATTTTTGAACAATCATCTGTCACAGCAACAGCTGGAACCTCTCCCTTTAGAACTAGGAGATGATTTTTGAACAATAATCTATCACTTACAGCAACAGCTGGAACCTCTCCCTTTAGAACTTGGAGATGATTTTTGAACAATAATCTGTCCCATACAGCAACAGCTGGAACCTGGCCCTATAGGAGTAGGCAATGATTTTTGAACAATAATCTGTCCCCTTACAGCAACAGCTGGAAACTGGCCCTATAGGAGTAGGCAATGATTTTTGAACAATAATTTGTCACTTAAAGCAACAGCTGGAACCTCTCCCTTTAGAACTAGATGATTTTTCCCCGTTAAAGTTTTTATTTAATAATAACATAGTAACATAGGTACAAGACATAGGTTGTTCAGTGATGCTTGGATGATATAGCAGGTACACTGTTGATTGATTACAACCGGTATGTGAAGTATAACAGAAACAATAAGAACAATAAGAAGTTACATCCCTTTAGTCCTTTTTAATGTATGTTGTTTATTAGGGGTGGGTACTGATTTTGCGGGAGTCACAGTTGCCTTAGACATATGGTTTCCGTGCAAAATCAGGGTACTAACATTTTCTGTTCAATGACTGGTGTTGTAGTATGAGGCCTTTAGTGTGAAACCAGTACGTTTTTGAGCCAGGGGTTGTCCGTCTAGGCCTGGGGATGATGTGGTGAGCGAGAGAACTACAGGTGGGGTAAAGGAGTTTTCTGGATGGGGATGGTTTGTGTCTGGGTGTTCGTGGGAACTTTCCCACTTGCATTGTTCCTTTTAGCGGTTGTAATTATATTTCTTCATGAAGTAAGTAGGCTGATGGAAGGGAGGGGTGTGGGGAGAACTAGATGATTTTTGAACAATAATCTGTCAGCAACAGCTGGAACCTCTCCCTTGAGAACTAGGAGATGATTTTTGAACAATAATTTGTCACTTACAGCAACAGCTGGAACCTCTCCCTTTAGAACTTGGAGATGATTTTTGAACAATAATCTGTCCCATACAGCAACAGCTGGAACCTGGCCCTATAGGAGTAGGCAATGATTTTTGAACAATAATCTGTCCCTTACAGCAACAGCTGGAACCTGGTCCTATAGGAGTAGGCAATGATTTTTGAACAATAATCTGTCACTTACAGCAACAGCTGGAACCTCTCCCTTTAGAACTAGATGATTTTTGAACAATAATCTGTCCCTTACAGCAACAGCTGGAGCCTAGCCCTATAGGAGTAGGCAATGATTTTTGAACAATAATCTGTTACTTACAGCAACAGCTGGAACCTGGTCCTATAGGAGTAGGCAATGATTTTTGAACAATAATCTGTCCCTTACAGCAACAGCTGGAACCTGGCCCTATAGGAGTAGGCAATGATTTTTGAACAATCATCTGTCACTTACAGCAACGGCTGGAACCTCTCCCTTTAGAACTAGGAGATGATTTTTGAACAATAATCTGTCCCTTACAGCAACAGCAGGAACCTGGCCCTACAGGAGTAGGTGATGATTTTTGAACAATAATCTGTCCCTTACAGCAACAGCTGGAACCTGGCCCTATAGGAGTAGGCGATGACATTTGAACATAATCTGTCCCTTACATCAACAGCTGGAACCTTGCCCTATAGGAGTAGGCAATGATTTTTGAACAATAATCTGTCCCTCTAAGCAACAGCTGGAACCTGACCCTATAGAACTAGGAGATTATTTTAGAACAATAATCTGTCCCTCTAAGCAGTAGCCTCTACCTAGTGCAGTCAGATCGTTCTGTAATGCAGGGTGAGATCTGCAATCTGTCACTCAAAGCAGCAGTATGAGAAATCTCTAATTAGTCCAGATTCAAATCATTGTGTAATGCAGGGTGAGATCTGCAATCTGTCCCTCAGAGCAGCAGTAGTAGTGATCTCTAATTAATCCAGAATCAGATCGTCCTGTAATGCAGGATGAGATGTTAAAATATATGCAATCTCTCCCTCACAACGCCGGCAGCTTCCTCTCCCTACACTAGTCAGAGTCTCAGAGAGCATGTGACTGCAGCACTAAGTGACTCCAGCTTATAAAGAGGCTGGGTCACATGATGCACTGGCCATTCACAGCCATGCCATTAGTAGGCATGGATGTGATGGCTTCTAAGGGAAAACAAGTGAAACGCTTGTTGATTGGCTGCCCCGCAGATATTCAACATGCGTGATCAACTACCAGAACCCAGAACCCAAACGTTTTTTTAAATGTCCGGGTTCGGGTCTGGGTCCCGGACACCCCAAAGTTCGGTACGGACCCAAACTTTACAGTTCGGGTTCGCTCAACTCTAGTGATGAGATATAATTAACTTGATGTTGAATAGGTTCCAGCTGATGTATTTGGCATATATGAATGTTTGGTGATCTGTGAATTCAGATGGATAAATTTGGTTTGAAGAAGGGAGTCAGCTACTCAGCCCGAAACTGTTACCATTCCATTATGAATACTTTTGTAATTCCTTTGGATTAAAATACATTTTATTGTGCAGCAATCCCTGTGGAATATATATATATATATATATATATATATATATATATATGCCTTAGACACCTTATCACCTGGGGGCCTAAACGAAGAAATAGGAATTACTACTATATTGTAACAATCCTGAATAGTCATTACCTCTCTCCATACCTCCACACACTACCATATTTCCAATCCTAATTATAATATCCTGCTTGTTCAATTTACATCATAATCCACTTTATTTTTTTTATTTTACTTTTTATTAACCACTTCACCCCGGAAGGATTTCCCATGCTAGGACCAGAGCATTTTTTGTGATTCGGCACTGCGTCGCTTTAACTTACAATTTTTGCGGTCATGCAACGCTGTACTCAAATGAAATTGATGCCCTTTTTTCCCTACAAATAGAGCTTTCTTTTGGTGAAATTTGATCACCTCTGCATAATATCTGATCACGCTATAAACAAAAAAAGAGCGACAAGTTTGCAAAAAAAAGCAATATTTCTTACTTTTTGCTAAAATCCAAATCCAAAAAAAAACAATTTATTCAACAGTTTTGGCCGATTTATATTCTTCCTCATATTTTTGGTAAAAAAACCCGCAATCGGCGTTTATTGAATGGTTTGCGCAATAGTTGCCGCGTTTATAAACCATAAGAATCCATTTCTGGCGTTTTTACAATTTTTTTTTTTTTACTGGTAATGGCGGCGATCTGCGATTTTTATCAGGACTGCAATATTGGGGCAGACATGTTGGACATTTTTTTCAACTTTTTGAGACCAATGGCATTTATACAGCGATCGGAAATTTAGGGGTAAATATGTCTTTATTGATTTTTTTTAGGATAACAAATGTATACAGATAACAGCATTTGAGATTGTAAGGTTCATATATGTCACACAATTTATCAAGAACTTTTTCTAGGAAGAACCACAGTATAATAGAATAGTGATACGTCTGTTCAAAACAAAGACTGAGTAGCATATGGATAGGTTGAAAGAGTATAGAAAGGAGGAAGGAAGGGAGACACAGAGAGGAAATAGGAGAGGAAAAAGAAAGAACAAAAGAGTCTAAAGCTGTGGATAATGAAGAGAAGGAACAAGTCCCTAGCTATCCAAATGGGTAATGAAGGGAGAGCATTGAATCATAGCATATTTTTAAAGTGTCAGAGGTGGAGAAATCATTTCAAACACACCATAGGGTCTTATATTTATCAAAGGAATCAGTGTCCATGGCCAACATCTCCTCCATTTGCATCATATTGTTTACTGTTGAAACCCACATTGCCAGAGAAGGGGGTATATCCGATTTCCAGTGCAATGGAATCAGTTGTCTGGCTGCAGAAAGGAAGAAGCGAAGCAGACCCTTTTTATGGGAGGCTATCGAGCCAGGCAGCATCGACAGCAGTGCTACTTTAGGGAGGGTTTCAATGACATGTAATACATGGGGTTATAAACCTTGAAGATTTTGAACCAGAAAGGACGGATCTTGTCACAGGATCACCAGATATGCAAATAATTTCCCTCAGTGGATCCACACCTCCAACACACTGGGGATGTGGATGGGAAAATATTATGTAGTGATAGGGGGTCCCTGTAACATTGAGACAAAAGCTTATCATTTTTTTCCTGTGCATAGCAGGATATCGTGGATTTGCGAGTGAAAAGGAAGGAAGTCTGCCAGTCAGCAGTCATGAGCTCCTCTCCCAAGTCTCTGGACCACATTCTCATGAAGAAGGGAAGCTCATCATTGATCAATGCGTGTAGGAGTTTGTATATGGCAGACAACATATGTCTGGGCATTTCAGAGAGGGAGCACAGTCTTTCATAGTCAGTCAGGGGGCAATGTATCTGTGTGGACTGGTAGAACCGTGTACAAACGGTGGTTATCTAGTGTGCGGTAAGCCAGTTCCTATCTCCATCTGGGACCACTGGTCTCCCTGTGGCAGGGTGTACAAATTGATACACTACAGGCCAGGATGTTCTAGTCATAGCCCCAATCATAGAGGAGGCTGTACCCTGGGGAAACAAAGGGTTATCGAAGAGTGACATCATAGGGGATGGGTTCCATGATAACAGGGCCTGGAGCCCCTTCTTATACCTTATGTGTAGCTCAGCTCGCGTTAGAGGGGAAGAAGAGTTTAAGTTGGATAGGTCCTTGCTTTAGCCCCACAGGAGTGCCCTAAGGTCCATAGGGGAAAGATCCTGTTCTATCATGGTTGATGCCTTGAGGAACGGGCGAGGAAACCATTCCAATATCCAAGCTAAAATGGTAGCTTTATGATACATCTCATAGTCTGGTAATCCCACCCCTCCGCGAGTCTTAGGATATCTGAAAAGCTTATGTCTGATACGGGACAGGCCACTGTTCCATATGAAACAAATGGACAGGATGCGTAAAGAGACAAAAAATTGTTTAGGTAATCTAATGGGGATGGTCTGGAAATAATATAACAATTTCGGCAGCGTGTCCATCTTTAAGGTGTTTATTCGTCCGGACCTGGGAAAGCAAGGAGGAACCCCAATCAGTTAGGTCTTTGCGTATAGTGGCAAGAAGGGTGGGATAATTCAGTTAATATAGTTTTTAAAGATCGGACGATATAGTGATGCCAAGATAGGAGATACCCCTATCCGACCATTAAAAGGAAAAGTTAGAGTGTAATTGGGTTATCGTGGTGACTGGTAAAAAAATATTAAGGGCCTCATGCTTAGAGATATTTAACTTGAATTTGCTCCACCTTCCAAACCTATGGAATTCATGTAATAGAGATGGCAGGGAAATATGGGGTTGCTGGATGTATACAAGAAGGTCATCAGCGTACAAGGATAATTTGTGGTGCATAGAAGGAGTTGGAATACTGACGATCGAGTCATTCCGTCTAATGGCATTAGCCAGATGCTCCATCACTATAATGAAGAGTAATGGGGACAGGGAGCAACCCTGGCGTGTGCCATTAGAAATATGAAATGATGCAGAGGAAGAACCATTAATTAATATGGAGGCCGATGGATGAGAGTACAGGGACATGACCTTGGTAACAAAGGCGTTACCCAATCCAATCTGTTCTAGGGATAATCTTAGGAAAGTCCAATTCACCCGATCAAATGCTTTCTCAGCGTAGAAAGAAAGCAAACATGTCTTCAGGCCATGTCTCTGTACATAAGAAATGAGGTGTATAGTCTTAGTGGTGTTTACCCTGGCCTCTCGGCTAGGGACAAAACCCACCTGATCTTTGTGTATAAGTGATGGTAAGAGCAGAGAGAGGTGATTGGCCAGGACTTTGGAGAATAATTTAACGTCTATATTAAGGAGAGATATAGGTCTATAGCTACTGCATTGGGAGGGATATTTGCCCGGTTTGGGAATAACAGATATATTAGCAGTAAGAAAAGTCTTGGAGGGCTGTCAGGTATCATCTACGGAGTTAAAGGCCTCAGCTAGTAGGGGAGCTAAAAGCGGAGTGAATGTTTTGTAGAACCCGAGAGTGAAGCCATCGGGTCCAGGGCATTTCTCGGGCTTCAGACCCCGGATGGCACCCAGGAACTCAGTTTCTGAGAGAGCTTTGTCTAAGTCTTCTGTGTCAGTCGGATCTATTGTAGGGAGCGCTGTTTCCCTAATGTAAGATAGCATGTCTGGGGACTGTAAGACGGCTTGGTCATGGTACTGAGAGGAAGGTAAATTATAGAGGTGGGAATATTATTCTGTAAAGGCAATAGAGATGCCCTGGGTATTGCGTGTTTTTTTGATGTTTCTCATTATGTATCAGTTGGATAGGGTGTCTCGGGGGATGTGGGTGTAGAACTTGAGCAAGGTGCTGGCCGCATTTGTTAAAAAAAGAGAAAAATGGTGACAATGTCCCTTGTCTCCAGCTATGAGAGAGTGGGAGTCTAGGAGCTGCAACAGTTCCCTTCGGGCATTAGAGAGATTGACGTAAATGGAGGGGCTCAAGTTCCGTTTATGAGTGCCTTCTAGGGAGGCTATTGTAGATAACAGTCTGTTTATGTCGGAAGTGCGGGCCTTCTTTAAATGAGAACCATGCTGAATGTAGACACCACGGATAACACATTTTAGTGCTTCCCACGTTGTTAACGGGGTGGTCATGTCGTCTGTCCTGTGGTCTAGCACAAAGTTCTGGATGGCTAATTTGACGTCGGCAACACAAGGAGCAGCTTTCAGTAGGTTGTCGTTTAAGCGCCAAGAAATGCCAACACGGGATTTAGGCAGGTAGCCCAACTTAAGGTGGATGGGGGCGTGGTCAGACCACAATAATCCACAGTAATCCGCCAATAGAAGATTGGATTGGGTAATCCAGGAGAGACTGGGATATGAAAAAATAGTCAAGTTGACTATAGGAGCTGTGGGCAACAGAGTAGCAAGTGTAGTCCCTCTCTGAAAGATGTTGAGTGCGCCAGACATCAATCAACTGTAAAGAGTGTAGGAGAGATGTAAGACGTGTCAATGTGGGATGAGCCAAGGAGGACTTACCAGAGGATGTGTCCATGACCGGGGAAAGAGGCACGTTGAAATCACCCCCTAGGGTGTAACAGGGACCCCCACAGGAAATCAGTTTGTTGAGAACCGTGGTCAGGATGCAATCTTGTCCTTGATTAGGGCTATAAGCGTTTGCCACTGTGAAAACAGAAAATTGATACTTCAGTTTGAGAAAAACAAATCTCCCATTAGGGTCAATGAGAAAGTCTAAAATTTCAGGGTGAAAAGACTTATGGAAGGCTATGGATACCCCCCTAGATTTGGCCTGCGGGGTGGTGCTATGATGCCAGGAGTGATAATAGCGATTGTTAAAAGCCGGGACACTGTCTGTTCAGAAATGAGTTTCCTGAAGGAGCAGAATCTTAGATCAGGTTTTGTGAAAATGGTAGAAAATTTTACTTCTCTTTATGGGCGTGTTGAAAAACCCCAACAATTATAGGAGGAAAGGGTAAAATGCTCAAGAGCAGCCATGTGTGTGACCAATAGGAAGAAACACAAATACTATGAGAATGCTCACATAGGAGACCGTTAGTTTGGGCGCTAGAGAGCTAGGGAGTGCACTAAGCTTTAAACAATATAGAGGAGAGACAGAGAAGTGAGAAAAAATAGAAAGAATATAAAGATAGGTTCCCTCTTCCAGAGTTGTGAAAAATCGAGACCAGGAACACAGAGGAGAGGGATACCAGCACTTGTCATGACTTACCAGACCTCTAGGTGGCATTAAAACCATAGGATCATGTAGTGTATTTGTCAGAAAATTGTTAAGAACATTTACCAGTGCAAAACTCCGCACTGGAAGACCGGCGGGGGGGGGGGGGTGTCTAGGGAGGTGCAGCCCCCAGACCCATTGCCCCGGGGGGACAAAATGTAACAATGATAAAACATGTATCAAGAATACTATTAACGGTGGATTACCTGAACGAAAACAAATATAGTATAAAAAATTAAATATGCACAAGGTGATACTGCTGAAAAAGGATACACCATGGCCTGGTGCGGGCTAACTAACCAAGGCACAGTGAACAACAACCTGAGCACAGCATTGGGAGGAACAACGTAATGAGTATGCAGGCAGGCCACAGGACCCCATGGAGAGCGTGCATAGGCACCATAACTTCAATCTGTCAAGAAGAGCGTACATAAGAATAAAAAAAAGAGATAAATAAATTACAAATGGAAAAGAAACACATAAACATGAGGTAATTTTGGAACCTGACTGTCTAACCCAGGACCCTATAAAACAGCCATTCCGAGGGAGAGAGTTCTCAGATACAGGGGGGTGCCTCTGTTAAAGGAGGAAGCAGAAAAAAACAGAAAGCCATCAGTCATCTGAGGGCCTTTGCTGGGAGGACTGAGGTTGTTTGTTTTTTCTCTGCACTTGCCACTGAGGAAGAAAAGGGAGACCCAGCATAGTTATAGGAAAAGGCCAATCAGGAAGGGAGACCTGAGGCAGTTCTAACGTCCCCAAAAAGCAGGAAGATCTCCCAGTGTGTGAAAAATGTCTGTCTTGCCCTCATGGTGGACTTTGAGGTGAAAAGGGATTCTCCATTGGTGCCTCTCTTGTAGTAGTTGGTTGAGTGATTTTAGGGCTTTTCTCATAGCCAAGGTCTCTCTTGAAAGGTCTGGTAGAAGCATAACAGGGGTGTCATTAAACAGAATGGTGTCTTGAGAGCTGGCTGCTCGCATGATGGAATCTTTGACAGTATAAAAGTGTACCCTGCATAGGGTGTCACGTACAAAGGAAGGATCAGGATTTCAGGGGCCCGTGGTTCTGTGTACTCTGCCCAGCTTTATCTTTGTAACCTTTGGTTGTTGCAGAAGCTGATTAAAGATAGCGATGACTGCAGCACGGAGATCTTTATGGTCGATGGCTTCAGGGATACCTCTGATCCGTAAATTGTTACGGCGATTGCGATTTTCAATATTGTCTTGTTGATACATAAGTTGCTGGATTAACACAGTATGGGTGTTCAATGTCTCCTCATGTGATTGGATTGAGGTGACCATACCCTCAGCAGAGCGCTCTATATCCCCCATACGCACCCCAATATCGTGTTTTAGTTCATTGATCTCTGATCGATAAGCCTTTTCTATAGGGGTGACATAATGTTCAAAATCTGCCTTAGTGGGTAGCAAGTGAATATAGTCATGTAAGGATTTCATCTGAGCCTCCAGGTCCCATCCATCCCCGAGTAAAGGGAGGACTGCAAGAGACTATGCGATTGCTGCAGAAAGTGATCAGAGTCTGTTGGAGACGTGAAGCGTTCTCGGGAGCTCATCTGGGCATGGATGGCAGAGTCCGAGTGGCTCGGTGAGGAGGGCATCTGTGCCATCTTTGAGGCTTGTTGTTTTTTTTGGGCAGCAGAAAAGCAGGTGAAAAAATGCCCCAAGTTGCTCGCCGGGGTGTTCCCACCAGTCTCCTTGGCCACCTTGTGTCTGTAAGTGCTCATCTGTTAATGAGGAGTGTAATCCACAAAAGAAAAATGTTCCCCTGGGGCTTAGGGGCCAGGGGCCGCACTGAGGTGTATTTTTTTTTTTTTACAAACGTTTTTATTGGAAGGTAGCATACAAAATCCAAAGTGCATTTCTCATAACAGCAGTTACATGAAAACAAAGTTATGAAGACGTATAACTTAAAATGATACATTGGTAATCCATAGACATAATGTGCATATTAGTTTATGTGACCAAATAGTTACAGACAAGCTTGATCCCATTGGTCCCATTTATTATTAAAAATATGTTTGGAATCTTTTAAGGAATGATATATATTTTCTGTGTATTTGATAGTAGACATTCTTTGAATTATTTGTTGCCAAAGAAGAGTGGGAGATTTCCAATTGAATGCGATCTTCCATTGAGTGGCGCTACACAATGTGTGCGCCAAGTTGTTTTGAGATTTAGTGAGATCAGGAAACTTTCTAAATAAAGGCAGCATTGTGGTGTCAGGGTGATATGTTTATCAGCCAGTTTATCAATGATGTGGTTAACCGCTTCCCATATTGGCTTCAATAATGCGCAATCCCAAAAAGTATGTAGAAGAGTGCCTTGACTTCCGCATCCTCTAAAACAATTAGGGGGAATGTTTGGGTAGTATGAGTGGATCTTAGAGGGAGTCATATACCATCTAGTAATCACTTTCAATGGTGTTTCCCTGAAGGCGGAGGAGCAGGTACATTTGTTCAGATTGAGAATCATGATAGACCATTCTCTAAGAGAGAATGAGCATTCCAGATCTGTCTCATATTGGGACATGTATTTAGCTTTAGAGGATATGACCTGTTCCATGAAATGATTATATAAAATTGATATTTGGCTTTTTTGTCTTGGGGCAGTTGTACAAAGTTTCTCAACAATATTCCCAATGGGAGGAGATGTGAGAGCGTAATACTTGGAGAAGTTTTTAATAGTTGAATAGTTATGGTTTTCAGAGATGGGGAATTTGAATTTATTTTGTAAAGAGTCAAAAGTGCTAAAAATGGATTAAGTAGAGAGAGCTTGTAGGTTAGTGAGTTTTAAGTCAATCCAGATGGAGAAAGTCGCTGGGTCTTCAAATGCCTGTGGAAGGCGAGGATCACCTAAGAATGAGGCCAATAAATGGGGAGTGGAGGGGGGACATAAATTATGGCCATATTTCACCCATAACTGTAAAGAGTGAGTAACTATTTTGTTATATTTTGAGATTGTATTATGTCGTATTGTATTAATCCACATTAAACCCTCTAGAAAATAGGGGTGAACCGTTAGTTGCTCAAACTTTATCCATGGAATCTGCTTAGCCTCAGCATACCATTGAATCATTTGTGAAAACCTAGCTGACAGATAGTATTGCCATAGATTAGGATGTCCATAGCCTCCCAGGGATTGTGGTCTATAAAGAACCTCGTTGCTACATCTTGGTTTCTTGTTAAACCAAATAAAATTGTTTATAAGGCGTTGGATATATTCTATTTTACCCTTGGGTATTAAAGCTGGGAGGGCGCGGAATAAAAATAACAATTTGGGTAAGATTATCATTTTTATGGCGCACAATCTACCTAAAAATGTGATATGGAATGATGTCCATGATTTAATAATAACCGTAATTTTATTAAAAAGTGGGTTGTAATTATTAAAAGCTAAAGTGTTGTAGGAAGGGGTTAGTTTAACCACTTACCAACCGGAAGGTTTTGCAGCTTTAGGACCAGAGCACTTTTTTTGCGATTCGGCGCTGCGTCACTTTAACTGACAATTGCGCGGTCGTGCGACGTTGTACCCAAACAAAATTTGCGTCCTTTTTTTCCCACAAATAGAGCTTTCTTTTGGTGGTATTTGATCGCCTCTGCGTCATTTCTTATCGCCGCTATAAACAAAAGAAGAGCGACCATTTTGCAAAAAAACCCAAATTTCTTACTTTTTGCTAAAATTCAAATCCAAAAAAAAAATATAAAAAAACATTTTTTTTTACCGTTTTTGCCCGAATTATATAATTCCTCATACTTGCGATAAAAAAATTGCAATCAGCGTTTATTGATTGGTTTGCGCAAAAGTGGCCGCGTTTACGGATGGTGAGAATTCATTTCTGGGGTTTTTATTTTTTTTTCATTTTTTACTAGTAATGGTGGCGATCTGCGATTTTTAGCGGTAATGCGATATTGGGGGGGACATGTCGGACCATTTTTACACTTTTTTGGGACCAATGACATTTATTCAGCGATCAGAAATTTAAATGTCCACTGATTACTGTATAAATGTCATTGGCAGTGAAGGGGTTAACCTGCAGGGGGAGAGCTAGGGGTTAACTGTGTTCCCTGGGTGTGTTCTTACTGTGGGGGGGTTGGGCTAACATGGGCATGAGAGATCTAACTGATCCCAGTGACAGGGATCAGTAGATCTCTCATGCCCCACTGACAGGGCGGGGAACCGCCGTGTTTACATCTTTTCCCTGTAGCTGCTCATCGCGGCTCGCCGGCGGACATCGGGTCCGCCTGAGCCGCGGGCACACTCCCCAGGAGTGCGGCACGCGCGCGCCCCCTGGTGGCCAAATGCGAATCGCCGCTTATTTACGGCAATTCGCGCAGGGCTCCCCGACTGCCTCCGTGAAAAGACGGCGCAGTTAATACCTAAGTATCTGAAGCCTTCAGGGCAGAACTTTAAATTGTATTTTTTAATTTGGGCTATTAAGTTTGTGTCTGTATTTATGCCCATAATTGAGCATTTGTTAAAATTAACTCCTAGGCCTGAAATTTCTTGAAAGCTTTGAAGCTCCATCTCAAGGGCAGAAATTGATTTTATAGGGTTCGTTATAAAAAGAAGAACATTGTCTGCATACATGGATAATTTGAATTCCGAGGAGCCTACTTTGTAGCCATGTATATTTTTGTTATTTCTTATTGCAATAGCTAATGGTTCTATGGCGAGTGCAAATAATAAAGGAGATACTGGGCAGCCCTGTCTTGTTCCACAACCTATAGAGAAGAAATTGGAGTTGCAACCAGGTAATTTGATTCTAGTTTGTGGGTAATTATAAAGGGCGGAAAAACCATGTATACATTTTTCTGGGATGCCAAATCTGGAGAGCAGTTTTAATAAGTATGTCCAATTAACGCTATCGAAAGCCTTGTGTATATCAAGACTAAGGAGGTAAGTGGATTTTTGTTTTAGGTTAGAGTCTTGGATAATATTGGATACTAATCTGATGTTGTCAGTTATTTGTCTGTTAGGAATAAAGCCAGTTTGGTCTGGATTCACTAAAGGGGAAATGACAGCTGCTAGTCTAATGGCTAAAAGTTTACCAAATATCTTAATATCATTATTGAGAAACGAGATGGGCCGAAAATTTTGGGGTAGGGAGTGATCTTTATCCGGTTTCGGAAGTAGGGACATGTTTGCCAGAAGCATCTCATTTGGAAATTGGCCACCTTGTAAGATATGGTTAAAGAGTTTAGTGAGCCAAGGGGATAGTATATGGGAAAATTTCTTGTAATAGGTAGAGGAAAAACCATCTGGGCCGGGTGAGGTGGAAGTTTTTAAACTTTTTATGATATTGTTGATTTCTTCCTCAGTGCAGGGATCACTGAGGGAGTCTGCTTGGGTTTTAGAGAGGGTGGGGATATGAATTTTATCCAGCCATGATCGCGCCTCTAGACTCGGTTGGGATGAGGGGAATGAGAGAAGGTTTTCATAAAATTTAGTGAAGATCTCCAATACTTCTTGAGGGTGTGATGTTAAGGTATTATTCTTATCTTTTAGTTTATATAGGTGGGTTGGTTTATTATGTTGATTGAGCTTTCTGGCAAACAGAAAGCTCAATCTTTACTTTATAGTAAGAATTACTATGAAGCAGAAATCTAGATTTAGAAAATCTGAGTGTTTTCTCTGTGTTTGAAGATAATAGGGAGTCAAGTTCTTCTCTTTTTTTCTGGATTAATGTGGTAATATTAGGGTCAGAAGAGTAGCCAAGTTTATTGTAGAGATTTTTAAGATCTATTGTGAGTTCCTTTATCCTTCTAGATTTTGCTTTCTTGATGTTTGATGCCATTTTTATACAGTGGCCTCTAATTACTGCCTTGTGAGCTACCCAAATTGATGGTAAGGAAATATCTTCAGTGTTATTGATAATGAAATAGTCTTTTATCTGGTTATCGATTTGTTCTTTAATACTGGGGTTCGTTAATAGGGAATCATTAAGGCGCCAATTATAAATTGTATGTTTTAGGCCTATATGAGAGGTGTCAAATGACACAATAAGGTGATCTGACCATGAGCAAGGAAGGATCTCAGCCTTAGGGGAGTTAGCAAGAATGATAGGAGTAGTATAGATATAATCAAGTCTGGCATAACTGTCGTGTGGGTGTGAGTAAAAAGTGAAGGCTTTACTGCCAATCTTATGAGCTCTCCATGTATCAATTAATTGAAATTTGTTTAGGGATCGTGATAGAGATTTAGGAAATGCTTTGGATGAAGGTGTTTAGGAACTCCTATCTAAGAAGGGGTTGGATGTAAGATTAAAGTCACCTCCTATTATTAGGTGTGGGGAGGAAAATTTATTTAGTGTGTTGAAAAGTTCTTTAAAAA
The DNA here is from genome assembly GCA_018402905.1 of Glandirana rugosa. Classification (NCBI taxonomy): domain Eukaryota; kingdom Metazoa; phylum Chordata; class Amphibia; order Anura; family Ranidae; genus Glandirana; species Glandirana rugosa. Next base: position 200,486 of record BLSH010371423.1, on the reverse strand, counting down.
AGGTTGCTTGCGTTTCGTTGGGGGCATAGATGGATGCTATGGTGATTTCCTTTTTGTTAAGATTTCCCTTAAGTATAATGTAACGACTATTGGGGTCTATATATATTTTGGATGTCGAAAACCAGGGTGTTACAGATAAATACTGCAACTCCCCTAGTTTTGTTAGAAAAGGAGGTAAGATAGTGTTGATGATAAGATTTATCAAAGTAAAGAGGATGTTTATCTGTTAAAAAGTGTGTTTCCTGCATCAATATGATATCTGCGTCCAAACTCTTGTAATGACGGAAAGCTTTATTTCTTTTGTGTGGGGAATTGAAACCCTGTACATTACGTGAAATAACTTTTAAGTCCATTTTTGGTATGTTAGTTGAAATATGCGATTATATGTATTATAAAAACTTATTGGGAAAAGCTCACTGGATGACATCTGTGTGTTTTTAAGTCTATGAGAAGTATGGAATAGTGTATGGCTGAGAGTGATCAAACCTAACCTTCCAAGTGAAATGAAAAACAGAACCATAAAATAATAAAGGTAACCAAAACAAATAACAATGGGGGCCATCCTTAAGATAAAAAGGATGGTCCAAAAAACAACTGTCAAAGGTGGACTACTGTCCACATACCGGCCCCGGCCATCCACCCACAACACACCCGTTAAATGGCGGATTTGGCTTTGGAGTGTTCGCCAGAGTGGCGGCATCAGTGGAGAGCCTGGGTCGATGGGGGATACAATCATGTGCCGTTGAAACTGCTATATGAATTATGTGTGTATAATAAAGGAATAAATAATACTATTTATGGTACACAATATGTGAGAGCAGAGGAGGGAAAAGGGAGGTGATTAGAATAGGAAAAAAAGCTAAGAAGAGATGTTTCAAATGACACTCCCCTGTTCCTTTCCATTCAGTGCACACCACACATTGAGCATCCTATTATAATACAAAAAGACCGTATTTATGAAGGAGACACATTTGAGGATAACAAAGTAATAGCTCTTTGCGGGAGAAGAGGCTCTCCATCCAATAGGAGCCTGTTACTCATTAAATCATAAGTCGAACACATAGAGAGGAAACCAGAAAATTGCATTTATATCTGAAGAGAACATTGTTCTGAGGTCAGCTGTGAGACTATGTCAAAAATAGTGTAATAGCGACATCTAGTGATCAATGTAGGAAGTGTTATTAATCCAAATTTGTTAACATTTAGTGTTCATCTCAACCTGCATAGCATTATATAATAAGTGAGGTCACTATAATATCGAAGGAATAACTAAGAGTTTGAAGTAATTGTTCCATGAAGGAGGAAAATGTATTCGAGACTAATAGATGTCTTTCACACAACTGTTCTTGTAAATTGCAAAAAACAAGTGGTAGAGAATGAAAGAAACTCCTAAGTATGAAGGAGGTTGTGCGCGGTAGGGTTAGAGTTTGTGGTGAATATAAGTAAAAAATTATACAATGGCGACCTCTAGTGACCAAAGACAAAGTTCTGCCCATCAAATACAGGTCTGTAATAGAGCCGTGAGTGAAGTTTTTATAATTGATATTTGTATCAGGAAATGATTCTTCTCCTCAATGACCCGTGAAACAACAATATGGTATAAACCAAACTTATGCCATGGAGCCTGTCCCCCCCTCTTGTGACAAAAACCAACAAAATAATAGTTCTTTGAGGGAAGAGAGACTCCCCAGCAAAATGGTGCAAATTCCTTATTAATTTCTAAGTCAGAAATATAAAGAGGCAACAAGGAACCTGCCTCCATATGTGAAGAGAACATTGCTTGGAAAGATTCTGAGACCTGTAGAGAGGTTAAGTCAAAGATAGTGTAACTGTGGCATCTAGCGACCAGAATAGGAAGTATTGTTAATCCAGAGTTATTAAATTTGAGTGATCATCTCAGCATACATAGGCTTGTATAACAGGTGAGGCCACCATACTATCAAAGGATAGACTGAGTGTTAGAGATAATTGTTCAATGAGAGAGGATAATGTATTCAAGACAGTAAATGTCCTTCACACAACTGTTCTGGAGTAGAGCAAAAAACAAGTGGTAGAGAACGGAAGTTACTCCTGTGTATGAAGGAAACTATGCTTGGTAGGTTTAGAGCTTGTGGTGGTTATGAATGTAAAATTATAAAATAGCGGCATCTAGTGACCAAGACAAAGAATCTGTCTGTCAAACATAGTTCTGTAGTAGAGCCGTGGGTGAAGTTTTTATACATGATAATTAAATCAGGGGCTGTTTCTTCTCATCGGTGACTCGTGAAACAACTATATGGTATACACCAACCTTTTGCCATAGAGCTTGTCTCCTCTTCTTGTGTCCAAAACTCACATAGAGAACGTTGAGATCAGGATGGATCGAGAGAGATTCAGAACAGGAAAAAAAAAAAAGAATTGTTATCAGAAGTGAGGCGAATTATAAATGAGTTAAAATATCGGATCAAACATCTGGGTTTCTAAAGGGTTGACGCCATCTCCGTTGGATACCTCTAGCTGCTGGCGTATTCCAGATGGGGGATGGTCTGGGTGTGCCTGAGGGGACATGTGGTAGGTCTTGATCAAGAAGGCCCAATTTAACAAGTAGATTTTTTCCCTCTTCTAGATTGAAAACTGTATAAATTGTTCCATTGTGAGGTACAGTTAATTTAAATGGAAATCCCCATCTGTAGCGTATTCTAGCACTCTGTAGGACTGAGGTGACATCCCTAATTTTGCGCCTTCTTTCCAGAGTTGCCTGTGAAATGTCAGGAAAGATTTGGATCTTAGCCCCCTCCAGCTCAATATTAGGGGTATTTCTGGACGCTCTCAGAACCTCTTCCTTGATAAGAAAGTCCTTCATGCACATTACAATATCCCTAGGGGGTTTTTCTGGAGGAGGTTTAGGTCTTAGGGCCCTGTGGATTCTGTCGCACGAAAATTCGTTTGCGTTTTTTTCAGGTAATAATTTTTGAAAATTTTTTAGGACAGATGGCATCAAATCAGTCGTGGATTCAGGGACCCCGCGAATACGCAAATTATTGCGTCTGTTTCGGTTCTCGAGATCCTCTAATTGCGTTTGCATAATCGCAAAGTTATCCGAGAGGGTCTCAAATTCTCTCCTGAGATCATTATGAGCCAGAGAAAGCTCATCGTGTTTAGTTTCCAGAACATCAGTTCTGTTTCCAAGGGCAGATATTTCCTGGGTGAGGGCATTAGTTGATTTAGAGATTTCAGTTTGGAATTTGTCTGCTAGTTTTTCATATATTGCTGTGAGACTAGCATCAAGGTCCTCTTTGGTGAGGTGAGGGGAGTACTCACTGTTTTTTCCTGTAGGCGTCTGTGTCTTTGAGGATCCGGAGGAGGCCTGGGCTTTGCCACCATTTTGAGCCATGCTTCCCTTCTGTGCAGAGCGGAGAAGATAGTGAGTTAAGTCGGCTGTGGCGGTCTTTTGGGAGATTTTTTCTTGCCCGCAGGCATGCACAAGCCTTCACACACAGGAATGTGAAGAATGCTGACTTGTGGAGTAGTGCTGATCGCCCGCGGGGTGATGTTAGCAGTCCCGGTCTGGCAGAGCTCCGATCAAGTGCGACCGCTCAGCTCCGCATCGCGTATGCGCCCCACTGAGGTGTATTTTAATGCACCAGGCCATGTCCTCCATGAGAGAGCTACAGGGGGGGCAGTCCAGGATTGTTGAGGCCAGTGAAAGAGAGGCCAGGGCACTAGCAAGCCGTCCCACTAGGCCCCCAGATCAATATGGCAGGTGTGGAGGCTCCAAGGTAGATTCCCCCCAGCCCCAGTCACCATCGAGGTGTAGATGACTAGGGCAGGGGTCCTGTCAGTCAGGGATTGAGGTCCCAGGGCTATGTGGAGGTTAGTGATGGTAGACCCAGGCCCACAAGGCAGCGTCCGTCACCGGGCCTCAGTAGGCCACAACTGGGACCAGGGGCTGTAGTAATGGAGCGTCCCAGAGCTGTTCACAGGGGGCTGGGGGAGGAGTGGGAGCCCTGTAATGTCCATTGGGGGTGCAGAGGTGGTGGATGGCAGGGTGCCTGGGCCCAAAAGGTGGAGGAAGGCCTCAAAATGGCGGCGACCATGGGAAGGTGAAGACCACGGTGGAGCCAATAAGTCTGGGATTGGGCCTTTGTTTCACCCAATACACCCCCAGAAAGCTAGCAGGGTGTGCAGGGAGAAGACTTTGGGTGAAGGAATCTCTCACCCAGTCCTTGGGATGGTGGATGCCATTGGATTAGGCGACGGGCTCCTGGGGCTTCACCAAAGCACGTCCGTCGCTCTTGCCGGCTAGGCCACGCCCCTGCAATCGGAAATTTAAATGTCCACTGATTACTGTATAAATGTCATTGGCAGTGAAGGCCTGCATGTGCCAGCCGCCGTTTATAGACGCTGATTTGAGCAACAGCGCCACTCTGCAGCAGTAAATGTATGCAAGCCGGTCTGGAACCAGTTAATTAGAGGAAACTATACACTATGAGATAGATATATTGTTTTTCTTATTTGGGGTGGTATAGCATATCGGGGTGGTTGATTTCTTTTTTGTCTAGTAAGTACACAACTAACATTGCCAATATCTGCCTCTGGAGAGATATACATAGATAAAAATGTCGCCGCATGAACCTGACAAGATCAGATATACCTATAACTTATACCTTTGCGTTCATCCACCAAAAATTATTGGCATACATATTTATTTATTAATAGTGTTGAGCGAACCCGGACTGTAACGTTCGGGTCCGTACCGAACTTTCGGGTGTCCGTGGCACGGACCCGGACCCGGACATTTCAAAAATCGTTCGGGTTCGGTCCGGGGTTCTGCTATTTTACTCCACGTGTTGAGAAGCTGCAGGGCAGCCAATCAACAAGTGTTTCACTGGTTTGCCCTTAGAAGCCATCACAGCCATGCCTACTAATGGCATGGCTGTGATTGGCCGGTGCATCATGTGACCCCGCCTCTTTATAAGCTGGAGTCACAGTGCTGCAGTCACATGCTCCTTGGGTTAGTGTAGGGAAAGGTAGCTGACTGCGTGAGGGACAGATTTGAGCCATTTTAAGACCTGATCCTGCATCCTGAGATAGATTATTTTACTACTGCTGTCTGTGCTGTTGCTCTGAGGACAGATAGCAGAAATTAGGGATTTCACATACCGCTGCTTTGAGTTGCAGATCAAGCTCTGCATAGAACAACGA
>BLSH010371423.1:176328-188590 GCA_018402905.1 Glandirana rugosa | reverse complement strand
GTCGTAACAAGCGTCTTCTTAAAAGGTGTAGATAAGAATCGATTATGTGGGTTCTTCTTCTCTACTCACTACTAATCTCAACTCGCTTGGGCCTGACATTTCAAGCCCAGGCATGGCTCAAACACACTATCCAGATGTTTCAAGAGCAGGTGTATGGTTCCGCACCCGGTTTTAGGTAAAGTGTTCTAAACTATTTGCAGATGTATGAAGAACAGATGTAATGTGTGAGGAACATCTTTTCTAGGGAAAGAAAAGATGTTGTATGTGAATAACAGATGTGCAATCATTAGCGGCATTTTTTTTAAATATTTAAAGTTATTTCCCTGTCCCCATTTCTTAGTAGGGCACTTGTCCCACCCTTACCCCCATTTTCCTTCCTTTTGCAGACCTCTAGGACCTTCCTGGGCTTTTTTACAGCATTTTTAAGATTTTTCTTTAAAATTACCAGAACCCCGGACCCGAACCCGGACTTTTTTTGAAAAGTCCAGGTCCGGGTCCCGGACACCCCAAAGTTCGGTACGGACCCGAACTTTACAGTCCGGGTTCGCTCAACTCTAATCATCACTCATCTCTTCTTCTTGGGTGTATTAGCTAAGAATAGATGTGGAAAATTCTTCTGCGAACAATGCTGTTGTTTCAGGGAGTGAATATACATTTCTTGTACACTCATGATATTGCTCTTCAGTTCTACATAGATGTTTTTTTCATATGGACTGTTAAGACCCTTGCTGTTGAGTGAAAGTGCGTTCAGTGTCATAGATGAAAAAGAAGCAATTTAGCTAGGCACTCTCTTAAAGAGGCAGATAATAAGACAGTATCATTTAAATATAGTGACAAATGTTTATTTAACCACTTCACCCCCGAAAGGATATCCCACTGTAGGAACAGAGCACTTTTTGCGATTCGGCACTGCGTAGTTTTTAACTGACAATTGCGCGGTCGTGCGACGTTGTACCCAAACAAAATTTTCCTTCTTTTTTCCCACAAATAGAGCTCTCCCTTGGTGGTATTTGATCCCCTCTGCGTCATTTCTGATCATCGCTATAAACAAAAAAAAGCGACAATTTTGCAAAAAAAAAAACAATATTTCTTACTTTTTGCTAAAATACAAATGCAAAAAAATAAATAAATAAAAAAACAAGTGTATTCATTGGTTTTGGCCAATTTATATTCTTCCTCATATTTTTGGCATTTATTGTTTGGTTTGCGCAAAAGTTGCCACGTTTACAAATCATTTTTTTTTTACTGGTAATGGCGCGATCTTCGATTTTTACTGGGACTTTTATATTGGGGCGGACATTTTTGACACTTTTTTGGGATCAATGGCATTTATACAGCGATCAGAAATTTAAATATCCACTGATTACTGTATAAATGTCATTGGCAGTGAAGGGGTTAACCTGCAGGGGCGATCTAGGGGTTAACTGTGTTCCCTAGGCGTGTTCTAACTGTGAGGGGGCTCTGCTACCATGGGCATAAGAGATCTAACTGATCTCAGAGACAGGAATCAGTAGATCTTTTAAATGCCCAATGTAAACACAGCGGTTCCCCGCTCTATCAGTGGGCATTTTTCCTCTTTGGCAGGTCATTGCAGCTCACCGGCAGATATCAGGTCCGCCCGAGCTACAGGCACACTCCTGCAGAGTGAGGCTGGCATGAGAGCGCGTGCCGCCTGTGGCGCGCTCCTCCACGCTAGCTGCGCAAGCGTGAGCTGCCTTTTACAGACGGCGATTCTCACTACTCTGCCACAGTGCAGCAGTAAATATGCGCTACGCGGTCAGGAACAGGTTAAGGAATGTTAAGGTATTTTACACATCACCTTATAGATCACGATTGCAACCAGTGAGATTACACACAGTCAACAATCAGCAACCTACCACAACAATACACCTAATCACACACTAAAAACAAATTGACACCCAGATCGCTCTTCAGGTGATATCTAAATCACTCTTCAGGTGACAGTGCAACACCAACTTTTGTTGTTTTTTTCCAATTTTTTTTGCTTTAACCATTGGATTGGTTAATAAGGTGTTTGCAGCTGTTTCAGAATATACAAAGTGACAGTGCGGGAGTATTACAAATGAACTCACAGACAATAAGAATGTAAACCTTAAGTGGCTGAATTGTTACACATGTAATGTATATTTTGCTGTACTTATTGTGAATGTCATTAAAGTGGTGGCAGAAGTAAGCATTTCACATACACAAGTTTCAGCTTGTAAAAACTGTAACAAGAAAAAAAACAACACAACTACCCCCATAACAGAAGGTGTACGAAATTTAAAACAGTTGAATGACTAGAAGGGCAGAATATTGCTGTTGTTGTTACTTGGGGTTAAGAAGAACTCAAGGCAGGTCATGTATAGTGTCAATATATGTATTGAACAGATGTACATGAAGATGGGGATAACCTATTAAAGCTTAATCTGGGGGACGCATGCACGGCTCTCATCAATGGCGGCTGTGTGATCCAGGAGTTTTGGTCCCCGTCAGCTCTCTGTGACCCCTGAACAGCCACACTTCGTTTCTTCAGCAAAAGGGGTAAGATTATCCCCCCTAATTTCAGAGCAAGACCCGGTTTCGCTCGTGGATCTCCTTCTGGCTGCCAAGATGCCGATCCGCAATCCACAGGCACCCTGTACACAGACTTCTTCACCATTATTAACCCCTGCAATACTAAATGAAAAGCTACAGCTTCTCCTACACCAATAGACACATAATATAGCCATAGAGGTTGTGAAACTTTCTCATAAGGTATGTGGCGAGATAAATCAGATAGGAGAACATACAGGTGTCCTAGAAACAAAGTATGATGAACTGGTACAGTACGTCCAAGCCTTAGAGGAAGAAAATTCTACTGTAAAACACCCTGTCTCCCAGCTGCAGATTCAGCAGGAAGACTTGGAGAACAGAGAAAGGTGACAATTTGTGGTGTATCCGAATCCGTGGGTGACAACAATGCCTTTTCAATACAATTGCCCCTACCATTGCAGACATAGACTGGCACCTAGGCCATGCTCACAGATCACTGAACCCAAAACCACCGGCTGGGGTATGTCCCAAAGATGTTATTGTCAGATTTCATTACTATGACAGCAAAGCGTCACTTGCCTTGGCTACCTGTAATAAATCACAGATTGATTACAAAGGAGACATGTTGCAAGTCTTCAGTGATCTCAGCCCTATCACCCTGGCAAAGCGTCGCCAATTTCGACCTATTACGCCTCACTTGCAGCTACATTGGGTTCCCTTTTCGCCTAATTGTCACTCGTGATGGGGTGCAGCACAGTCTAAGAAACAGTGGCGGTTGGTGAAATTTTAGGATGGGGGGGGACGCCAGACCCTGCACTTCCTTTTTGACCCATCCCACTTCTCATAAGTCCCACCCCTTATAGGTTCCACCCTTTGTGTCAGGAGTAGCCCAGCATCACCAGATAGGGTATACAGCATCACCAGATAGGATATACAGCATCACCAATGTCACCAGGTAGCAGTATACAGAGCCCCAGATAGGGGTATACAGAGTCGCCAGATAGCAGTATACACTTACAAAGCACTAGATAGCAGTATATAGATCCACCATATAGCGGTATACAGATTCACAATATAGCAGTATTCAGAGCCACAGATAGCAGTATACAGAGCCCCAGATAGCAGTATACAGAGTCACCATATAGCAGTATACAGAGTCACCATATAGCAGTATACAGAGCCCCAGATAGCAGTATACAGAGCCCCAGATGAAGTGACCAATTGTCAGTGCAGATACTATGGTAACAACCAAAACTGTAAATAAATACACAGACCAAACAGGGGATAAGGGTCCCCTACAAATGCATGGATGTATACTAATCTAATACAATGGGAGGGATCAAGTCCAGATAAGTTCACACCAAGGCTGCGCTGGCCAGTAGTAGAAAGGGCTTCTGAAGAGACAAAAAGGAGAAGGCAGGCGCTCCTCTAAGTGTAAACCGTAAATTTTTCATGTTCAAACTGTTTATTGAAAAGGAAAAAAGATAACAGAAACAGTGGCCGAAAGGCCCAGCATAAGTACAGTCATATATTAATAAAAGAACAAACAGGGTTGCAATCTTCCATCATAAAAAAAGAGAAGGAAAAAAAAGGGGAGACACTGTCACAGTCAAGAGTGGTTTCCAAGAAGAGATTTTTGTGGTTCAAATATTTTATTGAAGAAACACAGGAAACAAAGACATTACAGAGGTTGCTTCGAGGTACCAGGGACAACCAAAGTTATACACGTATTTCCATGGCAATCAAAAAAAAATAAAAGAAAAAAAATGGAAGGTTCTAGGAAATCACCGACAAAACAGATAATTGAAAGAGGAAAATTAGGTCTGGTGAGAACCTGTCTAGGGATTAGCGGTGTCCTGACGTAGAGAGATTAACATCATCATTGTTTCCATAGGAAAGAAGGGAAAAAAGAGAGAATAGGGGCCCCGCGAGGTGGGGGAAAGAAGAAATGGGGAGTAGACGGAAGAACAGAGGGGAAGAAAAAGACAAAGTGAGGGAGACTGGGTTGGGGAGGACCGGTCGCAAAGGGTCAAATGATCTACATATTGGACTGTAATGGGTAGGCATGGTTATAAGACTGAGGCTCAGGGTTGGAGCCGGGAGATGTCAAAGCCTGGGGGGGCGAAGTGAGTTAGCCAGGGGGTCCATATACGTTCGTGTTTGGGGAGCTTGTCTGTGACTATAGCTTCGATCCTGGCGTGGATCATGGCTTTCGTGATTCTATTTTTGGTTTCGGCAACCGGGAGCTGAGGGGATTGCAATGGTTTGCTTTGCTGCTGTAGTGACCTGCAAGAGAAGTTTGAATTGTGATTTGAAAATATCTGGGGGTTTCAGGTTCAGCAGGGCAGTTTTCGGGTCAAGGGCTACAGAGGTGCCCATGAGTTTAGTGAGGATTTCAAAGATTTGGGCCCAAAATCTTTGGGCGATCGGGCAGTTCCACCATACATGTAGGTGGGTACCGGTGTCTGAGCATCCTCTAAAGCAGAGAGGGGAGTACGAGGGTAGGAACTTATTTATTCGTGCCGGTACAAGGTACCACCTCATGAGTACTTTGTAGGAGGTTTCAAGTGCCACTATATTTTGAGAGGAGGATTTAGTTGCGGCCCAGATGTCCACCCAGTCTTCGGGATCAATGGATTGTTGGAGATCTTTTTCCCAAGCCTTAACGTAGGGGATTTGTGCTGAGTGGGGGGGGGTCAAGCAGGAGGGAGTAGAGCGTTGATATAATGCCCTTGGCATGGGGGTCTGTTTTGCAGAGATGTTCGAATGAGGAAAAAATGGGCAGAGAGGAGCTAGAGCGTGTATGAGGAGTGTAGAAATGTTTCAGCTGAAGATATCTGAAAATTACGGAGTTGGGGAGCTGATATTGTTCCTGAAGGGAGGGAAATGATTTAATTGACTCAGGCGTGGTGAAAGCGTGCGCCCTCAAAAGGCCTGCCTCCGTCCATCTTGAAAAAGAGGCTGGGGATGACCAAGCTGGGTAAAAGGAGGAATTTTTAAGAAAGGAGAGCATGGGGTTATGTGGGGATTGTAGGCCTGCCTTCAGTTTAAGTCTATCCCATATCTTAAGGCTATGAGCGGTTACAGGATTGAGGGTGGGACCCCGATCCTTCGGGGAGAGCCAGAGGAAGTTGGCTATGGACAGGGGGTCGCACCCCATAGCCTCGAGTGATACCCACAAAGGTGTCTCGTGAGTGGCATGCCATTTGGGCAGGGGGGCTAACTGTGCTGCTTGAAAATATTTGGTAAATTGAGGTACCCCCAGACCACCTTTAGTTTTAGGAGAGAACAGGGTGCGTCTGGATACGCGGGGTCGCGACTTGCCCCAAATAAATTGTAGGGTCCTCCGTTGTACGATTCTTAGGTAGTGAGGGGGAACCTCGACTGGAAGAACTCTAAAGAGGTATAGCATTTTGGGCAAAATGGACATCTTGACTGCGGCAATTCGACCAAGCCAAGCGAGGGGGAGCTTAGACCAACTAGCCATCAAGCGTGTAAGATGAGATAGCATGGGGGGGTAATTCGTAGCGTATATGTCCACAGGATTGGGGGGGAGGTGAATCCCTAGGTACGGGAGGCTATCCGTGACCCAAGTGAAAGGAAGGATTTGCTGTAGGTGCGACGGTTCGTTGGAGTCGAGGGAGACGTTTAATATCTTAGATTTCTCGGGGTTAACGTTTAATCCGGAAACCGCTGCAAAGTCACATAGGGACTGGAGCAGGTTAGGAGATGAGATCAGAGGGGAGGTGAGGAACAGGAGGACATCATCCGCAAAGAGGCAAAGTTTGTGGTGATGACCTCCCACCTCTATTCCCTTGATATTGGGATTTGATCTAATTAGTTGAGCTAGGGGCTCAATAGCTAGGGCAAAAAGAAGGGGGGATAAGGGGCATCCCTGCCGGGTGCCTCTACGGATCGGGAAGGGGTCAGATTTGAAGCCTGCATATTTTACACTGGCCGACGGGGAGGAGTATAGGGAAGTGATCCAAGTCTGGAAGTGTGGGCCGAATCCCCATTTTTTCAGTACTAGAGTTAAGTATGGCCATGACAGGGTATCGAAGGCCTTTCGGATGTCCAAAGATAGTAAGCAAGTGGGGATGTTACGGGTACGGGCTATGTGGGTTAGAAGTGTCACTCTACGAATGTTGTCCCCCGCTTGCCTAGCAGGTATAAATCCCACCTGGTCCTTATGGATAAGAGAGCCTATTAGCTTGTTAAGGCGGGTGGCCAGAATTTTGGACATAAGTTTGATGTCCTGGTTGAGAAGTGATATAGGGCGATAATTGGCCCAGGAGGAGTCATCCGAGGCAGGTTTGGGAAGCATGGAGACAACAGCCGCAAGAGACTCATGGCGAAATAGAGACCCGGTCCGGACCGCGTTAAGGGCGTTAGCTAGGATAGGAGCTAAGATGTGAGCAAAATGCTTGTAATAAGCGGCTGTAAAGCCATCCGGTCCTGGCCTCTTGTTATTTTTCAATGATTTGATGGCCGAGAGCACTTCCTGAATTGAGAATGGCTCCTCTAAGGAGTCCCTCTCAGAGGAAGTGAGGGTGGGAAGGGAGATACTAGAAAGCAGGGATTCGGCCCGGGAGGAGTTAAAGGAGGGATCTGTCTCGTACAGGGCTGCTAGGTGTCTGCGAAATTGGGCTACAATTTTGGCAGGGTTACTTGTGTAGGCGTCCTTGGAGGTTTTAAGTCGGATTGGTTTGCGGGGACGGTCAAGGTTGCGAAGGGAAAGGGCCAGAAAAGTATCTGGCTTATTACTCTTAGTAAAGAATTTATGTTGCTGTCGGCGTAGGACTTTGTCAGCGGACTCGGTGAGGAAGAGGTCAAGTTCTAGTTGGGCCTTGTCAAGTGCTTGTCTATTGGGGTCAGAGGGATTAGCCTGGAATTCCTTGTGGGCGTTGAGGAATTGACTATCCAGTAGTTTATGTAGGTCACGTCTGGTCTTTTTGATATGGGCGGCTTTACTGATCAAAGCTCCCCGTATTACCGGTTTATGGGCTTCCCACAGGGTGAGGGGTGAGATATCATCAGTATTATTCTCCTGGAGAAAGTTCTTAAGGGCTGTTTCTATTTCAGTTTTGTGAGCGGGATGTGTGAGGATGGAGTCGTTTAGGCTCCAAGAGTGGTCTGTTTGTTTCGGGATTAGGGATTCCAAGGAGGTCAGGATTGCGGAGTGGTCCGACCACGCGATAGGGAGGATATTGGAGTCTAGAATTGATGGGGTGGTGCCCACTGTGAGGATTATGTGGTCAATACGGGACGAGACCTTGTGGGGATGTGAATAGAAGGAGAACTGTTTCTTGGTGGGGTTTATTTCCCGCCAGAAGTCAACAAGGGAATGTCTGTGGAGCAAAAGTTTGAAGGAGAGTTTAGAAGGAGGAGGTGTTTGGGAGAGAGGGGATTTGTCTAGGAATGGATAGATTACTTGGTTGGAGTCTCCCCCGATTAACAAAGTGCCTTGTTTATGGTGGTCAATTACCGAGAACAGGTGTGTAAGGAATGCATTTAGATTTTGGTTGGGGGCGTAGTAGGACACTAAGGTCACAGTTTCCTCAAGTAAGGTGCCTATGATAATTAGGTATCTCCCTTCAGGATCTTTGATTTCCTTATTGAGTGTGAAAGGGGCGGATCTGTGAATACCAATCATGACTCCCCTCTGCTTAGTGGACGCGGAGGCAGTAAAGGTTTGGGGATAGGAGTTGTGGAAAAACTTAGGAGTTGAATTTTGGGAGAAATGTGTCTCTTGCAGGCACACTACATGGGCATTAAGTAACGCGAATGTCCTGAAGGCTTTGACTCGTTTCTGAGGTATATTTAAGCCTTGAACATTCAATGTCAGGATGTTCAAGGGGGCCATGGTGGAGATGGGGGTGTAGATTTGCAAATGGTATATGTGGAGGCGACCGGACCTCCCCAGGAGAAGGAGTAGAGGAAGGAGAGCCAGGGGGGAAGCCAGAAAGAGAGAAATGGAGGGCAGAGCAGTGGGGTGGGGTGAGGGGAAGCATCAAACATGAGGAGTCAATGTAAGATGCATGAGTGAGCGAGACAAAAGTCCCACCTGGAGGTAGGAGACCTCCAGCTTGGTGGGGAGGTTTGCTCAGGGGGGCCCCCATGGGTACCCCGTGAGCAAAGGTGGAGGCGGCAGTGACTGTCCGAGGGGGAGATTGTGGCCTTGATAGCTAATTGTGGGATGGACCTGAGAGTGGGAGGAGTCTATAGCATTGGTGTATTAGAAGATCAGGTCAGGGGTAGAAGAGAGTGGGATGCTAAAGTATGCAGACCAAAAAAAAAGGGGGGGGGGGGTGGGGTGAGGGCAGGTAGGTCTGGAGTCCAGACCTGAAGAGGTCGGGTTAGGTGGGTGATGTGGGTCGAGGACAGAAAAAATTACTGAGGGGAAGCAGATCCCATGTAGGGTAGTACTAGGGGGGTACATAGATGGTAAAACAATAGTTAAATCTAAGAGTAGCAATTCAATAACAGAGCAATAACATTAACTGCTGAACATATTAGGAAGCACGTGGGGGTCAGGGTAGGCGAGAGCTTCCAACAAAAAATCATTGGCAGGAGATTCATGATAGATGTGCTCTGGGGACAGACTCACGAGGAGAAGTTCAATAGCTAAAGCATAGCGTTAGTCTGGAACATTCAACTAATGTCTTTGGGGTGATTGCCCCTAACCAGAGTGCAGATTGGAGACTTTCCGACCTGCTCTGATATGTCCACGGCTAAAGTAGGAGCTGATGAAGGGGGCAGCCTTTGAGTCTGTGGATAGTAGCTCCAGGGATTCCAGGCAAATAAAAAAAAGGGGGATTAGGCACGGGTAAGGAGTCTGCCCCCAGTTGGGGGTTGGAGAGTGGTCTTCTGGGGGATAGGAATGGGGAAGTCCAGTCTATCCAAAGAAGAAACATCCCGGAGGCAACGGGTAGTCCTTGAGGGCAGATGCGGGAGCAAGGAAGGGGTACTTGGCCTATGTCAGGCTTTGCGAAGGGGTCTCCTCAAGTGGGGGTGGTGAACAAATGTTGCTGGAGTTCCAGGCCTGGGGCAGGAGTTGTGGTGAGTAATAGGAGGTAGTTGTTGAGTGAGAGTCCTCTTCCAGGTTATGGAGTAGCCAAGATGAGGAGTCCTTCTGGTGTGAGGTGCAGAAATGATTGAAATATTACCTCAGTCCTCAATCCATGTCATCGGGGGGTGCAATTGCAGGAGAGGAGCGTCTGGTGCGTTTATGGAGATTGTGGTCGTCTATTCCTGACGAGGAGGCATGGGCTTTCTGCGGTGAACTGGAGGCTGAGCGACGTCTCTGGCGCTGTTCTTTCGGTGTTGACGGAGGACCGGTGAGTTGGAGTTCCTGTAAGAGAGACTGTAGATCTTCCTGAGTTTTGCAGGCATGTTTGCGACCTTTATATGTAAACTTCAGAGAAAACGGGAAACCCCAAGTGTAGGGAATGTGATTCTCCAGCAAGATTTGGAGTTGTGGCTTCATGGCCCTGCGTTTAGCAATAGTGGTAGGAGACAAGTCCGCAAAGACTTGATATTCATGACCCTGGAACCGCAGTGCCCCCTTGAGGCGGACTGTCTGCATGATTTGGTCCTTGGTGCGATAATAGTGCAGCTTGAGAATAATATCTCGTGGAGGGCCATCCTTCTTGCGGGGGGCTAGGGTCCTGTGGATTCTGTCCATCTCTAACCTGTCAATAGGTATAGAGGGGACTAGCTCCTGACATAAAGCTGTGATGGTGGACTGCAGATCTACTACTGTCTCTGGAATCCCCCTGATACGCAGGTTGGACCTGCGGGCCCTGTTTTCAAAATCCTCCAGCTGTGTGAGAAGGGTCAGATTCTCCTCTCTGATCGCTTCTAATTCATCAGCTTGATTGTGTATAGTGACATCCAGCTCATCTACCTTCTGCTCTAATTCAGCTGTGCGGTGGCCCAGCTCTCTAATCTCTTTGGTGAGGCGCTCTGTAATTTGGTCTGAGGTCTGCTTCAGGGCCCTCTGAAGCATGGATTCTATCTGACTTAGAATGTCAGGTTGTAGGGTTCGGGCTCTAGGGGAGGCTAAAGGGGCTGTTGATAGTTCATAATCTGACTCACCCTCATCTGGATGCGGTAATGGCTTCATCCGAGGGGATCTCTGAGTACCCGCGCGGTGCGGCGTGTCCGGCGCCATCTTTGCGGAGGCCCGAGCCAGGACCTCTCTGATGGATTTGCCTTTGGGTTTAGGTTTGGAGTGGACTAGAACCATCCTATTCTGTCCTTGATGTGCCCGGGGTCTCTCTGTGTCTGTGGGAGTCGAGTAGCTGTGACAAGCTCCTTATGCTGCGGCCAAATCTCCCCCTCAGATGCGGAGCTCTACAGCGGCACGTCCGACATGCAGAGCCTCGCGCATGCGCCTCTTCCAAGAAGAGATTTAACTTAAGGGCCATATGACATTGAGGAAAAAGTGACCAAGGGAATATGCAGGGTACAACTAGATGCTGATTAGGGGCATCCAATGTACCTAGTCAATACCCGTATAGCAGAACATAGAGGATGATCCATGGCACCTCAGCAGTGGGAGAGTAATCCTGAGGGTGCGAACAAACTGTACAACAGATAAAAGGAAAAGAGGGAGACAGAGAACAGAAAAAAAGGAAAAGAGGAGAGGGAACAGAAAGTGGAAAGGGAAAGGAAAAGATAGGTTGTCGGAAGGAGACTAGTCAGTGGTGTGACAAATTGGTGGGTTTAGTGACACAAAACATTAGGGCTCTCAAGGGAGGAGGAGGCTATCATCCAGATCTGAGGGGAGAAAATTACTAATCCAAGGCTGCCAGTGGCGTTCAAATTTGGGAATGCAATTAAGAATAGTGGCTTCAATTTTGGCATGTATCATTGCTTTTGTGATCCTATGCTTGGTTTCCGGAAGTGGGAGTGAAGGGGATTTCCAAGCTTTTGCTATAGTTTGTTTTGCTGCCGTGGTTACCTGTAACAGGAGTTTAAATTGATTGTGAGTGGGGGCGTGGCTTGACGGCGCTCGAGTATGGCCGCTTAGCTGAGGAGCTCCGCCGGTCGGGAGATTCAACAACGACGGAACGGCCAGCTACATCACCCCAGATCACCGAGTACTACGTCGCACACATAGCGGAGACACCCTAGAGCGATGGCGGGGAAAAGAAAGGGAGTGGAGCGTCCGCAAAAGCTGACTGAATTCTTCCACAAGCCCGCGCCGCGACTGAGGCCTGCGCAGGAGGGAGAAGCAGCTGGACCCAGTAGCAGTAACGCGGCCTATACAGACCTTCCAGATGAGGCTGGAACGACGCCAGGTAACTCACCACCACCAACACCGATCAAACACCTGACGGTCACTAGCCCCAACAGCGGCAGTCCTGCCAAAACAAGGATGAGATTACACTCTCCGCCACCATCCCCTCACACAGAGGCGCCATTTAAACCCCTGCAATCTAACCAGGCATTACAATCATCCATGGCGGCCTTCCCGACCACGGGCCAACCCGTGATTGATACAACTTTAAAAGACATGCTATTGTCGCTGCAGGCATCACTACTAACAGACCTGTCCTCCATGTTTTCTAAATTCAATGCGGACATCCACAGCCTGGACGAGAGAGTCACATACATAGAACACAAGATGGCGGATAGCACAAACACCATCAATGCGCTTGTTGATGCCCATGACAACATAATGGACGACAACCAGTGGATTAAGGCCAAACTTTCAGACTTA
>BLSH010371423.1:133691-163925 GCA_018402905.1 Glandirana rugosa | reverse complement strand
CGACACGACATACGCCTCTATTAACATGACAAACCAAACCCCTTCGAACATCAGGACAAATTCAACGACCTTACAAAATTAAAATCTGGGATGATCGTTCAGAACCTAATTAACCTACGGTGTAGAAACGGTGACTCGATATAATTCTAGCCCCCAACAGTTACAATTGCGACACTACCCCTATCCACCACTCTAGTAAACATCACATGAACTAAGACTAACTTATTCGGAGTAGGTACGAAATCGACAACGAGAGTATCACCCCCCATCTCGACACCTTTAAAACGAAACCATACCCGATCGATCCTCGGTACTAACATCCACATGAGCACCACTACTCCAAACAAGACACCTACAATCATGGCTCCTAGCTAGCCCATACCAAAGCAAAATTTCCACAGCTCTACCCCCCACTATGAGAGCAACAGCTAAAGCATGGATGAGGCTTATTCAATCAGAATCAAGTACACTACAAATGATCTCACCACCTATCCCCATCACAGCGTTAACATTGACAACCCCCGATCTTAATATAGCTCAGTGGCAAAGATGTGGCATCCAATTAATCCAAGACTTGCTAGTAGGGTCTAAAATTAAAACATTCCAGCAACTTAAACAGGACT
This sequence comes from Glandirana rugosa, assembly GCA_018402905.1. Taxonomy (NCBI): domain Eukaryota; kingdom Metazoa; phylum Chordata; class Amphibia; order Anura; family Ranidae; genus Glandirana; species Glandirana rugosa. The sequence goes on along the minus strand of BLSH010371423.1, from coordinate 163,302 downwards.
ACAAGCTTCCCCAAACCAAACAGTACAATTATCTCCGCATACAGCACAGCATCCACGACATAGCCAACCTCTCTTATCAAATCCCCGAGCAGGTTTGGAACTACCTCACAAAAACACAACATGCTCGCAAAGGCATTTCTCTCTTTTATCACACCTTACAAGACAAAAAATCCTTTCAAAAACTGAAACCACACCAACAATGGGAAGCAGACATTGGACGCTCCTTCTCGGAAGAGCAATGGAAAGCAGCCATCCAATCTATACACAAATACACACAAAGTTCATCCTTGAGGGAACTATACACAAAAGTAGCGCTTAGGTGGTATATGACACCAGATCGCATGGCCAAATTTAGCCCACAAGGCAGGGATACCTGTTGGAGATGTAAAGCTCCATCAGGTCATTTATTCCACATACTCTGGGAATGCCCAATGCTTCAGGTGTATTGGGGAAAAATTTTCCACTTACTTAAAGAAACAACAAGTCTTGATATCTCCAAAACCCCAGCTCTTGCTTTACTACACTTAACCATTGGGGAAATTCCTGTAAACCTACAAGCAATTTACACCCATGTTCTTTTGGCAGCAAAGCTGACCATCACTAAACTATGGAAAACCGAAAAAACCCCCAAAGTGCAGGACACTATAGAACTAACCAGCCTACACTCCTCATACGAAATCGCATCGGCAACCCAGGATAAATTGATTGTGAGTGACATCAGGGGGTTTAGAATTGAGCAGAGCTGTAGTGGGTGAGGGCTGCAGGGAATGACCTAAAAGGGTGGAAATGATTGTGAATACATCTCTCCAAAATTCTTTGACCAATGGACATTCCCACCATCTGTGCAGATGTGTGCCTCTGTCTGGGCAAAAGCAATCTGGAGGGTAGTTTACGCTGTATTTCGCAATACTAGCGGGTACTAAGTACCAGCTAAAGAGGACTTTATAGTTTGCTTCAGAAGCTACCACATTCTGTGAGGCTGACTTAGTGGCCAACCAGATCTCTTTCCATTCGCTCTCTTCTAGTTGAATGCCTAAGTCTGCCTCCCAGCTCTTGACATATGGGAGGGAAGAGTGCATTGGGGGTCTAGAAGTAAGTGGTATAGTTGGGAAATTAAGCCGTGCATGTGGGGATCTCGATCGCAGGCATATTCAAAGAGAGTTTTTTGAGGTATGGAGGGGGTAGTGCGAAGACAAGGGGCAAAAAAGTGCTTCAGCTGTAAGTACCGGAAAAGTTGAGATGGTGGGAGATCATGGGAGTCCGACGGGATAGGGAATGGGATATGCTTATCTGGGGTGGTGAAGGAATAAGCCCAGATGAGGCCGGCTGAATGCCATCTGAAGAAGGAAGAGGGGGAAGACCAGGCAGAGTAGAATGAGGGATTACGTAAATAGGATAAGAGGGGGTTGTGGGGCGATTGTAGCTTGTATTTGAACTTAAGCCTGTCCCACAGGTGGAGTGAGTGCTTGGTGATTGGGTTGCGAATTGGTTTACGGTCTTTAGGGTGCAGCCAAAGGAGATTAGTTATTGAAAGAGGGTAACAATCTACTGATTCTAGGGAGACCCATAGGGGAGTTTCTTTGGTGGCGTGGTATTTTGTTAGACTGGCAAGTTGGGCTGCCTGATAGTATTTAGTAAAGGAAGGAAGGCCTAGTCCACCATGTGATTTTGCAATATAAAGCACATTTTTACTAACTCTTGGCTTGGTTTTACCCCATATGATGTTGAGGGGTCTGCGTTGTATGATGCAGAGAAAATAAGCAGGAACGGATATAGGGAGCACCCTGAAGAGATACAAAATTTTTGGGAGGATAACCATTTTTATTGCTGTGATACAGCCTAGCCAGGATAGGGGAAGAGGGGACCAAGAGAGCATGAGTTTGCTGAGGTGGAGGAGCATGGGGGGGGGGGTAATTGACTGAGAATAGACTGGCAGGGTCTGGGGTTAGTTTAATCCCCAGATAAGTTAAGGAGTGCGAGGCCCATTTATAGGGAAGAAATGCTTGTAAATGTGGTTGTAAAGGATAAGGTAAGGGGATATTAAGAAATTTTGATTTATGGGAATTGACCACTAGCCCAGAAATTGTAGCAAATGTGGATAAGTTGGCCATAAGATTAGGGACAGAGGTAAGCGGAGATGTGAGGAATAAAAGTACATTGTCTGCAAAGAGACAGAGTTTATGAGTATGCCCAGCGACCTCTAAACCTTTAACGTCTGGATCGTCACATAGTTTCTGGGCTAGTGGTTCAATTGCCAAGGCGAATAGGAGGGGCGAGAGGGGGCAGCCTTGCTGGGTCCCCCTTTTTATACGGAAAATATCCGAGGAGTGGCCGGCGTAGGTGACATGAGCTGTGGGGCATGAGTAAAGAGACCATTTGAGGAAGTAGGGGCCAAAGCCCCATTTTTCCAGAACCACCTGGAGGTAAGAACATGAAAGACTATCAAATGCTTTCCTTATGTCCAATGAAAGGAGGCACATAGGTATTTTCCGCGTTCGAGCAAAGTGGGTTAAGAGGACCGCTCTACGTATGTTATCACTTGCCTGTCTGAAAGGCATGAAGCCCACTTGATCTTTGTGTATTAAAGATCCAATCAAGGTGTTCAGACGGGTTGCGAGTACTTTTGCTAAAAGCTTGATGTAATTGTTAAGTATGGAAATTGGGCGAAAATTCGACCAGGAGGTGTCGTCAGTTTGCGTCTTAGGGATCATGGAAATGGAGGCTCTCAAAGAGTCTGGGTTAAATGCAGAATCTTTAAGAATAGAGTTTAGGGCTTTAGTCAGGGTTGGGGCCAGTGTTTCAATGAAGAGTTTTTAATATGCGGCAGTGAAGCCGTCTGGGCCAGGACGTTTGTTATTTTTAAGCGATTTAATTGCAGCGCATACTTCCAATTCAGTGATAGGCTGTTCAAGGAGCGCACGGTGATGGGGGTGAGTGAGGGGAGATTAATAGAGTCCAGGAAATTGGAGGTCCTGAGGAGATTATCTGGGGAGGGGGAAGTAGAGTACAGCTCAGCTAGGTGTGTGCGGAAGAGTTGAAGAACTTTAACGGGGTTACTGGTTAATGACCCTGGAGCGTTCCTTAAATGGATAGGTTTGTGGGGTTTATCAAGATTTTTGAGGGAAAGGGCCAGAAAAGTGTCAGGCTTATTTGCTTTCATGTAGACATGGTGATTTGAGCGTCGAAGGGCCTTTTCTGCTGCTTCTGTCAGAAAGAGATCCAATTCTAGCCTAGCTTTGTCTAGTTTGTCTTTATTAAGAGGGGTAGGGGAGTTCTGGAAATTATCGTGAGCAAGGGAAAATTCTTGCTCTAAAGAAGAATACTTATTTTGGAGTTCTTTCTCCCTGTGAGAAGCTACACTTATTAGGGTCCCTCGAATAGCCGGTTTATGGGCTTCCCATACCAGAAGTGGGGACAGCTCAGGGGTGGCATTTAAAGAGAAATATTCCTTTAAGGATATCTCTACTTCAAGAGCATTGGACGGGTGGGTCAGTAGGGTGTCGTTAAGGGACCAAGGACGTCTGCCATGAAGGGGGACTAAAGAAGATAGTGAGGTCAAAGTGGCGTTGTGATCGGACCAAGGGATAGGAATTATAAGGGAGGAAGAGACAAGGGGAAGGGTACCTACCGATGTTAGAACGTGGTCTATGCGCGAGAACGTATTGTGCGGGTAAGAGTAGAATGTAAATTGCTTCTTAGCTGTATTTAGCTCGCTCCAAGTGTCTACCAAAGAATGCTTCGCTAGAAGCTGCTGAAAGGTAAGTTTGTGTGGACTCGGTGGGGGAGTAAAGGGGGACTTATCCAGAAATGGAAAGAGAACTTGGTTGGAGTCTCCACCTAGTAGGGTGGTACCTTGTTTGTGGGTGTCCAGGATTTGGGGCATAATATGACGCCACTGTAATTGGGGTATCTATTAAGTGGCCTATAAGAATTAGATATCTAGCTTCAGGGTCTTGTATCTCGCGTTTCAGGGTGAACTGGACAGATTTGTGAAAAGCAATTAAGACACCTCTGCATTTAGAGCTCGTTGAGGCCGTAAAAAATTGGGGATAGGTGGGGCTTATGTATTTGGGTGTTTGGTGGGTAGAAAAATGGGTCTCCTGCACACATACTATGTGTGCTTTAAGGGAGGCAAATGTTCGAGATGCTTTGCGTCTTTTATTGGGAGAGTTTAGCCCTTGTACATTATGAGAGAGGAAATTTAGATCAGCCATGGGGGGGTTTATAGTAGGATATTTTAGCTAGAACATTACTTACTGAATATGGTGGTCTCCTTCCGACGAGAGAGGTTAGGCAGGACAAGAAGAAGAAATCTGGAAGAAGGGAGAAGGTTAAAATAGAAGAAATAACAAAAACAAAATAGGTTATCCCCTGGGAGGTCGTAATAGACCTGCTCAGGGGAGATCATGTTGCCCAGGGAAGCCCAAAAATAGGGGGTCGCTGGGCAAAATGGGGTGCTGCAGTGACAAGCAGCCCGGAGGACAGTGAGGCTCTATGCAAACTGTAGGCCAGTGTTGGCAGGCCAATGGGGAGTAAAAGGCACAATAGACATGTGAGTTCAAAGGGGGTGACATTAGGAGGTGCTCCGTGATAACTGCCTAGAGCCAACCGTGGAAAACAATGATAGCATTTCGGCTTTCAGGATTCCATAAAAACAAAGAATGTGGCTGTGATCTGGCCGCAAGTTCCCGGGTCTAAGGGGGTAATTGAGTAGAGTGGCTTTAGGGTTAATCAAGAATAGAATGATTAAGGTGTGGATTTGGGGCAATAGGTAATAGTATGTATGCCAAATTATGAGGAGGGATCTGAGACTTGCGGGGAGATCAAGCCAACAATGCATAGATCAAATCAAAATAACAGGCATTAATCAATGTGAACCATAGATGGACTGAGCAGATAGAGTTCTAAAGTGGACCTGGTCTCTGAAATCATTTGGGAAGAGGGTGTAGTCTAACTAAAAATTAAGAGTTGAAGGTATAAAAGACACCAAAAAAAACCCCACAAAAAAAAGGGGGGGGGGGATAATATAAAATAGTTTGAAGAATTTTCTCTTTCAGTCCGTCGGTTTAGCCTGAAAAATGGCATCAACAGGTCGAATACTCAGAACATTAGTGTAGGTGTGGAGAACTAAGTAGAAGCTGGACAAGTGATGAGTAGGAGAGAGGAATACTCAGTCCATGGTGTCCTCCAGATCATGGTGGATGGGTGTTGTTCTGATCCTTTTCGAGGAAGAGGAGGCCTGATGAGCAGCTTTCAGTGGGGAGCACGAAGGAGAGCGCCTACAAGTTCCCTGAGCTGGTGTTGGGGTCCAGGTGAAGCTTCTGAAGGCAGTCTTGAAGGTCTTCGACCGTCTTGCACGAGTATTTCGGACCATGGTAAGTAAATGTTAGAGCAAAGGGGAAACCCCAGGAGTATATTATCCGGCGTTGCTGTAGAATTTGCAGCTGGGGCTTGAAGGATCGTCGTTTCGCAATCGTAGCTTGGGAGAGGTCAGCAAACAATTGATACTGGTGGCTCTGGAAGGTGAGAGAGTCTCTTTGTCTTGCAGCTTGCTGAAGTTGCTCTTTCGTGCTATAGTAATGCAATTTAGCTATGATGTCACGCGGCGGACCATTTTGTTTGCGGGGAGCTAGTGCTCTATGAACACGATCCATCTCCAGGCGTTCTATTGGGATGGATGGGGCCAGCTCATGAAAAAGAGCAGTGACTGTTGTCTGTAGATCCTCCACAGTTTCAGGGATGCCCCTGATTCTAAGATTTGAACGCCTTGCACGATTTTCAAAATCTTCTATGTGAGAGTGGAGTGTAAGGTTTTCCTCTCTCAGAGCTTCAAGTTCATCAGTTTGGGAAGCAAGTTGTAATTCAAGTTCATCCACCTTTTGTTCCAAGTCTAAAGTTTGCTGACCCAACTCTCTGATCTCCCTGGTCAAATGTTCAGTGATCTGATCAGATGTGCGCTGCGGGGCACGCTGCAGCATTTTATCAAATTGTTTAAGAATCTCAGCATGCGATTCCCCGGGTAGGGGTGCAGCTAGGGAGTCTGTATCAGACTCACCTTTATCTGGATGGTGAAGAAAAGAGAGCCTGGGTGTCCGCGGTGTGGACGCTCTGGAGGTGCTCGGCGGCGCCATTTTAGAGGAGGCCCGAGCCAGGGCCTCGCGTATCGTTTTGGTCCGAAGCTTCGGCTTGGACCCGGTGGCGACCATCCCGACTACTGTATTGTGGTCACGGGGCTCTGTGGAGCTGTAGTGTGCATTGGTGGGCTGTAGATGTTGCCTTGCCTGTGCTAGAAATAGCTCAAATCCCCGGGCTGTGTGGAGCTCTAAAGCGGCATGTCCAGACCGCTCGGCTTCGCGCAAGCGCACCTAAACCGTAAATTTTTATTATAACAAGAAGTGCAAAGGTACTCACAAAGGTAGTAGTGCAAATCGCATTGCAGTGTCAGCCACTGCGGGCTTAGTGTCCATAAAGTTTGTTGCTGTCACAAAGGAAAGAGTGAAGGCTGTCTCCAGAGTATGCAAGGAAAGAACGGTGGTTTCTGGCACTTCCTGGTCTTCGTCTGGAGGAGTATGTCGTCACTTCCGGTTCCGGTGGGCAACTTCCGGCGAGGCCTTGTTGGGCCTCCTCAGGCCGTGTGCAGAGCCCCAGATAGAAGTATACAGAGTCACCATATATAGTAGCAGTATTAAGAGCCCCAGATAGCAGTATACAGAGCCCCAGATAACAGTATACAGAGCCCCAGATAGCAGTATACAGAGCCCCAGTTAGCAGTATACAGAGCCCCAGATAGCAGTATACAGAGCCACCATATCGCAGTATACATAGCACCAGATAGGGTATACAGTCACCAGATAGAGGTATACAGAGTCACCATATCGCAATATATAGAGTCCCAGATAGGGTATACAGTCACCAGATAGGGTATAAAGAGTCCCAGATAGGGTATACATAGCACCAGATAGGGTATACAGAGTCCCAGATAGGGGTATACAGAGTCCCAGCTAAGGTATTCAGTCAACAGATAGGGGTATATAGAGTCACTAGGTGTATACAGGCGGTCCCCGGGTTACAAACAAGATAGGGACTGTAGGTTTGTTTATAAGTCGAATTTGTTTGTAAGTCGGAACAGGTACATTTTTTAAGTGTAGCTTCAGCCAAAACAAATATTTTTAAGCTTTTTGGATAGCATAGGGATGGGGTAACACCCCTGTAATGTTTGCTTTGCTGTCTATGTTTCTGTTCAGAAGATTTCACCTCACTTCCTGTCCCAATGATAATTGGATTTTGAAAATTTTGGGTTGTTGTGGAAACAAACCTTGGTGATAAAGCATCAGTGGAGACACCTTTTTCCCATAATAACTCTTACAGGAGTGAATTTCCCTTCCTAGGGGGAGATTTCCTCTCACTTCCTGTTGTCTCCCTCCGCTTGTAAGTAGGAGTCGTTCATAAGTCGGATGTTCATAACTAGGGGACTACCTGTACAAAGCACCAGATAGGGCAGTGCTCTCCACATGGCAGTGTCGGCTGGAGCCCGTGGGGAGTTTTAGACAAGAACTAACATTACAACAACCCCAATTCCCCCTCCCCACGGGCTCTAGCTGACACTTCCATGTAGAGGGAGAGCAGTTCCACTCTCTTCAGCTAACAATGCTGCAGTGCTGCCTTACCTGAATATGGAGTAGCCGGTCCATGTCAGCTCAGACAGCACTGCCATCTCTCCTGTCCATCATCGTACAGTCCCGCCCTGCCCACCGCACCAGTCACTGGCAGTCCAGTGCTCAGGGCAGCCTCTTTGGTGCACTTACTTTCACTCTTAAGATTGGCCAATAGGCTCACTACTTGCTGTCAACAGACAGCAAGGAGCCGAAGAAAAAAAAAAGTCAATATACTGGCGCCTCCTTTAGGAGGTCGGGCTGACTTTTATTTTTCTTAACCAACCACCTCTGCTAAGAAATCTGCAAGAAGGAGACGCTTTCATCCGAGGCCTGGGCCTCCCATCAATCCCAGATGATGTGATGACCTGTTGCCTTAACCAATTCTACTACGTCCTCCACCTACTACACGTAATAGACTCTGGACCCCGGCCAAGTAAAAGTAAAAAAAGGCACCTTGCACGCCAGACAACCTCTATGACCTCTACGTGGCAAATTTGATTTCTTCATCCTATGGAGCGGCGACTTCCTCCCTCCCTTTTTCTACCCACAGTGTTAGTGTCCTGTGACCAGGACCTCATTTACATACCCATGAGGTATAACCTTGGTTCTTATTATTTTAGGTTTCCTATAAGCATTCTAGAGTTACTTTGTTATTTTATTAACATTACTGGAGAGCAGACGGGGACCTCCTTTCCTTTCTCCTGTTGGAGTCTTCCATGTCCCCCTGTTTTTTACCCTGGCCAAGGCCATGGACTCCTGAGAAGTGGCTGCTTCTCAGGTTTACTACCCTTTTTGGACTTTTCATTTTTTCAGACCTATTCTGGGTCTGCCTTGTTACTATGCTCATTATGTGCTCTACATGTTTTCTTACTATTTGTTTTTTTCTGGTACATTTCCCTCTTAAGGGGCATTTTTACACCCACCAATGGTGGGCCACCATGTATTATCTGTTTTTCTTTACGTGTTTTAGCTTTCTTCTGTATAAGCCCTTATGGCTTTAAGAATTGTATTGTACAATGTGAAGGGCTTAAACTCTATCAACAAGTGATGGCTAGCCTTAAAGGAGTTTAAATCCTCTGGTGCATATGTGGTCTTGGTTCAGGAGACACACTTCCATGCGGGAAGCTCCTTTAAATTTGCCTTAAACTTTTTCCTACTTCATATGTTTCCTCAGACCCGTCTGGGAAGGCAGGGGTGGCAATTCTTATCAGGAAACATGCTCTTTGAAAACTAAGGACTCATACATTGATCCCCGTGGTTGTTGTGTCACCCTGAACTGTGACTACATGTCTTCTACTTTTTCTCTCATTAACATATATGCCCGAAACTCGGGACAAATAAATTTCCTTGAGGAAATTTTCAAGACAAGGCAAGGTGTTTCACACAACCTCACATGATTGTGGGAGGTGATTTTAACTTAGTTATGTCCCCACACAAAGACAGACAGATGCTATTTTATAATATACCCTCTCAGAAAGTGCAATCCCAATCCACTTCTTTCCGTAAATGTATTAGGGCTCAAAGACTATGTAACTCATGAATTAGACCACTTTTTTATTTCCAAAGGCCAGAATACCCCCTGGGTGGGACTTTAAAGAGGTAACAGCACCACACAAATAGATAAAATGTAACAATTTATTGGTTATTGAAATATAAAAAAGCTTATCGCTCAAATGAGGGAAAAATATATAGGTGAATGTATATATCTATCACATCAAATATAGGAGTTTCTAATACAACCATACAATCCACCAATTATGCATCCACATGTGTTATAATGAGAAATTTCAGAGTTGGATGTTCCGTTGTCCGAAGATGGAATTCGGTGCCCAACATATACGTTTTGGGTCCAAAAAAGCCCTTCATCAGGGATATTTACAACAGACAGGGAGTACAATGATATATATTTTTAAAAAATCTATCCTGGCACATCTGCAGATGTGGGCTCAGTGGATGTATGTGTGGTTGAAGAGGATTGTTGCAGCACTACTACTGGCAATGTGGTGGTATAGGGAAGGAGCAAGCAGGGGGCAGCTATGGTGTGGCCTTCGGTCCAAAGGAGAATACTTCAGACGTCTGTATCAGACTATATATAGGGATCCTGACCATGTCAGATGTCCGTGGTGCTGGGGTCCACGGTGTTAAAAACGTGGGGTACCAATAAAGGCCAGGGGGGATCTACCACCAGTCCATTCCCCTATGATAGATAGGGGAGTCCTCCTAGGCCGTTCTGCTGTCCCGACCGATCGCCATCCTCCCAGGTAGTGTGTGCTATGTGTGGTATGGTTCACGCAATGTGCATGAATTGTTCCTTTACATGAAAAAATTGATTTTTGTTAATAGATGTTCAGGCAGGTGTTCAGGGAACTGTGAGGGTTTTGGTAGCCTGGGTAATCTATCTACCACAATTTCACAATAATAGTAGAGGGAAATAATATACAAAACAATACTGTATATATTCTCTTAGTTTCCTGGGGGAGGGGCAGGCACCTCTAACACTAAAAAGCAAAAAAGAGAATGCACCACCCTAGCACAGCCTAGAGACAAATCTGTGAATTTTTGTTCTGACCTAGATTCGTTTTAGAAAAATCTGAAAAGTATTTTCAAATACATATATATATATATATATATATATATATATATATATATATATATATATATATATACTGTGTGTGTGTATATATATATACAGTATATATATATATATATATATATACAGTATATATATATATATATATATATACACACACACAGTATATATATATATATATATATATATATATTGTGGGGGGTTAGCTCAAGGGGGATCACCTTCCCTGGGAAATAAAGGCAGTCCAAACGTCAGGTTTTCTTAAAAGCTGACTTGCATGTAACCAGTTTTATTTTAAAAGGTTACAAGTAGAGTTGATCGAACCTCTGGAAGTTCGGGTTCTGCAGGTTCGGCCGAACTTCCGGACAAAGTCCGGGTTTGGGACCGGACTTGACCCGAACTTTGTCCCGAACCCCGAACCCCATCAAAGTCAATGGGGACCCGAACTTTTTTTTTCCATTTCAATATTTTTATAAAATTTTCATAGAAAGACAAAAAATAATGATACAGGTTGTAGTAACACATGGCCAGTAGCATATAGTCAAGAATCGTACATGAGTACAGTGGAATATAGGAATCACAAACCTGTCTAAGCTCACAGTCTTTATCCCACCTTATATGGAGACTGAAGTGTTACCTCCAGCCCCCTAGCATACTATCAAGGAATACACTGTGTTAGGGGGAAGAGGATAGCCTATTATATTCTTGTGATAAAGGCAGAAGATTACAGAGCATTTGACTCTTACTGCTCAATAAGTTTGAATATATACCTTCTTAACTTGTAAACCAAGAATTGTGGATCAAAGTTATATTGTGAGGAAAAACCTGTCATATAAGGGTATATAGTCCATTCCACTGAGACAGTTACAGAAAGATCAGTAACCTCACAGATTGTACTATACATATGCAAACAAATCTTGGAGCTGTAAGATTCCAAACTAGAACACCCCTCGCTCCTTCTCATCAACACATGTATTGATATCCCCAGGTGGAGTTACTGGAGGAATCTGACTCGCCCCCCCATGAGAACATGCTGCGAGTCGGGGGCCCCCAGCCGCCCACCTGTGACTGTCGAGGAAAAAGTTCCTCCTCCTTGGATGAGAAACAGCGAGCGCCTAATACACTGCATAGATTGTCACTGTCCGGGGCATGGCCCCATAACCGTAAAGAAAAATGTGAATAATAAGTTCCCTCCAGGTAAGTACTCTAGTAAAAAAAGGGACAAGATAAAGAGGTAAGGACTTTTTAAGAGAAGAAGACGACAGGATAGTGTAGATCAGAAGGAATAGAAGAAAAGAAGCGGAAAGATGGAAAAGGGTTGTTAGAGGAGGATAGGAGGAAGGATGATGTTCCCGGGTCATCTGGGGGAATCAGTACTCGAATCTGAAGCCCCTGGGAATAATGGGATATGAGTAAACTCCATCCATGGTTCCCAAATTAGCTCAAAGGATCGGACTTTATCTAATATGGTGCTTACCACCTTTTCCTGAGCCATTATCCAATTGATTTTGTGCTTTACCGCCAACCAAGGGACAGAGGGTTTATTCCAGTACTTAGCTATTATGATCTTGGTGGCTGAAAGTATAAAGAGGGTCAGTCATTGAGGATGTTTGCCTAGTTTATCTATTCTGTGCTTAAGTAGCGCAATTTCTGGAGTTTGTGGGATTGGGATCCCCGTCAATTTGCGTAAGATTGTGAAAACTTTGTTCCAGAGGCTCCATAGATGTGGACATGACCACCATATATGAAATATCGTACCTATATGGGAGCATCCTCTGAAGCATAGCGGGGAGGTGTTTGGAAATATTTTAGAAAGTGTGAGAGGAACTCTATACCATCGAAAAAGTAATTTAATATTGGCCTCAACAAGTGAGATATTAACAAGCCCCTTCAACGATCCCCCTGAACGGATATTCCAAATGTCTAGATCCCAGGAAGTCTCCAAATCTCTTTCCCATGCTAGGGCGTAGGCAATTTTAGAGTCTTTGTCTGCAAGGAGCGAGTATATCAGGGAAATCCCCCCTCTCTGGTCCAAAATGCCCGCACACCATGATTCATAGGGCGTGACTGTTGGGGGTTCAGGTTTTGTATGCCAAATTGAATGTAAGAAATGAGAGATTTGCGCAAAACAAAATCTCTCAGATCGGGGCATCTCTAATTTACTAATGCAATACCCTAATGTGAGGGGACCAGTGGAAGTAAAAACATGTCCAATCCTGTACAGTCCCTTGTTTAGCCACCATTTGAATGCTAGAATGTTACATTCTAGCTGGGATTATGGAAAATGTGGGTTAATGGGCGAAGGGGAGAGGTCAGGGATGAGATTTTATGGAGCCGATCGCAAAGTGCCAAGGATTGTGAAAGCGTAGGGGCCAAGACTGGAGGTCTTATCTTTGGGGAAGACCATACTAAGAAATCCACCATGTGATTCGGAATTGCCTGCCTTTCCATCACTATCCAGTCGGGTTTCTGGTGGCGCAAATAGACCACGGAGAATTGGGATAATTGAGCCGCTTGATAATACCACCATAAATTGGGAACTCCAAGCCCCCCCTGCGTTCTGAGGTGAAATAGGATGTTCCTAGAACATCTACTACCCCTAGATCCCCAAATGAACTGTATAATTTTGGATTGGTAGTGTAGTAGTTGGGCCTTTTTAATGGGTATCGGGAGGGAACGGAATAAGTAGGTCAGGCAAGGAAGGAGGGTCATCTTAATGACATTAATTCAACCCAGCCAAGATAAATCGTATTTTGTCCAAGTCTTTAGGTCGTTAGCCAATTTCAAGAACATTGAGGGATAGTTTGACTGATATAGCGTCTCATATTTAGGGGTAAGATTGATCCCTAGATACGGAATTGAGGAAGAGTTCCAGCTAAACGGGAAATGCGACTTAAGGTTGGTTACCAAATTCAGGGGGACTGTGACATTCAGTGCCACTGATTTAATTGTGTTAACTACAAGCCCCGATGGGGACCCAAACTTTTAGGCACAAAAATGGCTGTGACAAAGTCCTGGCAAGTCCTAGAGGTCTGCAAAAGGAAGGAAAATGGGTGTAAGCGTCGGACAAGTGCCCTACAAAGAAATGGGTATAGGGAAATAACTTAAAATAATTTTTAAGCTAAAATCACATAAAAAAAATAAAAAATGGAGGTGGATGTGGAGTTGGAGGTTGAGGAGGCGGTGAAAGTGGCGGTGGAGGAGGAGGAGGTAGCCAACACTGTTTTTTTTATTTTTGTGCAAGGAATGATGATTTAAAATCCTCTCCAAGTTCATCCAGCAGCATAGAGACTGAGAGCCATATTTTGGTTCTAAAATCATCTCCAAGTTCTATAGGGAAAGTTTCATTCAGCCGCATAGAGAGCCATATTATTGTTCTAAAAATCATCTCCAAGTTCTATAAGGAAAGTTTCTTCCAGCCACATAGAGAGCCATATTATTGCTCTAAAATCATTGATTTTAGAACAATAATATGGCTCTCTATGCGGCTAGAAGAAACTTTCCTTATAGAACTTGGAGATGATTTTAGAACAATAATATGGCTCTCAGTCTCTATGCGGCTGGATGAAACTTTCCCTATAGAACTTGGGGATGATTTTAGAACAATAATATGGCTCTCTATGAGGCTGGATGAAACTTTTCCTATAGAACTTGGAGATGATTTTAGAACAATAATCTTTCCCTTAAAGCAACAGCTGGAACCTTTCCCTCTAGAACTTGGAGATGATTTTAGAACAATAATCTTTCCCTTAAAGCAACAGACTCTACCTAGTCCAGTCAGATCGTTCTGTGCAGCAGGATGAGGTCTGCAATCCGTCCCTCAAAGCAGCAGTACTAGTATCTCTACCTAGTCCACAATCAGATCGTTCCGTAATGCAGGATGAGATATTCTATAATATCTGCAATCTGTCCCTCACAGAGCCAGCAGCATCCTCTCCCTAAACTATCCTGAGAGCATATGACATGCAGCACAGTGACTCCAGCCCCATATAGAGGCTGTGTCACATGATGCACTGGCCAATCACAATCATGCCATTAGTAGGCATCGCTGTGATGGCTTCTAAGGGCAAAACGCCCTTGGCAGCTATTCAACACGTGGAATCAAATACCAGAACCCCAAACTCGAACCCAGACTTTTTTTGAAATGTCCGGGTTCGGGTCCGGGTTCGCTCAACTCTAGTTACAAGAAAGTAAAACAAACAAAACATAAAATAAATCCTTGCCGTCCAAGCACTTACTAAACATCTTCAGTTACCATAACTGAGCAGTGAAGGGCTTCTCCCAGTCATCCACAAAACAAAGAAAATGCAAACCTTTTTGTTTCAGTCATAAATCAAACTTCAGTTCAAGCTCTCTCAGGTTTGATGGCTCCTGAGTCACAGGCCAGAGCAAATCATCTGATCCAAACCTGCTTCCTTTATACCACCTGTTGATGGACACAAGTGGACCATAAAAATATGGTCCGGAACCAGCCCTGCCAAGGTGGCTGGTAAAACCCGGACCGTATCCACCTTAGTTTCCTGCAAGTGAATGCATGTAAGGTGAAACGTAATGTCCATCGCTTACCTTGCCTTTCATAATGCCACATATCCCCCCTGCTCAAGCCCCTGAGGCTGAGCAACTATCCCAACCAGACAATTGATATGGGAAAGGGAATCTGCATTACTTTGGAGTTTCCCAGCTCTATGTTCTACTGTGAACCTAAATACTCTATTTAAGAGCAAGGAACCACCTTGTAACCCAACTGGTTTTCTCCTTGTTATCATACATCCATTTAAGAGGGGCCATGATCAGTGACTATTTTGAATGGTCTCCCCAACAGGTAATATTTAATGGCATCTAAGGCCCATTTGATAGCTAAAGATTCCTACTCAACAATGGCATAATTTTTATCATGTCTGTTGAGCTTTCTGCTAAGTTAAACCACTGGGTGCTCCTCCCCGTCTCTGTCGTGGAACAGTACAGCACTTAGTCCCACATCAGAGGCGTCTGCACCACAAACTCCTTTGTGAAATCTGGGATCATGAGCACAGGTTGTGCACAAAGGGCTTGCTTCAACATTTGAAATGCCTACTCTGCCTCAGGATTCCACTTGATCATGACCAACACTCTACCCTTCATCAGATCCTTCAGTGGGGCTGCAATGCTGGCAAAATTGGGTATAAAATGCCTGTAGTACCCTGTGATCCCAAGAAATGCATACACTTGCTTTTTATTTGTAGGTTGGGGCCACTTTTGCACTGCCTCAATCTTATTGATCTGAGGCTTGATCAGCCCCGACCAATAATGTAGCCAAGGCAGTTGGCCTCCTCCAAGCCTGCTTTCCTAAGAGAATCTACTACTGCTTGCACCTGGGGCAAATGAGATTCCCAATCTGGGCTGTGGATGACTACATCATCCAAATAGGTGGCTGTGTATTGGCTATGTATTCTTAAGGTCTTATCCATCATTCTCTGGAATGAAGCAGGAGCACCATGCAAAGCCAAAAGCCATCCGCTCATACTGGAAGGACCCCTGGGGGGTAGAAAACACAGTTTTCTCTTTGGCAGACTCTGTTAGGGGTATCTTCCAATAACCTTAAGTAAGATCTAAAGTGGTTATGTACCTAGCACCTCACAATCTGTCATCAAGCTCGTCAACCCAAGGCATTGGGTACGCATCAAATTTAGACATGATGTTCAACTTCCTGAAATCATTACAAAACCTTATAGCTCCATCTGATTTTGGGACCAAAACTATGGGACTTGACCAGTCACTGTGGGACTCCTCTATCATGTACAACTCTAATATGTTCTTTATTTCATTTTCAACTGCTTCCCGCCTAGCCTCGGGTATTCTATATGGCTTGACATTTACACAGACACCTGGTTCCATAATTATGTCATGCTGTATAACTGTGGTCAGTCCGGGCAGGTGAGAGAAAAAGTCTCTATTCTTACTCACAAATTCTTTAACGTCCTTCTGTTGGGCCACTGACAAGGCTTCAGTTATGGCTAATTCAGGTGTCACGGGGGCTATGTCCTTTTGGGGGGTTGGCCTTGCCAGTAAAGTCCCTCTGTTCTTGCAAGGTTTCAAGAGATTAACGTGATATATTTGCTTGGGTTTCCTTTCCCCTGGCTGGTAAACTTTGTAATTTGCCTCCCCTACTCTTTCCATAATTTCAAAGGGACCTTGCCACTTTGCTAGGAATTTACTCTCAACTGTGGGGACTAGTACCAGCACGCTATCACCATGGTTGAAAAACCGAGTCTTGGCACCCCGATTATAAATCCTTCTCTGGGCCCCCTGGGCTTGTTCCATATGTTCCCGTACAAGCGGCATGACAGCAGCAATTCTATCTTGCATCAGTGAGATATGCTTGATGACGCTTCTATAAGGCATGGTTGCTCCCTCCCACATTTCTTTTGCAACTTCAAGCAATCCCCTGGGATGTCTCCCATACAGTAGGGGAGGGGAGTAATCTGTAAATGCCTAAGGTACCTCTCGAATGGCAAACATGAGGTATGGCAGCAAAAAAATCCCAATTTCTCTCATCTTTGTCCACCACCTTTTTAACATGCTTTTGAGCGTTTTGTTAAATTTCTCCACAAGACCATCAGTTTGCGGGTTGTAGACAGAGGTATGGAGATGGGAGATTTTGAACAACTTACACAATTCATTTGTGACTTGGGACATAAATGGGGTGCTTTGATCCATCAATACTTCTTTTGGAAAATCCACACGACTAAATACCTGGAAAGCTCTTTGACAATAGTTTTAGCTGAGGTATTAAGCAAGGGAATGGCATCAGGATATTGCGTGGCATAGTCCAGTATTAGCAGTATGTGCTGGTGGCCCTGGGCAGACTTTACTACTGGTCCCACCAGATCCATGCCAATTCTTTCAAAAGGCACTTCAATGGCTGGTAATGGTACCAGCGGACTGTGAAAATGGGGTGATGGCGCAGAATACTGACACTCTGGGCATGACTCACAATATTCTTTCACATCTGCATATAACCTGGGTCAAAAGAATCTCTGGGTTATTCTCTATACCCAGATGTCCACCCAACATATGACAATGGGCTAAATCTAATACCACCCAGTGATAGGGTTTGGGAACCACTAGCTGCTCTACCTCCTCCTCCCTTTGCTTTACCACCTGATATAGCAAGTTATTTTTAAGTGCCATGTAGGGAAAAGGCACCCCTATATTAGGTTCAACAGGTTCCCCATCTATCATTTTAATGTTTTCTCTGGCTCTATTGAGTGTGGCATCTTTTAGCTGTTCTGTACAAACATCATCTTTTCTGACCTCTAAGTCAGGCACCGCATTCTGTCCACTCTCACTATTAGAGTCAGAGATAATTTCTTGTTCAATAACCTCCAGCTGGGGGCAGGATTCTAGCTCCTCCTGCTCCACAGCCATTGCCGAAAAAGGAAAAGGATTGTCTCCTTCCTTGGACACGCCAACAGTTTTCCTTTCAATTTTGTAATCAAAAGTGTCTGGTGTGAGTTTCAGTGTTTCCTCAGCAGGGGGAGCTCTGTCCTCCCGACTGCTTTTGTTTTTCCTTAAACTCCAAAAGTGGGGAAAACTTCTCCCCACTAGGGCTTCAGGAAGCAGTGATGGTACCACCACCACTGAATGTGTGACTATGCCCCAAGGGGAATCAATCTCAACCACAGCAGTCTGATATTCACATGTGTCACCATGTATGCAAATAACTCAATAGTGCTAGGATGTAGCTTTCCAGGATTTACACAATCACTTTTGACTAATGTCACCACACTACCAGAATTTAGCAGAGCTGTGACTGGCTTTCCATCAACTGAAATTACACACATTTGTTTTTCCATGCATTCCTGACATGTTGCAGTATATGCCACCTGTGCAAAAAGAGACATTCGTTCTTTCAAGTACGCATTATCACATTGCATTGGTTCATCATTTGGAGAACAGTTAGCAGCAATATGACCAAACGCATGGCAGCGATAACCTTTTATGTGTTCAGTACCCAGTCCTCTAAATGGCCTCAGAGACCTTCCTGACCTATTTGGCCAGTCTCCAAGTCCTGAGTCCATAGTCCCATTATCTGTGGCAACAGTCTTGTAATTTTTCCCCACGCCCTGGAACAGTCTTACCATTTTCCCTGGGTGATTTTGACCCCCAGAGACATTGGAGTGGGGCACGGTTTGGTTAAATAAGTCTTCAGCAGCAGTATATCTCTCCACCAGGTCCACCAGCTGGTTTGCTGTCTTAGGGTCCCCATGGCTGACCCATTTCCTTAAAGTGGCTGGGAGCGCCCATAAATAATGGTCTATGACCACACGCTTAACAATCTTAGGGCCCAACAAAGTCTCTGGCTGCAGCCATTTTTTGGTGAGGTGTATCAAGTCAAAAATTTGGGAGCAGGGTGGCTTGTCAGTACTGTATGACCACCGATGCACCAATTGAGCCCGGACTGCAATGGTGACGCAGATGCATGCAAGTATCTCGGCTTTCAGTGTCTCATAATCCTGGGCTGCATCTAGTTTTAGATCATAATAGACCTTTTGGGGTTCTCCTGTCAGAAATGGCACTAGCAGTCCTGCCCATTGCTCTTTTTGCCATCCTTCTTGAACAGCGACTCTTTCAAAAGATGCTAGGTACGCTTCCACATCATCTGCAGGTGTCATCTTCTGCAGGAAATAGCTGGCACGCACCATTTTCTGTTCCACCATCAAAGGACTTGCAGACCCCTTCTTTAACTCCACCAGGGCCTCCACAAACTGGCAATTTTCCTCCTGCTGTGCTGCAGCGACCTGTGTGACTTGGCGGGTGGTTTTCTGCTGCTGACGATTGGTTTCCTGCTAGGTTTCAGTGGCCTGCAGCAGAGCTTTAAACACATCCTCCATCTTTCCACTTGTTTAGGAAGATGCCCACATCCTCCACCATCTGTGGAGGGTTAGCTCAAGGGGGATCACCTTCCCTGGGAAAAGAAAAGGCAGTCCAAACGGCAGGTTTTCTTAAAAGCTGACTTGTAGCTAGTTTTATTTAAAAAAGTGGCATGAAAATAAAACAAACAAAACAATAAAAAAGAAAATGCAAACCTTTTTGTTTCAGTCATGAAGCAAACTTCAGTTCAAGCTCTCTCAGGTTTGATGGCTCTTGAGTCCCAGGCCAGAGCAAATCATCTGATCCAGACCTGCTTTCTTTATACCACCTGTTGATGGACAAAAGTGGACTGCAAAATCTGGTCCGGAACCAACCCTGCCAAGGTGGCTGGTAAAACCCAGACCGGATTCCACCTTAGTTTCCTGCAAGTGAACTCACGCGAGGTGAAACATAATGTCCATCGATCACCTCGTCTTTCATAACGCCACAATATACATTTTAGACTCAAGCGGTAGGTGCGTATTCAATGAGTGTGTCAGTCCAAAACTGTATTTTTAAGGGCATGGTAGCCTGCTTTTATTTATAAATATGGAAAAGTTCACGAGAGACATCAGTAGCCCACACAGGGGGTTCCACCAGTACTGTGACTTGCACAATCAGAATACATCGGCCTCCTTGCTTATTCTCTTGCCACACGGCTGCTTCAGACCTCCAGCCTAGGCCTTAGGTCTGCTTCTCAGACCAAAAGAATTTCTTAGAGTCAAACTCTCTCCTAGCTTACTCATGATCAGCTCCTTGCTTCTCTGTCACAGACTAAATCTGCGTCCTGCAGACATGCACACTCTGGCTGCTCCCTGAATCCTCTCTAACTCCTGGAGAGGTGGGGAGTCCACCTGACTAACTTACACAGACTTCCTGTTTGTTGGGTGAGGCCCTAAGTCATAGTCAGGTCACCAATAATTAGCCCAGCACACAGCTGGGCAATCAGCGTGGCTGTCTCTCCAAAATCTGGCGTAACCCAGCGATCTTCCAGGTAGCACAGGGTCCTACTGCCACATATCCTCCCCCTTTGTTTGGAAACGGAGAGAGGAACACATAATCCCATCACTATGGATGGGACACCTCTGTGCCAGCCATTAGCTGTGTAGGCCCAACTCTTTTTTAGAGTATGTTTCCACCAGCACTTCCCCCTTGGCACCTCTGTGCCAACTATCAGCAGCAGGAGTCCTAACGTGCCCAGCCTTCTCTCTAAAGGGGTACTCCACCCGTATCTTCTTATGGGTGTGCTTCCACAAGCACTTCTTCCTGAACCATTGGCTCGCACTAATCTTTCTACTATCCCTTCTACCTTCTGGCCCCTGGATCCTCCCTTTCTTTTTTATCTCCCCCAGACCTACTATCCTAGGATTGTTGGGGATCCACTTCCATGACGCCTGTTATGGACTGACCTCTCTCACAACCTGACTCAACACTAACCAACCTTATTTGTTTCTCAGGTTCACTAACCCCTGTGTGGTTACCCTTGGCAACCAAACCATCTGAGATTAACACCATATTCTTCTGCTTAACCTCAATAGCCACAATGAATTATTCAACTCAATATTGTCAGTGTCATCAGGACCGCTTGTCTTCTGGTTTGTTAGGACAGTGTCTGTGGAGGGACCACCTACAGGCTAGCAGATATTCCCCGTGGGACCTTCCTACAGTTTCACATCGCCCCCTGTTGTCAAACACTTCAATAGTGACTGTCCTACCAACGAACATTTTTCGCCACATTTTTGCACACAATCTCTTTAACCATTTCTATGTCCATTGGTACCTCAACCAATACCTCTGAGCTGTCCGACAGTGCTTTAGAGTGCTTCTCATACACCACATCAGTAGGATGCAACCCAGCACACTGTGAGACAAAATTCAACTTGGGTTTACACACTTCCCTGTTACAGTTACCCACACTGTTATTTCCAGTCAGAGTATCTCCGGGCATCTCAAACTGCACTTCTTTGTGAGTGATGGACAGAATTCCCACTACTGCCACATCTGTTCTGGGCCCTTCCTTCACATGAAGTCTAGCAGGTAAGACAGTACACGCTCCATGTACCAACCACTGCTTAACCACTCCTTGGACCGCACCAGTAGGAATTCACCTCATCACACCAACACCTGGAGAGACTTCAACCATGTTTGTTATTTCTGATTCCTCTAGCAGTTTCCCTGAGCGCCTTCCACACACAACTGCCACTGGAAGCACTCTCGCAAAGAACTGTGAGGCCACTTTCCACAAAAGTAACCAACATTGCAGTAATCGTTTCCAAAATGTGCTATCTCTACACAGTACAGCCTGCAATATCGAGCTCCCATCAGCTGTACCCCATGGTACCAGTTCTCCAATCACAAGAGAAGACTACAAGATATACAGCAGCTGTACATTCCATGATGCTAGCATTTCATTAAGCATATCTGTCATTGCAAAATACACATTTTTCTCTGGATGCATTGTGGACACAATTTCTGCCATGCATTTACACTTGCTCAAACCTTCAGACGTGAGAGGGTTAATTTCTGCAACAGCCAATGCACCTTGGCCTTTAAGCTGTTCTGCAAGGCACCTCTCCTGGCATAGCAGCCATAGTGTCCACCACACCTTTAGCCCCAGAAATTTCATCCAGCATTGCAATTAGTCTCCTGGCCAAATCACCCTAACAAGTTTTGCTCTGTAGCACTACATCCGTCAAGGAGACATAGACCGACCAAGAGGCTCAACAGCAACTGAAATACTGCGCTTATTAGTTTCACACTCCTCAACAACACCATCATGAATGTTATCAGCATTACTAGAAACACATTTCTCATAATCCGTTCTGACTTCTATAATTGCTACTATCCATCTGTCAATATCATTCCTGTCTGCCTTGATCGAACTCCCCTCAGAGGTACTACTCCGCACCTCCCCAACTGTGCAAGGAGACCCAGGACAAAGTGGCTCAGCAGCTGACACATTAAACGCATCATCATTATTCACATTCCTGCTTTGTATAGGCTGCGTTAGTACATTACTTTTCACCTCCTGTGAAACACATTTGTCAATTAGTGCGGCGACACAGTTGTCCTGGGAAACCCCAAGCTCAGGCACCATAAGCTCCCATGTGGTCTCCAGGGACACCTCTGTTGCACCTGTCACGGTTGCTAGGAGCAATGGCACACATTTCTCAGAGGTCACCCCTGACATATCTGGATGCAATACCACACTTTCACCACGGTGCACTGACAATGCTTCATTAACTTTTTTATGACCCTGCTGTTTCAGCAGGTTGCATTAACCCCTTATCACACATTTCAGCTTTAGCATTTGACTTATTCTCATGAACAGGTTCAAGTACCCACTTATCCCAGTTGTTCTGAGCAACCTCTGGCTCCAACATACAGAGCTCCCTGGAGGTTCTACGGGTCACCTCTGCATCCTTATCTACCGTTGCTAGGGGAGATAACATACTCTGTTTAGCAGTCACCCCTACCTCATACCATTCAGAACTTTTTTCCACAGCAGCAATTTTGAACTCATAAAGCAACACCTTATCAGCTTTAACTTTAACACTTGCCTCCCCACTGAAAATGCACTGTAGCTATTACTTTTTTGCACAAACAGGGGATCTCCCATGTGGGGTCACTTCCACTCCCGTGTGCATAGTCACAGCCGCTAATCATTGCACATCTGTTCTTCACACTTCTGTTTAGTCTGTGTCACTTTTATTATAGCTGCTAATCATTGCACATCTGTTCTTCACACACAACATCTGTTCTGCACCAGAACAGATGTTCTTCACACATTACATCTGTACTGCACACATCTGAAAATAGTTTAGAACACTTTACCTAAAATCGGGGAGGAACCATACACCTGTTCTTCAAACATCTGGAATTTGTGTGTGATACTACAGCATAGAGAAGAACAGGCATATGGTTTCGCTCTTCACACACAGTTTGCAGATGTTTTCAGAACAGTGATATTATATCACTGATATGATATCACTGTTCTTCAAACATCTGCAAACAGTGTGTAAAGAGCGGAACCATATGCCTGTGTGTAAAGATATGCAATGATTAGCGGCAATAATAAAAGTGACACAGACTAAACAGAAGTGTGAAGAACAGATGTGCAATGATTAGCGGCAATAATAAAAGTGACACAGACTAAAGAGAAGTGTGAAGAACAGATGTGCAATGATTAGCGGCAATAATAAAAGTGACACAGACTAAACAGAAGTGTGAAGAACAGATTTGCAATGATTAGCGGCAATAATAAAAGTGACACAGACTAAAAAGAAGTGTGAAGAACAGATGTGCACTGATTGACGGTTTCATTTAAAGTGACACACAGACTTTAAAAAATTGTGCAGAACAGATGTGCAATGATTGACGGTTTCATTTAAAGTGACACACAGACTTTAAAAATTGTGCAGAACAGATGTGCAATGATTGACAGTTTCATTTAAAGGGACACACAGACTTTAAAAAATTGTGCAGAACAGATGTGCAATGATTGACGGTTTCATTTAAAGTGACATACAGACTTTAAAGAATTGTGCAGAACAGATGTGCACTGATTCCCGGTTTAATTTAAAGTGACACACAGACTTTAAATAATTGTGCAGAACAGATGTGCACTGATTGATGGTTTCATTTAAAGTGACACACAGACTTTAAATAATTGTGCAGAACAGATGTGCACTGATCCCCGGTTTCATTTAAAGTGACACACAGACTTTAAATAATTGTGCAGAACAGATGTGCACTGATTCCCGGTTTCATTTAAAGTGACACACACATTTTGCAGAACAGTGATATCTGTACTCCCGGCTTATTTATACTTTTTTGACACAGTTTGAAGATGATTTTAGAACAGTTCTATGGCCTCTAATGTTAATTAATACTTTTCAGACCCATTTTGAAGATGATCTCCATTTTTGCATTTTTTATGTTTTTATTTTTTTAAAAATATTTAAAGTTATTTCCCTGTCCCCATTTCTTTGTAGGTCACTTGTCCCACCCTTACCCACATTTCCTTCCTTTTGCAGACCTCTAGGACCTTCCAGGACTATTTTCCAGCCTTTTTTGTGCCTAAAAGTCCGTGTCCCCATTGATTTCAATGGGGTTCGGGGTCCGGGACAAAGTTCGGGTTCTGTCCGGACCCGAACCTGGACTTTGTCCCGAAGTTCGGCCGAACCAGCAGAACCCGGACTTCTAGAAGTTCACTCATCTCTAGTAACAACCCCTCCAGTGACAGGGTTCTGTCTCTCATCTCAGCAAACATTGCTTCCTTTTTGTGTTTTGACTGCCCCATCTCTGCAGCCAGGTACACAACACTTTTTAACACAGTTCCTTTTAACACAGGAAAATTTGGCATACTGTTTCTTTAGGACTTGCAAGCAGCACACTTTCACATGCAGACTCCACTGGGTTCACATTAGCTGCTCCAGAATTTCTGCAAAACACACAGTCTCTTGCTACTCACTGCTTTTGGTATGCGATGATCTGGACTCTTCCATCTCTGCCCAAAGCAATACCTCCACCACGTGTAAGATTAGGGTTATCAGACTAAAGCAGTAGGCGCATTTTCACATTTTATAATTCAAGTTTTTATTGAAAAAAGTAATAGAAATAAGTTGTGTACACGTGATACAAGTAGAGAAAAAATATCACAAAGTCAGATCTCTTACAGTTGGTTACATCAAGAAAATATTGGCTGTAAACATCAGCGAATCAGGTTTTCTGAGCCACCAGCATAGAGGCCCATATGCAGATGTCTAGTGAAGGCGCTCAGTGTCCAGAGGTTGCCTCCTCATAATCACGTGAGACAGCTGCACATGAGAGTTCCTTGGATTAGCTTTAAGGTACCTACAAATTAGCAATACATGAAAAGTCTATTCCAAGTGTGATATACCCATGACAGCAGCGATTTACCATAGAAAAAGTACATATGTAAAACCAACCGATGAGGTTGTAAGTAGTGTGACCTTGAAATGGTGAGTTGAAATCTTAACCAAATACGAATCCTATCAGCCTGCGGAGTATCTAATAAGTAAAAGTGTTTTCCATCCAAGTGGGTGTTAAGAGGGAGAGGAGGTGGGCAGGGGGACTTGGGCCTTTTGAAAGCCATACTCAGAACAGTCCCAAGCCTCCCAACATTTGTTAAATTGTATCAGAGTATCTTCGTTTAGTGCCGTTAATTGTTCCATAGCTCTAACCTCTTTAATACTACCTATGAATTGGTCTCGAGTGGGAGTGATTGTAGACTTCCACTGCTTAGGGATTAGGCGTCTAGCTGCCGTTAATATGTGTCTGACCAAGACTCTATATGACCTGGGAATACCCTTGATAGGGAGGCCCAAGAGGAAGTGGAGTGGGTCTAGTAACATGTCTACTTCAAGCACGTAGACCAACACCTGCTGAACCTCCGTCCAGAATTTAATAATTCCGGGACATTCCCAGAAGATATGGTATAAAGAGCCCCGGTCAGAACTGCATCTCCAGCATAAGTCTGAGATGTCTGCATTCATAGCATGAAGAGTAGTAGGTGTTCTGTACCAAAACATTAAAATTTTATAAATGTTTTCCTTATGAATTACTCATCTAGATGTTTTTGAAGCATTATCCCATATGGACTGCCACATAGTTGGTGAGATATGTCTGTCCAAGCTTTTTCCCATTTACTCATATAGGCATGAGTCCTCTTGTCTGGGATATTATTGGTTATCATAAGCTTATATAGTGAAGATATCAATCGGATTTGCCCTGATCCCTGCATAGCTATTTGCTCAAAGATGGTAGGTTCGTCCAGAACTAGAGAAGGTCTTAGAGATTGAAAAAAATGTCTGAACTGCACGTGGGTATAGAAATTTAAGGAGTGAGCAGTCGATTGTTGGTTCTGTAGCTGTTCAAATGACCACAAGCTGCGGGAGGATGGATTAATAAGGTGGTGGAGCTGGAAAATACCCCGAAGAGCCCATGGTAGCATCCGGGCGTGGGAGAGGCTATCTGGGATATCTGGGTTATACAATAGGTTGATTAAATAGGAGCAGTTTGGAGTCAAGGAGTTCCCTGTATTACGCTCTCTCCATATCTTCCTAGTGAAAACTACTGGATTGATTGGAGGGGCTTTAGGGTGGAACAAAGGGGTGCCAGGTGCCGCCCATAGTAGGGAAGATAGGTGGGCTGGGTAAGTGGTATATGACTCAATATACGTCCATCTATTCCTGGGCGTCAGGTCCAACCAGGACAAGGTCTGTCTGAGATGAGTTGCTAGATAGTATTTGACCACATCTGGTACTCCCAGTCCCCCTCGCTTTCTAGGGGTCATAAGGACTATTCTAGGTTTTTTATTATTCCATATAAAGGTAAAAAAAAATGTTTTACATTTTTCAGGTAAGATCTTGGAGAAAAACAATGGTGTGCTTGGTTTTAACATAACTTTATTCTTTCATGAGTAATTTACAAGTTTCTGACCACTTACAAAATGTGTTCAGTGTGCTGCCCATTGTGTTGGATTGTCAATGCAACCCTCTTCTCCCACTCTTCACACACTGATAGCAACACCGCAGGAGAAATGCTAGCACAGGCTTCCAGTATCCGTAGTTTCAGGTGCTGCACATCTCGTATCTTCACAGCATAGACAATTGCCTTCAGATGACCCCAAAGATAAAAGTCTAAGGGGTCTACATCATCATGTAGCAATTTTGCATAACCAGTGACCTTGAGGTTTCCATTGATGAAGAATGGTCCCACTATCTTTGTACCCCATATACCACACCATACCATCAATTTTTTGGTTCCAACAGTCTTGGAGGGATCTATTCAATGTAGGTTAGTGTCAGACCAATAGCAGTGGTTTTGTTTGTTAACTTCACCATTCACATAAAAGTTTGCCTCATCACTGAACAAAATCTTCTGCGTAAACTGAGGGTCCTGTTTCCAACTTTTGTTTTGCCCATTCTGCAAATTCAGTGCGCCGATCTGGGTCATCCTCGTTGAGATGCTGCAGTAGCTGGAGTTTGTATGGGTGCCATTTGTGAGTAGCTAATATCCGCCGAAAGGATGTTCGACTAATGCCACTCTCCAGTGACATGCGGTGAGTGCTACGCTGTGGGCTCTTGCTGAATGAAGCTAGGACAATGTTTCTTCATTAGTGACAGATTTCATGCCTCCACATTTTGGCAAATCCAACACTGAACCGGTTTCACGAAACTTAGCAAGCAGTTTGCTAACTGTAGCATGGGAGATGGGTGGTCTCGTAGGCTGTCTTGCATTGAAATCTGCTGCAATGACCCGGTTACTGCGTTCACCAGACATCAACACAATTCCTATCCACTCCGCACGTGTTAACCTCAGTGACATGTCAATGGCTGTAAACAAAGAGAAACTTGTAAATAACTCATGAAAGAATAACGTTAAAACCAAGCACACTAAGCACACCATTGTTTTTCTTGTGAAATTCCCAATAAGTTTGATGTGTCACATGACCCTCTTCCTATTGAAAAAACAAAAGTTGGATTCAAAATGGCCGACTTCAAAATGGCCACCATGGTCACCACCCATCTTGAAAAGTTTCCCCCCTCACATATACTAATGTGCCACAAACAGGAAGTTAATATCACCAAATTCCCATTTTATTAAGGTGTACCCATATAAATGGCCCACCCTGTAGTTTTGTCTAAGTTGGGTTAGTTGTGTAGGAGGGATGTGTAGAGGTAGGGCCTCTATTTTGGAAGTGTTGATCTTATAACCCGATAGGTCACTAAAAGATCGTAGGAGACTATGCAAGACCGGTAGGGTAGTGTGAGGGTTTGTCAGTGTCAATAGAATGTCGTCTGCAAATAACAAGAGTTTGAACTCTCTCTTTCCCACTACCACCCCCCTAATATCTGGATGTGCCCGTATGGCTGCCGCCAGGGGTTCTAGGCAGATCACAAAAAGAAGGGGAGACAGGGGGCAGCCCTGTCTCGTACCGTTATACATCTGGAAAGATTCCGACACAGAGTTGGGCATTTTCACCTGGCCCTTAGGGGATGAGTACAGTGTGGCTATAGCTCTGAAAAAAGGGCCTCTTACGCCTATGTGTCATAGAGTCTCCAGCATGTATGACCAGCTTAGCCTATCAAAAGCTTTCTGGGCATCGAGACTCAATAAAAGGGCAGGAGTTTGGCCATAATTTATAACATCTACCAGATCTATTGTTCTCCTCGTGTTATCTCCCGCTTGACGGGCTTGGACAAAACCCACCTGGTCCTTATGTATCAGTTTTGGGAGGATTTTTGCTAAGCGATTAGCTAAAATTTTTATAAATATCTTATAGTCAGAATTAAGTAAGGCTATGGGTCTATAACTGGATGGCGAGTCTGGATCTTTCCCCTCCTTTGGTATCACTGTTATGAAGGTATGTTGAAAGTGCGGATGTGGGATTTCCCCTTTCATTAAAGAGGCGTATAGTTTCAAGAGGAAAGGGGCAAGCTGAGGAAAAAGTTGCTTGAAGTATGAGCATGTGAACCCATACGGCCCCGGGGATTTATGGGAGGGGAGCGCTTTGACTACTTCCTCTAATTCCTCCAGTGTGACTGGGTCATTTAGGGACTGACGATCCGACGCAGTCAGGTGGGGGAGGGTCAAGTCTTGCATAAATTCTCCAAATTTTGTTCTGTCAAATGATGGGTGTTGGTCAGGGGTTAGACAGTTATAAAGTTTACCGTAGAATTTGCAGAAGGCAGATGCTATGCCTTTGGGGCAATAGGTAGGGGTACCGTCCGATTGATAGACATAATCAGGGGTGATATTGCCCGAGTTTGAGCCCAATCTTCGTGTCAGCATTCTATGTGGTTTATTAGCGAATTGGTAGAATTTTTGCTATATCCATTTAAAATTTTTGGACATTTCCTCTGTATCTAGGGACTTAAGGCTGTCTCTCAACTGTGTCACCTCACGAAGGTTTCTCAACGAGGAGCAACTTATAAACTTGGCCTCGGCCAGCTGCAATTGTTGGGTTAGGGATTTTCTCTGAGCGTTTGTATCACGTTTAATTTTTGAACTTATTGCTATGAGCTGTCCTCTAATAACAGCTTTGTGGGCTTCCCATAGTGTGGAAACTTGTGATACTGAGCCTTCGTTCATCCTGAAAAATTTGTTTAGAGATTGTATTATAGTTGTTTTGACTTCTTTTTTTTTTCCAAACATTTTATTGGTTTTCACATCTTCAGAACAATGTCAGACATTTGCAGATGTTATGAGCTGTTATGGAGTCTTACATGACTTGATACAAAGGTATTAAGGAAAGATCTATGCTATAAGATTCCATTATATATAGGTTCAGATACATCATGGGATCTGGAGTATCAACACTTGCAAGGGTTGGTAGAATAGAGGTTACAACAATTGTCGGGCTCCCAGTGAGAGGCAGTGAAGCCACCTTCTCACCAGCTGCGGGTGGGAGGGGAGAGAATAAACGGGGGGGGGGGGGGGGGGGGGG
>BLSH010371423.1:95598-110404 GCA_018402905.1 Glandirana rugosa | reverse complement strand
CACAAGTTTTTTTTTTTACAAAACCTAACAATTCAAAAAAAAGACCAGGTTGGACCTGGTTTCCCGGATTAAACCCGGATTCCAGACGGACCCCCCTAGGGACGTCCCGTGGGAAAACCCACGGGTTGTCCGCCCCTAGAGGAAGACCGTATGAGTATAAGTCAATTACTATCTCAAATTCAAGAAGTCAGACGCCAGTGATATACAAAAACTACTAATAATGTCTACAAAGAAGCACATAAAAGGACGTTACAATTCCCAAACTTGAGCCACTCCTTCTCCACCAACCGGGACTCCCTCAAGGCAGTTAGGGTCCACCTCTATTATAAATATGTTATTTCTTTTCTTTAAACACTAGTCTGATCATTCAGAGAGAGTAAACCAGTACCGTTTAAAGTCCCATTATCTGTCTCTGTGGGGATAGGGGTTCACCCCACACAGATACAATTTCTTTTCTTTATTGTATAAATATTATCTCCACCTGGGATTGACGGAACTCCCTCAGGGCCAACCACCTCTTCCTCACCGAGTTCAAACCCTTAACATTGCAGGAAAATACACGAAGAAACATCTGTAATAATCATCAAAAACATATAGTGACCGCAGACTGAAGAACTTAAACTCTATCATTAACTGAATATGAGTATGCCAGAAGGAGATCCCCGCCTGTTGGGCACCCAAAAGGGTGCCCTGCAGGGATCCCCCCAGGCAGACCTTAGGCCCAAATTAGGCCCTTTGGTCCAGGTTGGACCAGAAAAAAAACTTAACAATCCAAAACATTTTTTTTTTTGAACACCAAAAATACATTTTTATTCATCAATTGTGGGAAAGACAAGAAGAAAAACACTGGGGTTAATTATGACACTAAACAACTTAATGCTGAACTGCAGGCAGATATAAACACATAAATGAATGCTGCTATGTTTCCATTATTAAATCATAAAATGTATTTTTTTTTTCTGTTTCAAAGATTTTATTAGTGTAGAACAGGTACAAAGGGGTAAATGCACAAAAAGCCACACAACTGCTAGATAAACCCATACATGAACAGGTCTAAGGTTTAGGCAAACATAGTCACAAGTAATAGATCTGTAAACAGTTACTAGTTACAATAAGCAGTCATATTTAGGTAGATGGAGGACACCAAGAGGTAACTAAATTACTAAATCCTGTAAGAGATCACCTCCCAGTCTAGATGCCGCACTGGGAGCAATCTGCACCTGGACCAGAAGATGAACACAAAGTAGATCATTATCCAAACTTTCCGGTTGAGAGTGAGCCCTAACACGGGGAACCCAAGGTGACCGTGCCAGTAACTGTGTGGTAGTAAGCCTCTGGGGGAAGAAGGGGGAGATTCCTAACATGGGTATAAATCAAACTACACCCTTTGGTTGGAGAACATTAATGTGTGACGGAGGGTAGACCTGATCAGCCTAGGGGTGTTGTTGTGTCTATCTAGACTCAAACTGTAGCAGATGTGGGGGAAAGGAGTGAAAGGAGGATATAAGGAGAAGTAGAAGAAGAGGGGAGACAGAATGTGGATGGGGAGAGGGGGTAAGGATGAAAGAAGGGGGGTGGGGGTGAAGAAGAAGGGGTATCCGGGGAGACTTCACTGCTCATGTTAGTGATACTGTAGAATACAGTGAGTGGGTAAGAACGATGGCTGGGTGAAAGTGGGGTCGATGATGTTCAAGGGGTCAGGAGGCTGTGGTCAAAGTTGGATGGGATAAAATGTTCCATCCAGGGTTTCCACATTCGCTCTTGGAGCTTAGTCTTGTCTAAGACGATGGCTTCCACTCTAGCGTGGATCATGGCTCTTGTGACCCTGTTTTTGGTTTCAGTGATGTTGAGGAGCGGGGTTTTCCAAGCCTTCGCTATTGTTTGTTTTGCTGTGGTTGTAACCTGCAAGAGAAGCTTGAATTAGGTCTTAGAGATGCTATCTGTTTTTTTGTTCAGGAGGGCGACCAATGGGTCGGGGAGGAGGAAAGATTCAAGCAATTGAGACAGAATTTGGAAGATTTGATCTTCACTAGGGGACACGACCACCAGATATGGAGGTGGGTACCCTCTTCAGAGCAGCCTCGGAAGCAGAGAGGGGAGTAGGCCGGAGCATATTTTGCAATACGGGCAGGGACAAGGTACCATCTCATGAGTACCTTGTAATTGGTTTCAATGGCTACTATGGACTGAGAGGATGATTTAGTAGCTTCCCAAATGTCTGTCCACTCTTTGGGGTCTAGTTGCATCCCTAAATCCTTCTCCCAGTTGACTATGTAGGTCGTAGAGGATGGGGGCAGGGGATCTAAGATCTGGGTATATAGGGACGAGATCAGGCCTTTTGCATGTGGGTCTCTGTGGCAAGTGTGCTCAAAGGGGGATAGGGCGGGTAATGAGGGGTCAGTGCGTAGGCATTTAGAAAAAAGTGTTTAATCTGGAGATATCTAAAGATTTCGGAACTAGGTATGTGATGTGTTTTGTGTAAGGTTGAAAAGGATTTAAACGAGTCAGGTGTGGTAAATGAGTGAGCTCTGAGGAGTTGGGGTCTGGTCCAGTTGCCAAAGGAGTTTGGGGAGACCCAGGCTGGGTAGAAAGCTGGGTTTTTTAGGAAAGAAAGCATGGGGTTATGTGGGGATTGTAGGCCATATTTGGATTTTAAGTGGTCCCACAGGCGTAGATTATGTGTTGTCATGGGGTTATCAATATGTTTGCGGTCTTTCGGTGTCAACCAGAGCAGGTTTGCAACAGAAAGAGGGTCACAGTCCACTGATTCCAGGGATACCCACAAGGGGGTTTCCTTGGTCGCGTGGTATTTGGGGAGTTGTGCTAATTGGGCCGCTAGATAATATTTGTGAAAATTTGGGACACCAAGGCCTCCTTTCGATTTAGGAGAAAAGAGGGTAAGCCTCTGAAGTCTTGGTCTTGTCTTCCCCATATATACTGGAGCGTGCGTCGTTGTAGAATGTGTAGATAGTGGGAAGGGACATTGATAGGTAGCACCCTAAAGAGATATAAAATTTTAGGGAGGATGGTCATCTTGACCGCTGTGATCCTGCTCAACCAGGCAAGTGGAAGCTTAGACCAGGACTCCATAAGGCTAGTCAGGTGTTTTAGCATAGGCGTGTAGTTGGTCGAATATAAGCTTGTGATATCTGCTGTGAGGTGGATCCCTAAGTAGGGGATACTGCTCATGGACCAGGCGAATGGGAGCACTTGTTGAAGTTGGGTTAGGAGTGGGGGGTCAATGGAGATATTTAAGGCCTTAGATTTATGGGGGTTTACGACAAGACCAGAGACCTTGCTGAACTCTTCGAGAGTTTTGAGAAGGTTTGGAGACGAAGTTATAGGGGCTGTCAAGAATATTAGTATATCGTCTGCGAATAAGCTCAGCTTATGATGATGACCACCTAGTTCTATACCTTTAATATTGGGATTGGATCTAATCTTTTGTGCCAGGGGCTCAATTGCGAGGGCGAAAAGGAGAGGGGAGAGGGGACATCCCTGGCGTGTACCTCTGCTTACTGGGAAAGGAGCAGACCTGTAACCTGCGTATTTAACGCTTGCTGAGGGCGAACGATAGAGGGATGAGACCCAAGTTAGGAAATGGGGGCCAAAGCCCCAGGTCTTGAGAGAGTATGTTAGATAGGCCCATGAGAGCGTGTCAAACGCCTTTCTTATGTCAAGCGAGAGATAACAAGTAGGTATCCTGCGCTTCTTGGCCACATAAGTCAGGATAACTGCTCTTCTGATGCCGTCTCCAGCTTGCCTAGACAGTATGAATCCTACTTGATCTCTATGTACCAGTGATCCAATGATCTGGTTCAGGCGAGAGGCCAAGATTTTGGCTAGCAGTTTGATATCTAAGTTTAACAATGAAATCAGATGAAAATTAGTCCAAGAAGTATCATCTGATTGCGGCTTAGGGAGCATGGAGACGGTAGCAGAGAGGGATTCTGGTTTAAAGTTGTTTCCCTTAAGTAAGTTGTTGAATGCCGAAGTCAGCATAGGGGAGAGTAAGTCGGAAAAGTGTTTGTAGTATGAGGCCGTGAAGCCGTCTGGGCCTGGTCTTTTGTTAGATTGCAGGGACTTAATGGCTGCTGTCATTTCTATCTCATTGATTGGGTTTTCAAGAATAGCCCTTTGGGCTGCGGATAGAGATGGAAGAGGAATGTCGGAGAAGAATGAGGCGGCCTTTGTCTCGTCAAAGGTTGAGTGGGCGGAATAAAGGTCGGCAAGGTGCTTGCGAAAGTGAGCTACTATCTTCACCGGATTACTGGTGAAAATGTTATGAGACACCCTAAGTTGGATGGGTTTGTAAGGTTGCTCTAACTTACGGAGGGAGAGGGCTAAGAATGTGTCAGGTTTATTGCTCTTCATATAGAGTCTATGTCTTGAACGTCTCAGTGTCTTGTCAGCCGAATCAGAAAGAAAGAGGTCAAGGTCGAGCTTCGCCTGGTCTAGAGCTTGTCTATGGGAGGGAGTGGGGTCGTTCTGGAAGGCTGCATGGGCCTTGCAGAACTGGTCATCAAGAAGTTTATGCTTTGCTCGTCTGTTTTTCTTGAGGTAAGATGCTTTGCTTATAAGCACACCCCTGAGAACGGGTTTGTGCGCTTCCCAAAGGGTCAGTGGACTGATGTCATCTGTAGAATTATTGGAGATGTACTCCTTAAGAGCCAGCAATATATCTGTCCTGTGAGAGGGGTTGGAGAGGATCGAGTCATTAAGGCTCCATGTTCTGTCGACTTGTGTTGGGATCAAAGATGTTAAAGAGGTGATGACAGCATCATGATCTGACCAGGGGCAAGGAGCAATGACGGATGAAATAAGGGAGGGTGTGGAGCATGTATCAATCAGAATGTGGTCTATGCGGGAGAGAACTTTATGGGGGATAGAGTAGTGAGTGAATTGTCTGCGAGTTGGATTAGCTTCCCTCCAGGTGTCGATGAGGGAGTGGGATGATAGTAGGTGGTCAAAAGACACTTTTTTAGGACTGACATTTGGGGTGATAGGGGACTTATCAAGAAAGGGGTAGATGGTTTGGTTGGAACCTTCGCCGAGTACAAGTGTGCCTTGCCTGTGTTGAGCTGTGACTTGGAATAGATGTGACATAAAGGAGGAAGGTCTCTTGTTGGGGGCATAGTAGGCTACAAGTGTGACTTCAGTTTCGAGGAGATGGCCAATCAGTATAATGTATCTGCCTTCGGGGTCTTTGATTTCTTTGGATAATCAGAATGGGGCCCTGCGATGGAAGGCTATGAGTACCCCTCTCTGCTTCTTATTGGCTGAGGCAGTGTAGACCTGAGGGTAGGAATGATGAAAGAATTTAGGGGTATAGCGTTGGGTAAAATGTGTCTCTTGCAGGAATACAACATGTGCATCAAGAGAGGCAAAGGAGCGAAAAGCTTTGGTCCTTTTTTGAGGTACATTGAGCCCTTGAACATTAAGGGTCAAGAAGTTCAAGGGGGCCATCTCGGGGGTGTATCAGAAATAGACACTGATAACATGGAGAGCATGTAAGAGCACAAGGTCTCCCCGGGAGAGGGAGGAGAGGTAAGAGAGAGGAGGATAGGGCGGGTAGAAGCTGGGATGACAGTAAGTATGCGGTGAAAGAGCATATAGAGGCGGTAAGTTCAGTGGAGGGGGGGGAAATGGAACCTATATGGCCTGAGGGAATTGAAGATCCCTGAGGACTAGGGTAGTTAATTGGAAGGATCAGAACCAGAACCAACCAATTAACAATGGGGGGTAGCATTGGGGACCGGGGAGTGCCTACGGCTATTTGGTTAAGGTTAGTGATGTAGGGGCAGCCATAATGCTGACGTGCATAATGTCTAAGAATGTAAGGGAAGGTAAGCCACGGAGATTCTTGTGTGGTCATAAACGGGCGGGTTTATTGGAGAGAGACCCTGGAGTAAGTGGGTCTAGTTCTCTAGTGTGAGGTTGACAGATTTGGGAAGGAGGATGTGTATGTTAACCATTGGAACAAATAACAAGCAGACTAACGACCGGATGAGCCCGGTGGATTTGTCGCAGAATAAAATGCTAACATAGCAACCATAACTGTATATTAACTGGAAGCAACAGCTGAGAGGAAAAGTATCTTCTAATCCAATAAATGTCCGAGCGCTGATTTAAATAGTACAGTTTCAAGCCCTAGATCAAAAAGGTGGTTGAAAGGTATGGGGCCTTTACAGGAGATAAGGGGGGAGGAATAGGATGAGTGTTTGGCCGTAACCAAGAGGAGCACACGGTTTATAGGTTGTAGAAGATCCAGTTCCTGGAGGGCTATCAAGGAGGGGGTGTTTACAGTCAGAGGGGTCCAGGAACATCTTGGTACTGTTCAGGTGAGATAGTTCTCTGCCAGTCCTTATGTTGTGAACAGGACGGGGGGTAGAAATGACTGGGAGCAAAGGAGAACAGCAGTCCAAGATGTGGACCGTCAATAGGTTAGAAAAGGATGCCTCTGGCATGGGGCAGTGTAGCAAAGGATGTTAACAGAGTACCTCAGTCCATGGAGTCCGTTTGCTTGGTCAGGGTGGGGGCGAATCTGCCCCTTTTGTGCGTATTGTGATCTTCACCTGTGGAGGTAGACGGGTGGGCCTTGCGTGGAGAGCTGGAGGCAGAGCGTTGCCTGTTGCGTTGAGCCTTCTGGCTGGAATCGGGAGGAGAAAGGTGTAAATCCTGGAGAAGAGAGCATAGATCAGCCTGGGATTTACATGTATGTTTACGACCATTATAGGTGAACCTTATAGAAAATGGGAAGCCCCAGGAGTAGGTGATGTGGTGCTCCTGCAGCACCTGCAGCTGTGGTTTCAATGCTCTCCTCTTGGCTATAGTGGCCTGGGAGATATCAGCGAAGAGCTGGTATGAGTATCCCTGGAAGCGGAGGGAATCTTTCTGTCTGGCTGCTTGGAGGAGCTGTTCCTTTGTTTTATAATAATGCAGCTTCGCGACTATGTCGCGCGGGGGACCTTCCTCTTTCTTGGGGGCCAGGGTCCTGTGGACTCGGTCCATTTCCAGGCGCTCTATGGGGATTGAGGGCATTAGTTCCTGCAAGAGGGCTGTGATGGTGGATTGTAAGTCTAAGACTGACTCAGGGATCCCTCTTATGCGAATGTTGGAACGTCT
Organism: Glandirana rugosa; assembly: GCA_018402905.1. Lineage (NCBI taxonomy): Eukaryota > Metazoa > Chordata > Amphibia > Anura > Ranidae > Glandirana > Glandirana rugosa. The sequence goes on along the minus strand of BLSH010371423.1, from coordinate 103,279 downwards.
CGCCCGATTCTCAAATTCTTCTAATTGTAGTTGCAGGGAGTAATTCTCCTCTCTTAAAAGGGCAACCTTTTCAGACTGGTTATTAATGTTGGCCTCTATATCATCCACCCTCTGTTCTAGCTCCTCTGTGCGGTGGCCAAGCTCCCTGATCTCCCTTGTGAGGTGGTCAGTAATTTGCTCTGCGGTCTGCTTGAGGGCCTTATGCAGCATTCGTTCAAATTGTGCCATTAGGGCTGATTGGGAGTCCTGGGGCTGGGAGAGTGTGGGGGTGGACATAGTCTCACCTTCAGATTCGCCCTTGTCTCTATGCGGTACCTGTGGTCTCCGTGGTGAACGTTGAGAGGAGCCGCTCGTTCGTCTGGAGGCGTCCGCCTCCATCTTTGTGGAGGCCTGAGCCAGGGCCTCATGTATAGTTTTAGCTTTAACCATGTTGCGGGGGCCTCTGAGGACCATCCCCTTGCGTGCCTGGAGGTCGCGGGAGACTAGGCTATCGATGTGGCTGGGAATGGGTGCCTGATATCGCCGGTGTTAGCCGCAGCGTTCTCCCCGGGTGCGGAGCTCCGATCCTATGCGACCAGCATGGATGGCTTCGCGCATGCGCCCCCCAATCCAAAACATTTTATATCTTAACATGACCTTGCACCTGGGTAAACCCAGGGATCCGTAGTGAAAACCATGAATGTAGTAGGGTGACATGCGTGGGACCAGGACAACTATCCAACGATCACCGCTAAGACTTCTATATTCCTCAGAACAAAAGGTGTCTTATGCAAAATTAACGATAAACTTTATTGCCATATGGGAATTAAAAAGAACCCACAAAAGATGGCGACGGAGGTGGATCTATAGGAATTCCAAAAGGAGCAGAGCCTCACTTACAGCCGAACAGTTTGTGGGGAGTGTTCTCAAGTGTCAGCATAGAGATGGGGTCTTGGGGTGCGTTGAGGAGTGGAGTTTTGTCTCTTCGCCTTTGATCTCACTGGAGTCCACATCTTATTTCGGAGTAGTAGTCGGTCTGGGGTTCGGGATAGGGGGCAGAGTAGACTCTTCGGGTAATGGTGGCAAACCCATTCTGGAAACGAAAGCTTCACCCTCGGTGAGATCCCTTAGATGGTATTGTACACCGTCTTTGGTAACAGTCAACTTAAAGGGGAAACCCCAGCGGTATATGACTCGGTGCTTTTGTAGGTGAAGAGTAATGGGTCGTAGAGATCGTCGTCTGGCAAGTGTAATAGGAGAGAGATCACTATAGATCTGTAGCTTCTCACCTTTATAGGTGATATTAGACTTGTTGCGAGTGGCATTCATCAAAGATTCCTTACTTTCAAAATAGTGAAGTCTAACCACTATGTCCCGGGGTCTGGCACCATCTGGTGGCTTAGGGGCCAACGACCGGTGTGCCCGGTCCATACGCCAGTCAATATCAGGGATAGTGGGGACCAGTGTCACAAAGAGACCCAGTAAGTAATCCCTGATCTGTGAGTCTATCACTGTCTCTGGGACCCCTCTAATCCTTAGGTTTTGTCTCCTCTCCCGGTTTTCCAAGTCCTCTTGCTGCGATTGAAGAGAGGTGACCTGCTGTTTCAAAACATGGTTGTCCTCCTCCAGGACTTGGACGTATTGTATTAACTCGTCCATTTTATTTTCAATATGGTCTGCCCTCTCTTCTATACGAGAGATTTCCCCCCTCAGCTCTTGAGCAAGTTTACCAACTTTTTTAGAGATGTTATTAGTAATGTTCAGTAAGAGGGTGTGAAGCTTGTGATCTAGAACATCAGCCGTAAAGCCGTTAGATTCTGTGCCCGAAATGGGCTGTATTACCTCTGTCCTCGAATCCTCCGCGCCAGACATGTCGTGCTGCTGGGTTGCGGCGCTACTCGAGGCCGGGGATCCAGGGCGTGTCAGGAATTTTTCCATGAAAGTAGGCCGCGGTGCTTGGAGAGGCTTATAACAGTCTTTTTGCTGACCGATTTTGCCCATACGTTTCACCTTGAGGTGCTGAGGCTTACGGTCCTGCTCCCGTGGCTGTTAGAGGCTGTGATCGCTGTAGGGAAGCTATTAGCAGCAGCAGTGTGTCAGAGCCGGTCTAGAATGTGTCCGCCATCTTCTGCCTCCGTGCATGCGCCCCCCAAAACTCCATTTTTAAGGGCATGGTAGCCCGCTTTTATTTAAAAATGTGGAAAAGTTCACAAAAGACATCAGTAGCCCACTCGGGGGTTCCACTATTACTGTGACTTGCAAAATCAGAATACATCAGCCTCCTGGCTTATTCTCTTGCCACATGGCTGCTTCAGGCCTCCAGCCTAGGCCTTAGGTCTGCTTCTCAGACCAAAAGAATTTCTTAGAGTCAAGCTCACTCCTGGCTTACTCACAATCAGCTCCTTGCTGCTCTGTTAAAGACTAAATCTGCGTCCTGCAGACATGCACACTCTGGCTGCTCCATGAAGCCTCTCTAACTCCTGCAGAGGTGGGGAGTCCACCTGACTCCCTTACACAAACTTACTGTCTGTTAGGTGGGGCCCTGAGCCATAGTCAGGTCACCACTAAATAGCCCAGCACACATCTGTGCAATCAGTGTGCCTGTCTCTCCCAAATCTGGCGTAACCCAGCAATCTTCCAGGTAGCACAGGGTCCCACTGCCACAATATATACAATTCTTATTTACATTTTTTTATTTATTGAGTATACATTTCATTAAAATAAACTGAGCCATTTACACGTATCACTTTTGCACAATAACTGATAATTTTCTAAATGATGCTTTCAAATCAACCTAATTAATTAAAGTCAAACATCTTTTCCTCCTAAGCAATGGGTAATACCACAATAAAATGCTCAGCATAGCCACAAAACAATCTGTATTAATTCTAAATGATCCCATTCAAGGTTCTTTATCTTGGCCGTTCATGCCTTTCATCTGCTTTACAAAACATTAAAACTCATTTAATATTCTTTTAAACAGAGAAAGGATAGAATAAAAGGAAAGATTCCCAGCCTTTCACATAACTTTCTATAATTGCTCTGCGATTTAATATTTAATATTCTGAAAATCAAATTAACTGCAAATATTCATACCGACAAAGTATTTATAATTAATTTATAATCTCAGCAGTCTGAACGTGTTTTTATTTTTAGAAATACAGCAAACATTTTGTTAACCAAATTGCATGTTCCAGCAGCAAGATCAAGGCATGGTGTCATTTATTTCTGCTTGGTAGTAATACATTCTTTGTGTTGTTTAATAATCTGTGACAAATGAAATGTTGGTAATGGAAAGAGGTTGGGACATTTGAAGCATTTTTTATAATGTTTATTTTTTCTTATTTTGGAAATGACAGACATGCATTTTAACACCATTCTTGTCATAATATTTTTGTATCCTGTGAAATTACCAATGAAATGTTTTTTGACTCACTTGATCTACTGTAGAGGTCAGAGTTTTTGATAGCACCCTGCTCATTTATGCTAATAAAAAAAATCAATGTGACCAATTCTAATTTAACAAATTCTTACTTGATTGCTGTTTTAGCCTATTTGAAAATAATATTCTTTTCTGAGTTTCAAATAGATTTCCAAATTCACATTGATTTTGCTTTTATTGAATTAACAATAGAGGCCTAATACTTAAAGTGGTTGCAAACCGCTGAATAGAGTTGATCGAACCTCTGAAAGTCCGGGTTCGGCATGTTCGGATTTGACCCGAACTTTGTCCCGGACCCCGAACCCCATTGAAATCAATGGGGACCCAAACTTTTAGGCACAAAAATGGCTGTAACAAAGTCCTGGCAAGTCCTAGGGGTCTGCAAAAGGAAGGAAATTGGGGTAAGTGGGGGACAAGTGAGCTACAAATAAATGGGGATAGGGAAATAACTTAAAATAATTTTTCAGCTAAAATCACATAAAAAAATCAAAAATTTGAGGTGGATGTGGAGTTGGAGGTTGAGGAGGCGGTGAAAGTGGCAGTAGAGGAGGAGGAGGTAGCCAACACTGTTTTTTTAATTTTTGTGCAAGAAATGCACTGCTGGCCGCAAATGTCGTTTTGGAATTTTTTTTTTTTTAAACCAGCAATGTAAATGCACTTTTTAATTTTGTACAAGAAACAATAATCTGTCCCTTTAAGCAACAGCAGGAACCTCTCCCTATAGAACTTGGAGATGATTTTCAATTCTAAAATCATCTCCAAGTTGTACAGGGAAAGGTTCCAGCTGTTGCTTTAAGGGAAAGATTATTGTTCTAAAATCATCTCCAAGTTGTACAGGGAAAGATTCCAGCTGTTGCTTTAAGGGAAAGATTATTGTTCTAAAATCATCTCCAAGTTGTATAGGGGAAGTTTCTTCCAGCCGCATAGAGCCATATTATTGTTCTAAAATCATCTCCAAGTTGTATAGGCAAAGTTTCTTCCAGCCGCATAGAGCCATATTATTGTTCTAAAATCATCTCTAAGTTGTATAGGCAAAGTTTCTTTATAGAACAATAATATGGCTCTATGCGGCTGGAAGAAACTTTGCCTATACAACTTGGAGATGATTTTAGAACAATAATATGGCTCTCTATGTGGCTGGAAGAAACTTTGCCTACACAACTTGGAGATGATTTTAGAACAATAATATGGCTCTATGCGGCTGGAAGAAACTTCCCCTATTCAACTTGGAGATGATTTTAGAACAATAATCTTTCCCTTAAAGCAACAGCTGGAACCTTTCCCTGTACAACTTGGAGATGATTTTAGAACAATAATCTTTCCCTTAAAGCAACAGCTGGAACCTTTCCCTGTACAACTTGGAGATGATTTTAGAACACTAATCTGTCCCTTAAAGCAACAGACTCTACCAGTCAGATCGTTCTATGCAGCAGGATGAGGTCTGCAATCTGTCCCTCAAAGCAGCAGTACTAGTATCTCTACCTAGTCCACAATCAGATCGTTCAGTAATGCAGGATGAGATGTTCTATAATATCTGCAATCTGTCCCTCACAGAGCCAGCAGCATCCTCTCCCTAAACTATCCTGAGAGAGCATATGACATGCAGCACGGTGACTCCAGCCCCATATAGAGGCTGGGTCACATGATGCACTGGCCAATCACAGCCATGCCATTAGTAGGCATGGCTGTGATGGCTTCTAAGGGCAAACCAGTGAAACACTTGTTGATTGGCTGCCCTTGGCAGCTTTTCAACACTTGGAATAAAATACCAGAACCCCGGACCCGAACCCGGACTTTTTTTGAAAAGTCCGGGTTCGGGTCCGTGTCCCAGACACCCCAAAGTTCGGTACGGACCCGAACTTTACAGTTCGGGTTCACTCAACTCTACCGCTGAACATTTTTTTTGTACCTGCAAGGTAAAGGCATAATGTGCTAATATGCATAGCATACTAGCACACTATGTTAAACTTACCTTAAAACAAAGCTCTTCCAGTGCTGAGATGTCAGCACTACAGACACTCTTATTTTCACCTGCCTTGCTTCTGGGTTTACGGACTCCTTCTCTGTGACTGGCCGGAGCCACTATCCACGGCATGGGGCTCTGAAGAAACGGCACAGGTGGCCGTTCCTTCAGAGCTCATGCACCAGTGATGTCACCTGCTGCATGTACATGAAATATCTCCTAAATGGTGCATGTTTATGAGATATTTATTAAAAGGCTTACCTATAGGGAAAAATCAAAAGATGGAAGTTTACTTCCGCTTTAACAATTTTCTTTTATTCCATGACATTGGCTAATTTTATGGAAGATATTAGTGGCTTTAAGAGATAATTCAGTGCAGATTTATCTGTCCATAGACCGCGCACTGTGACATGAAGACTTACATAGTTAAGAACCAAAACATGTATTCAACAAACAATAAAACACGGTAGAATTTTGCTATGATAAGGTTATAACAGAGAAGAATTTATCAAATCTAATTAAATACATTAGTAACATAGCTGGGGATGTACTAAATTGAAATCAGTATCACTAAAGCCAAACCAGGCTCACCTAACTTTCGTAATTTACATCTGTACTTTTGGCTTTTGGCAGTATCTGGTGGAAACCTGCAACTTTAAAAACATAAAAATTATATTTTGCATTAAACAAGTGCAGACGTTTCAGCATAGCATTGCATAATTTTGAATGCAATGCATTTACAGCTTAAAAGCAATGTCCTTAACCTGAAAATTGATGAAAAAAATATTGTGGTACATTTTTACTCCTGGGAAGCAACGTTTAAGTTATAGGTAGAAAGGATGTTGTTTAGTAAAATTATTCTGAGGTAACACTTTGCTTCATACAAATCATATTCATTAAAATCTTTCCTAAATTCTTCACAATGTTAGGGACAAAACAGGCAAGTAAGTTCCACCATACACCTCTACTACTTGTTGGTGACACAAATTCTGCCATTATTTGGTATAGATACTATCACTCTCCATGCACATTTGTACAAATAGGGAAATGTTCCCAAAGAGTGGACTTTTAAGGATGTGCAACTGACTTTGAGGTGAGCACAAAAACAAGGTTTTAATGTTTATAAAACAAGGTTATTTCATACAAAGATGAAAAATATTCCATATACAGATATAACATCTCGTATAGTAAAAACATGGACATATCAGTGATATTGACATGAATACTTGTTCCAATACTGGTGATAATTCATAGTGGGTAGAATCATCCACTGCGTTTCATGAAGTAATATCTCCACTTCTTCAGGGAAAATTCGGAAAATGTCTAAATATCATATGATCAAAAAGCACAACATTACTATCATGATTTGTCATAAAAAAATTAACATATAGAAATTAACATACAAGTTCCATATAGTGTGGCTAACATGTGCTCCCCTAAGGGTCAGAAAGCATCATGGCTCCCCTCCAGCCATCCAATCCCTGGCAAATTCAAGGTATAGGTCTGTTGGACACTGTGCCGCAATTTGACAGATTTAGGCAGATATAAAATCCGACCCAGAAAACTGAAAAATAAAAAGTTCTAAGGCTAAACCCACCCACTGCCTACTAAATGGTAGACGTACGGGGCAGGGCAGAACAGTAGGTACTACAATTCATTGGCAAGTTAAGGAGTATATAAGTGGGGGCCCAAAAGGGAGATATAGAAAAGAGAGGAGAAAGGGGGTGTCAGGGATACCATATGCAGGTATCCAGCAGGGATGGTCAGATCAGTTGGCTGCACTTAAAGGAATCAGGACTAGGTGTAAGGTGAAAATATGAATATATTTATTAGACAAATAGCACACTTCAAACACCAAACACCAGCAAACATAAATGAGCAAGTAAAAGATGAAAAGACACCAAACCCCAAAATAAACACCTAACTATCCGACTAACTAAATACAAGTGAAGAAAACACACATATACAATAAGCAAACAGGGATACCAGATAAGGGGAACAGGGAGCCAGGTACTGGGAGCAGAAGGAGAGCAAGGAAGCATGTTCAGGAATCAAGTCTCTGGGTCTGGATCGCAGATCCGGGATCAGAGCAGGTCAGGTTCAGGCATGGACAAGGCTTGCAGGGAAAATACCGAAGCATTGGGACAGGGAGCAAGGCTGGCTTATATGGACCCAGCAGACCCATCAGGTGCAGCTTAATGACCTGTAAGCTCAATCTCCTGGGAGACACCCGCTGGTGGCCACCAGAACTACACCATTTGGTTTTCCAAACACTGCCACCAGCAGGTGACCCAAGC
>BLSH010371423.1:73654-87805 GCA_018402905.1 Glandirana rugosa | reverse complement strand
CTAAATCTTGTTATTTGAGAGGGAGTCTCGTGGTTGTCCTTGCAGAGGGTGCTCTGAGGGAGAGTTTATCATTCTAAAACCATCTACTACTGCATTAGGGAGAGGTTCCTGTTTGTGCTCTGAGGGAGAGTTTATCATTCTAAAACCATCTACTACTGTATTAGGGAGAGATTTCTGTTGGTGCTCTGAGGGAGAGTTTATCATTCTAAAACCATCTACTACTGAAATTGGGAGACGTTCCTGTTGGTGCTCTGAGGGAGAGTTTATTGTTCTAAATCCAACTACTACTGCATTAGGGAGAGGTTCCTGTTGGTGCTCTGAGGCAGAGTTTATCGTTATAAAACCATCTACTACTGCATTAGGGAAAGGTTCCTGTTGGTGCTCTTAGGGACAGTTTATCATTCTAAAACCATCTACTACTGCATTAGGGAGAGTTTCCTGTTGGTGCTCTGAGGGAGAGTTTATCGTTCTAAAACCATCTACTACTGCATTAGGGAGAGGTTCCTGTTGGTGCTCTGAGGGTGAGTTTATTGTACTAAAACCATCTACTACTGAGGTTCCTGTTGGTGCTCTGAGGGAGAGTTTATCCTTATAAAACCAACTACTACTGAATTAGGGAGAGGTTCCTGTTGGTGTTCTGAGGGAGAGTTTATCATTCTAAAACCATCTACTACTGCATTAGTGAGAGGTTCCTGTTGGTGCTCTGAGGGAGAGCTTATCGTTATAAAACCATCTCCTATTGCATTAGGGAGAGGTTCCTGTTGGTGCTCTGAGGGAGACTTTATCATTCTAAAACCATCTACTACTGCATTAGGGAGAGGTTCCTGTTGGTGCTCTGAGTGAGAATTTATCATTCTAAAACCATCTACTACTGTATTAGGGAGAGATTCCTGTTGGTGCTCTGAGGGAGAGTTTATCGTTCTAAAACCATCTACTACTGCATTAGGTAGAGGTTCCCGTTGGTGCTCTGAGGGAAAGTTTATCGTTCTAAAACAATCTCCTACTGCATTAGGGAGAGGTTCCTGTTGGTGCTCTGAGGGAGAGTTTATCGTTCTAAAACCATCTACTACTGAAAGTGGGATAGGTTCCTGTCGGTGCTGTGAGGGGGAGATTATTGTTCTAAAATCATCACAAAATTCAGTAGGGACAGGTTCCTGTCAGTGCTGTGAAAGACAGATTATAAATCGTTCTAAAATCATCTCATACTGGTGAAGGGAGAGGTTCCTGCTGCTGGTGTGAGCAGTGCATTTCTTGCACAAAAATAAAAAGTGCATCTACAATTTCCTTTTTTTTTTTTTTTAATAATAATTTATTATTTTTTTTTAGTATTAATAAATAGTGCTACATAGTACATTTGTGTCCAGAATGAGGAGAGCATCAAATAAAGGACATGGTCGTGGTGCTGCTGGTGCTGCTGGTGCTGCTGGTGTTGTTGGTGTTGCTGATGCTCCTGTTGCATGGATAGGACGTGGTCGATCTGTGCCAGCTACATGCACAAGTGTAACACCTTCCTCAAGTAGCTGACAGAACCTTCAACGTTATATGGTAGGCCCGAATGGTGCTCAACGAATGGTGAGGCCAGAACAAGTACAGGCAATAGTAGATTTGGTGGCTGACAATGCCTCCAGTTCCTTCACATTGTCTCCCACCCGGTCCCTTGATGAAAGCTCAGAGTTGGCACCTGAACCCCATGGCCATCTGTCTTTCACCTCAGCCCCTAGTAAATCAGCCAAGCAGTCTGAGCCCCAAGTCATGCAGCAGTCTCTTATGCTTTTTGATGACTCTGCTGGTGTGCTTTCCGTGGGCCATCCACATAGCTCTGCCCCAGAAGTGGAAGACATTGAGTGCACCGATGCCCAACCACTTCTGTTGCAGGATGAGGACATGGAAACACCACCGCAGCACGTCTCTGATGATGACGAAACACAGGTGCCAACTGCTGCGGCTTTCCTCAGTGTGCAGACGGACAAGGAGGGCAGTGGTGAAGGGTGGGTAGAAGATGATGTGGAGGATGATGAGGTCCAAGACCCCACATGGAATGAAGGTCATGAGAGTGATGTGTGCAGTTTGGAGGAAGTGGTGGTGGTCGCACGGAGGCACCAGCACAGCAAAAGAGGAAGCAGTTTGCAAAAGCGGAGTGAGCATCCCCTAGACAGTATGCCTGCGACTACCCACCGCACCCAGGGACCTAGCACACCAAAGGCAGCTCAAAGGCGTTCCCCCGCGTGGCAGTTCTTCAGATAATGTGCTGACTACAAGACACAAGTGGTTTGATCACTGTGCTGAATGAGAGGCTGATGCGGGGCACAAATGTTCTAAATCTTAGCACAACCTCCATGACCAGGCATCTAAATGCAAAGCACTTGCTGCAGTGGAATAAGTACCTCAAAATCCAAGAAAGGTCTCGCATTCTCCTGCTTCCTCTTCTTCTGCTGCCTCGGCCTCTTCCTCCACCTCTACAGTGCCAGTGTCACTTGCCACCCAGCAAACAGGCGATGTGACAGCAACGCCACCATGTCCCAAAGCATTTCTACATGGTCCCATGGAAGCTTACAGCTCTCCATCTCCCAAACACTGGAGAGAAAGAGGAAGTACCCCCCTACCCACCCACGATCCCTGTCCCTGAATGCCAGCATTTCAAAATTCCTGGCCTTTGAAATACTGTAATTTCGTCTGGTGGACACGGACAGTTTTAAAAACCTGATGGCGGTGGCTGTCCCACAGTATGTGGTTCCCAGCCGCCACTACTTTTCCAGGCGAGCCATCCCTTCCCTGCACAAACAAGTCGGGGACGAGATCAAGTGTGCATTGCGCAACGCCATCTGTGGCAAGGTCCACATAACCACTGATACATGGACCAGTAAGCACGGGCAGGGACGCTATATCTCGCTAACTGGGCAAATGTAGTGGCGGGTGGGCCTGAGGCGGCTAGCCGTTTGGCAGATGTCCTTCCGCCACCGAGGATTGCAGGGCATTTCTCTTTGCCTCCTGTTGCCTCCTCCTCCTACTGCGTTTCCTCCTCCTCCTCCTCCTCTACTACCTCCTCATCCGGTCAGCGTAACACCTTCACCACCAACTTCAGCACATCCAGGGGGAAACGACAGCAGGCTATTTTAAAACTGATATGTTTGGGGGATAAACCCCACACTGCGCAGGAGCTGTGGACGGGCATTGAACAACAGACCAATGAGTGGTTGTTGCCACTGAGCCTCAAGCCCGGCCTGGTGGTGTGCGATAATGGGCGAAATCTCGTAGCAGCTCTGGGCCTAGCTGGTTTGACGCACATCCCTTGCCTGGCGCATGTGCTGAAATGGTGCAGAAATTTCTAAAAAAACTACCCGGATATGTCAGAGCTGCTGCAGAAAGTGTGGGCCGTCTGTGCGCGCTTACCTCTCACCGCCTCCTATGCGAAGTGCCCACAAGGTGGAACTCCACCTTGCACATCCTGGAGAGACTGTGCGAGCAGCAGCAGGCAATCGTGGACTTTCAGCTGCAGCACGCACGGGTAAGTCGCTCTGCGGAACAGCACCACTTCACCACCAATGAGTGGGCCTCCATGCGAGACCTGTGTACTATATTGCGGTGTTTTGAGTACTCCACCAACATGGCCAATGCCGATAACGCTGTTCTCAGCAATATTATCCCACTTCTATGTCTCCTTGAAAAAACACTTTGGGCGATGATGGAAGAGGATATGGCACAGAAGGAAGAGGAGGAGGAAGATGGGTCATTTCCACGGTTGTCAAGCCAGTCATTCACAAGTGGCTCGGAGGGTGGGTTCATGCACCAGCATAGGCCAGATCAAAAATTTTCAAGCCAGGGGACAGTTCTAGAGGATGAGGAGGATGAGGATGATGATGATGAGGAGGAGGAGGAACCGTGTTCACAGCAGGGTGGCACCCAACGCAGCTCCTGGTCATCACTGGAGCATGGCTGGGGGGATACGGAGGACACAGATGATACACCTCCCACAGAGGACAGCTTGTCTTTGCCTCTGGGCAGCCTGGCACACATGAGCGACTACATGCTGCAGTGCCCGCTCAATGACAGCCGAGTTGCCCACATTTTAACTTGAGCCGATTTCTGAGTGGCCACCCTGCTGGATCCCCGTTACAAGGACAACATGCCGTCCTTAATTCCCTCACTGGAGCATGATCGGAAGATGCGCGACTACAAGCGCACACTGGTAGACGCGCTGCTGAGGGCAGCACAAGGAAGCACAAGGCGGAGGAGGAGGAAGAGGTCGCCAACGCAGCTGTGGCACCGCCAGCACCTCAGAATGCAGGGTTTGCATGGCCGAAATGTGGAAAAGCTTTGTCAGCAGCCAGCCACAACAAACAGCACCACCAGCTGATAGGCAACGTCTTAGCAGGAGGCAGCATTTCAGCAACATGGTGGAACAGTATGTGCACACACACCTACACGTACTGACTGATAGTCTGCCCCATTCAACTTCTGGGTCTCCAAATTGGGCACATGGCCTGAGTTTGCCCTTTATGCCTTGGAGGTTCTGGCCTGCCCTGCAGTCAGTGTATTGTCTGAACATGTGTTTAGCACGGCAGGGGGCATTATCACAGACAAGCGCAGCCGCCTGTCCACAGCCAACGTGGACAAGCTAATGTTTATTAAAATGAATCAGGCATGGATCCCACAAGACTTGTCTGTACCTTTGTGCAGAATACACATTTAGACCGGCCTCACACAGCCATTGGTATACTTGTTTTTTTTAATATGTCTCAATATTTTGGGGGCTACCCCAATTAGAGAAAAAAACAAACAAACAAATAACAGTGTTGTCTACCTCCTCCACCACCGTCACTTCCACCTACACTGCCACGGTCACGGCCTAGTCAACCTTTAGGCTCCTACTCCACATCCACCTCCTCCTCCCATTTATTTTTTTTTGTGATTTTAAGTTATTTCCCTATCCACATTTGTTTGTAGGGCACTTGTCCTTCTCCTTACCTCCATTTTGCTTCCTTTTGCAGCCCTCTAGCCCTTTCCAGGACTTTTTTACAGCCATTTTAGTGCCCAAAAGTTTGGGTCACCATTGACTTCAATGGGGTTCGGGGTTCGGGGTCCGGGGTAAAGTTCCGGTCAAGTTCGGTACCAAACCTGAACTTTTCTGCAAAGTTCGGCCGAACCAGGCGAACACGAACATCCAGGTGTCCACTCAACTCTAGTTCTAGGGGGTCAGTGCCTCGGCGCGTAAAGGAATCAGGCACGACAAGTTTTAGCAGCGACACATGGAAGACCGGGTGGATTCTCAAGGTGTTGGGGAGCTCAAGTTCATAGGCCACCCTATTAATCCTCCTCTTGATGGAGAACGGTCCAATGAACTTAGGCCCCAATTTCTTGGACGGGCAGGCCATTTTTAGATTGGTTGTTGCCAACCAGACTTGTTCACCGGGTTCCAGGTTCAGCTCCCCCCTTCTCTTCCTGTCAAAAGCCCCCTTGTAACTTTCCTGGGCCTTGGCCTTGGTTTCCTGTAATAGCTTAGTGTTATCCTCGAGAAATTTCACTGTGCTCTGTACAGCTGGCACCTGGCTTTCGGGGATGAAGGATGGGTGAAAGCTGTAGTTCGCGATGAATGGGGATTGCCCCGTGGCGGAATGAACCGGGTTATTGTACTCAAACTCGGTTAATGGTAACAAGGAAGGAGAAACATCGCAGGTACTGTTCCAGGGTCTGATTGGTTCTTTCAGTTTGACCATTGGTCTGCGGGTGGTAGGCTAAAGAGAAAGAAAGTTCAATGCCTAGGGAGACACACAAAGACCTCCAGAACCTGGAGGTAAACTGGACTCCACGATCCGATACTATATTTGCAGGGACTCCGCGGAGCCTGACGACTTCTCGGACAAAGACCTCTGCTGTCTCAGGTGCATTCGGTGTGCCCTTCATTGGAAGAAAATGGGCCATCTTTGTTAGCTTGTCGACTACTACAAAGATCGTGGAGTATCCTTCTGACAAGGACAGTTCAACAATGAAGTCCATGGCAATCATTGCCAATGGTTTTTCAGGAATAGGTTCTGGTCTTGCTGTTCTTGTTCCTGGCACAGATGGGGCAGGCGTTGACGTATCTTTTACAGTTTCCGTCCACCTGTGGCCACCAGAAGGACCGCTGAAGCAGCTCTGATGTCTTTCGGGTATCGAAGTGCCCGGCCAGTTTGTGGTTGTGACAGGTCTGGAGAACAGACACTCATAGATCCTCAGGCACAAAGATCTTGTTACCATGCCACAACAGTCCATCATTTAGCACTAGCCCGTGGTCGGCTGTAAATGAGGATGGGGTGAGTAGTCCCTTCGAAGTAGATAGCGCCACTCCTCCAGTGCTGACTTAATGGCCAGTGACTCTCTGTCCCCCACGTCATAGTTCTTTTCTGGTGCTGTCAACTTACAAGAAAAGAAGGCCACAGGCTGCAGTGACGCCTTGCGGTTATGTCTCTGCGAAAGGACAGCTCCCACAGCATTTCCACTTCTAGGACATATGGTAGGGTTGACTCTGGGTGCTTCAAGACAGGTGCAGAGGTGAATAATCTCTTAAGTTTCTCAAAAGCTGCCTGTGCCTTGCTGGACCACCGAAACCGGGTATTTTGCTTAGTGAGCTGGATAATCAGTGAGATGATGGCTGAGAATCCTCTTATAAATTTACTATAAAAGTTGGCAAATCCAACGAACCGCTGGACTCCCTTCTTGTACACCGGTACCGGCCACTCCAGGATAGCAGCCACTTTCTGTGGATCCATGGTAATTCCCTTAACGGATATAATTAATCCCAGGAAGGGGATGCTGGATTGCTTGAATTTGCACTTTTCCGCTTTGGCATACAGCCCATGCTGGCGGAGATGACTTAATACTTTGGCCACATGTTGACGGTGTTTGTCCAGATTGACAGAAAAGATCAAAATGTTGTCTAGGTAGACGATCACAAACTGGTCTAGGTAGTCCCTAAAAATGTCACTCACAAAGTGATGGAATGTTGCGGGGGCGTTACAGAACTCGAAGGGCATAACAAGGTACTCATACCCGACCGAGTACGGAAGGCGGTCTTCCACTCATCCCCTTCCCTAATGCTGAACAGATTGTAGGCTCCCCGCAAGTCCAATTTGGTAAAAATGGTGGCCGCTCCCAATTGGAACAGTTCAGGTATCAGGGGGAGAGGGTAGCGGTTCTTCACCGTAATCTTATTAAGTTCCCTGTAATTGATGCAGGGTCGCAAGGAATGATTTTTTTTATCCACAAAGAATATTCCGTCTCCTGCTGGTGATGTGGACGGACGGATAAACCCTTTCTTTAGGTTGTCATCAATGTAGGCCTTGAGGGTCACCAGTTTGAGCTCGGTAAGAGGAAAAATCTGTCTGAAGGGGACTTCCGCTCCAGGAAGAAGCTCGATGGGGCAATCATAAGACCTGTGAGGAGGAAGCTGGTCTGCACCATTCTTGCTAAACACATCCAAAAAGGTGTGGTACACGGGTGGAACAGCCCGGCGGGTTTCAGGGTCTGGGTCAGAATCCAGGCATAGCAGGGTTGGGGCCATTTCAGTGCCCATTTGTAGGCAGTGTTGCGCACAATAAAGTGACTGGAACCTGACTGTGCCCGTGCTCCAATTTATGTTGGGGTTGTGCGTCTGTAGCCATGGGGGGCCCAAAATAATGGAAAAAGAGGGGAGGAGATGACATCCGAGCATAGGAGTTCTTGGTGCCCGCTGGGTGTGCTAACCGGCAGCGGGGTGGTCTCGTGGGTAACAAGTCCGGAGCTGATGGCAGATTCATCAGCCAGGTGCACCAACATCCGGTGCTGCCAGATCAGTGCCCGTCAGTGTAGCCTCATCAGTGCTCATCAGTGATGGAGAAAATGTACTTATTTACAAAGTTTTGTGACAGAAATAGAGAATTTTTTTTTTCAACATTTTCGGTCTTGTTTTGTTTATTGCGCAAAAAAAAAAAAACGCAGAGGTGATCAAATACCACCAAAAGAAAGCTCTATTTGTGGGAACAAAATGATAAAAACTTTGTTTGGGTACAGCGTCGCACGACCGCGCAATTCTCATTCAAAACGCAACAGCACTGAAAGCTGAAAATTGGTCTGGTAGGAAAGTGTTCTAAGTTCATAGTATTGAAGTGGTTAAAACAGAGCGGCCCAAGTTCCTGTCTGCACCTCCGCGACACGGACGAGGAGTCTAAGTCCACATTACTCACTATATTAAAATCACCACACATTACTAGATTTCCCTTCTGCATTTGCTTAGTCTTAGTCAAAACATAGGAGATGAATTTGTAAGGTTTCTTATTCGGAGCATACAAATTAACCAGTGTATATATTGCACCATTGACTTCAGCCACTAGGATGATAAATCGACCTTGGTCATATGTATGCATATCCAGTAGGCTGAAGGCAACAGTGTCCCTAATTGCAACCAGAACCCCATTTTTCTTGGAGTTGCTGTTAGAGAAGAAAAAATTAGAATACTTGGGGTGTGAGCATTTTGGAGCTTTACCATTTACGAAGTTTGTCTCTTTGACACAGAGCACATCACAATCATGAAGCAATGCTGTTTTCCAAAGTGTCCTTCTTTTAAATGGGCTGTTTAGGCCCCTCACATTGTGAGATAGGAGTCTAAGGGTCATTCCAATGGTAGGTAGTGCTGCGACACCCTCTGGCAGTATATACAGGTATTGCTTTGGTTTGTGGAGTCATTTCAGGTTGTTCTATTCCAGGAGATGCAAGAGTAAAGCAATAAAGTAACAGTATAACATTGTCCATAACATAACTTATGGTTAACAGTAGATAAGTAAGGCTTGGATAGGTTGCAGTCATTTGAGTACGTTTCGGAGCTGACAGAATCGCAGCTCTATTGGGGGAATATTAGTGGTAGGGAGACTATACTGTGGGTGTGTTAAACCCAGCAAAAGAATAAAGAAGGTCTCCTACCCAGTGTAGCCGAGTGACTAGTGGCTCAGTCCCTTGGCTTGGAGTACAATGCGTTGTACAAAAGAGGAAATTCTCTGGTGGTGTTGCGGGCGATCGGGTGGTTGATAGGAAGGGGATGTTAATGTTCACTTGTGGTGGTATTTCTTTTTCTGGCGTCACTGTGGGAGGGCTCCACCTTGTGGTGTCTCATCTGGGTGCGAGTTTGGAGACATTGGGATTAGGCCCCATTTCCGCAATAAATCAAAACCTTTTTCTTGCAAATAGATTGTGTGAATTTCATTATTTCTTTTCAATATTAACTTTGCTGGGAATCCCTATTTATACATTATCTTGTGGTTTCTTAGAACTTTGGTTATAGGTACTAGGTTGCTTCTGGCCATCATGGTGGCCTTGGGGAGATCAGCATAGATGGAAATGCCTGAATATCGATCAGGCAAAGCGGTATTGTGTCTGGAGAATAACATTAGTTGCTCTTTGACATGATAAAAGTGTATTCTTGCAATCACGTCCCGTGGCACCTTGTCAGGGAGATGCGGCGGTTTAGGCAATCTGTGGGCCCTATCGATTGTCAGATCAAGTGGTAGAAGTGTGGGAATGGTGGTTGTCATTAGTTGTTGGAGGAACTTATCCCAATTCTGGGATCCCCCTGAACTTCAGGTTGTTCCTGCGGGCTCTGTCCTCTAGGTCAGCGACCTTTGACCTTAGTGCCTGAAGTTCATCTTCCACTTCATAATGAGCATCCACCAAATCATTGTATGCAGCAGAGTAGTCACTCATTTTGGTCTCAATAAAATCCACTCTGTCCCCTAGATCAGCTATATATTTTCTGGTAGATTGCATGAGTGATGCTATATCCTGCTGTATAGCTCCTCTCAGATTCAGCAGCATGCCTTTCATGGCCTCGTCAGTCAGCATCTGGCCTGTAGTGGGGAAGGAGTCGAGCTGCTGGCTGTACGTCGCGGCCTCCTCCATCTCCTCTTCCCCCTCCTTAGTCTCCTCTGGGGATTCATTTTGGCCGTCTACCCTTCGTCTCTGCTTAATAGGGCTATCCGACAGGGATGCCGGCAGGGGGAATGCCTCCCCTGTGGACTCACCGTTCTGCCGCTGCTGCTGGGAAAGTTCTTTGGCGCACCTGGCCGCAGCTCTGTATGACGCGCCGGCGCCATCTTGGACTCGTCGGCCCGCTGCTGGTATGAAGAATTCAGCGATCTTCTTCGGCCCCTTCCTCTTACCGGAGGAGTACATGGTGTTCCCTGGTATAATCAGGCTCTCCTAGGCCGTTCGGGTGAGGTGGTGGTCGCTGTGGCACGCTGAGAAGTCACTAGATAAGCAGAGCTCGGTCCTCACACGACCATCCTCTCCGGCTGCCGGCTCTGCCCCCCCATGAAATTGGCTCTTTACCACGTGATTAGCTGGGTCCAATCACAGCCGGTCACAGAATGTAAACAAACCGCGGTAATGAGCTGTTATCGGGTGCTTCCTCTCACACACATTGTGTGTGGTGGAGGAGATTGCGGTAACAGCTCGTTACTGCTTACAGTGTACACCAATGACACTGAATGCCCCCCCAGTAATAAAGAGGACCTGTCACCAGCCCATCAAACTACCTGTCACCAGCCCATAAAAGTACCTGTCACTAGCCCATCTGAGTACCTCAGTACCTGTCACCAGCCCATCAAAGTATCTGTCACCAGCCCATAGAGAGTACCCGAGTACCTGGGACCAGCCCATCAGAGTACCTGTCACCAGTCCATCAGAGTACCCGAGTACCTGTCACCAGTCCATCAGAGTACCCGAGTACCTGTCACCAGTCCATCAGAGTACCCGAGTACCTGTCACCAGCCCATCAGAGTACCTAAGTTCTTGTCCCCAGCCCATCAGCATAAACGAGTACCTGTCACCAGCCCATCAGAGTACCAGAGCACCTGTCACCAGCCCAACAGAGTACCCGAGTACCTGTCACCAGCCCATCAGAGTACCTGTCACAAGCCCATCAGAGTACCCGAGTACCTGTCACCAGCCCATCAGAGTACCCGAGTACCTGTCACCAGCCCATCAGTGTACCCGAGTACCTGTCACCAGCCCATCAGTGTACCCGAGTTCCTGTCACCAGCCCATCAGAGTACCTGAGTACATGTCACCATCCCATCAGAGTAGCAGAGTACCTGTCACCAGCCCATCAGAGTACCTGAGTACCTATCTGCAGCCCATCAGAGTACCTGAGTACATATCTGCAGCCCCTCAAATTACCCGAGCACCTGTCTCCAGCCCATCAGAGTACCTATATGCAGCCCATCAGATTACCCGAGTACCTGTCTCCAGCCCATCAAAGTACCTGAATACCTATCTGCAGCCCATCAGAGTACCCGAGTACCTATCTACAGCCCATGCTTAATAGAATATACCTTGGGGGTGTTTGCTTTCCAAAAAGGGGTCATTTTGTGGGTAATTTGACTGTCCTGGTGCTCCAGGACCTTCAAAAGTGGGACAGGTAGGTAGATGTGTAATTTATGCTGCTAGAACGCCTGAAGGTATTACTTCAATGATGGAATTGTATAGGATTATGTACTCCTGCACTACCACTGAATCTGCCGCTTTTGAAATGATGGACAACGGTGGCAGCTGCTCACACTTAGTGTTTATCCATAGGTAGGGATGAGCGAACTTCTAGAAGTCCGGGTTCTGCTGGTTCGGCCGAACTTCGGGACAAAGTCCGGGTTTGGGTCCGGACAGAACCCGAACTTTGTCCCGGACCCCGAACCCCATTGAAATCAATGGGGACACAGACTTTTAGGCACAAAAATGCCTGTAAAATAGTCCTGGAAGGTTCTAGAGGTCTGCGAAAGGAAGGAAATGGGGGTAAGGGTGGGACAAGTGCCCTACAAAGAAATGGGGACAGGGAAATAACTTTAAATATTTTTAAAAAGATAAAAACATAAAAAAAGCAAAAATGGAGATCATCTTCAAAATGGGTTTGAAAAGTATTAATTAACGTTAGAGGCCATAGAAATGTTCTAAAATTATCTTCAAACTGTGTCAAAAAAGTATAAATAAGCCGGGAGAACCCATATCACTGTTCTGCAAAATGTGTGTGTCACTTTAAATGAAACCGGGAATAAGTGAACATCTGTTCTGCAAACTTATTTAAAGTCTGTGTGTCACTTTAAATGAAACCGGAAATACTACAGCATAGAGAAGAACAGGCATATGGTTCCGCTCTTTACACACAGTTTGCAGATGTTTGAAGAACAGTGATATCATATCAGTGATATAATATCACTGTTCTTCAAACCTGCTCCCACACTAATGAGTCACATGACACCGGAGAGGGAAAATGGCTAATTGGGCCCAATTTGGACATTGTCACTTAAGGTCTGTGTATTGAGTTATTTTGAGGGGACAGCAAATTTACACAGTGAGTTATACAAGCTGTACACTCACTACTTTACATTGTAGCAAAGTGTCATTTCTTCAGTATTGTCACATGAAAAGATATAATAAAATATTTACTAAAATGTGAGGTGTGTACTCACTTTTGTGAGGGCCGTTATGACACTGATTTTTCAGATCTCAGGTCGATAGCTGATATCAGGTGCTGATATTCTGTAGATTTAAACTTTTTTTTTTTACACTGTCCTTTTAAATCTTTTTTTTATCACTTTTATTGCTGTCAGAAGAAATGTAAACTTCCCTTGTGACAGTAATAGGCAGTGACAGGTACTCTTTATGGAGGGATTTGGGGTCTATAAGACCCCAAAAACTCACTTCTGCACTTGAAAGTATTCAAAATGCCAAGATCAGCATTTTTGAATACTTTCTATTTTTTAAAACTGTCGCCTTTAGGATACCAGTGATCCAGGAAGTGATGTCATGACCGCTTCGGGTTACTAGATCCGAGACCCGAACAAAGCATTGGCTTTGTTCGGGTCTTTGGCCAGCTGGCAGACGTGCTGGCTGGTTGCTCGGGCCTCCCGATGGGATGGAAGAGCCCGGGCGCGCGGCGGAAGGCGGCAGGAGAGGGGGGATGATTACAAGCAGCGGGGGGACATAAAAGCCGCATCAGTTGTTACTACAATAAAGCTGACCGTCCACTCTAAAGAACGGTAACGGGGTAATGCGTGCAGCTGCGCGTATCACCCTGGTAAAACCGCTTGAAGCAATATCGGTAATGTCGGGTACGTTTGTGACCAATACCGATGCTTCAAAAATGACCCCTAATATATATATATATATATATATATATATATATATATATATATAGTCGGAGGCCTCGGAATGTACCAGGTAAAGCAGGTGCATTTCCATCTGCCTAATCTTCTGATGACATGACCCGGCACCCCGTGCCGGGAGATGGCCAAGGCCGATCCGATCCAGAAGGAGTGCCCGGAAAACTAGTTTGGGTTGAGGCCTAGATTAGCCAGGAGGATGCAAACATGTCTGATGAACTGGCTAGCTATTAGTGGGCTGGAAGGAAAGGCAACAATGGGCTGGAGCTAGACTGGCTCGGCAGGTGTAATAACAACTGGTCCAGAACCGCTACTGGACGCCACTCATTGTGGGTCTGGAAGAATTTGATGTCGACCTCGGTGCTGGACTGATGAGTTTTTGACACTGCCAGATGTAGGAGAAAATGGTCTTGAAGGTGGGCCAGATGGCACCTGCGTAGCACCTGGCAACCGGGACCACTGTAAGTGAACTCACCGGGTTGTAGGAAGTCATAGAAGGCCAGGTAGATAGCTGCTTGGATGACCAGGCTGGGCAGAAACCCAAAAGGGGACTGTGACAGGATGGCTGACATGTCCTGAGGTACAAGGTCCTGTACAGTCGGTAGGACAGTGTCAGGGGAAAACCCAAAGACGGGTCGGACCAGTAGGTTCGTCGATAGATGGACCGGAAGATACTGAAGGATGTTGGGCCACTCAAGTGAATGTCACCAGGGCCAACGGTCCACGATGCGTCCACGGTAGACCGGGTGGAAGTTCTGGTAAAAGAGGATGTAGACCGTCACAGTTTTTGAGTAGTCAGGTCGTGGCTCCAGCTGTAGTTTAAGAAGGTCTGGGTGTTACTCACCGCAGGTCATCGCCAAGACCTGGTCAACAATAATGTGGACGGCTCGGTCAGATCGAGGTCGGGTAACAACGGAAAGGAAGGTCGGGTGATTATCGATCGGTCAAGTAGTCTGTACAAACGTAGGAGGACCGATTAGATCCGGAGTTGGGT
>BLSH010371417.1:0-10276 GCA_018402905.1 Glandirana rugosa | reverse complement strand
TGCTAACTTGGGATATTACGGTGCGATGGAACGGTGTAAGTGCATGACATGTAACGTACACCAACGCGGTACCGGGGTAATTTGATTCACCCATTCAAACTGTCCGTCATGGGGCTCGACTCCGTCATGTCGGAGTAGGCCGACATAACCCTGTCAAGTCCCGAACGACAGCAGACTAAGTCGTGATTTTATTAAGTGTTATATAAAAAAAATAAAAGTGTTTTAAGATCTGTAAATAACGAGACTAAATTTCACGTTGTCGTGTCCTTGTATGTTATGAGCGTAATGACGCGTAACACCATTATTGGCGTCCCACTTTTTATATCATAAGACCGTTGACAGATCCCATTTATGGACGTTAATATCAAAGAGGATGCAAGTGACTGGAGGGGCCAGCTGAATTCTTTTCCCTGCCTAGTTAACTCCTGGTAAGACGAACATAAAACCCCACAAAGTCAATGAAGAGCTGCGTCTGTCAGTGAACGTAGGAGAAACTATAATTGCAGGTATTTACCCTAGACAGTTGCCAGAATACTATATTTTTCACCCTGCGGTTATTACCACAATGCGCAGTAATGCGAGTATTGTATGTTCCTGTGCTGTTGCACTTTAAATCAGAGCAATAAATGTCTAGAATTTTGTGAAAATAAAAAAAATATATTGTGAATTATTTTAGTGCTGAATCAGACGACAGCAAGCCCTGAACTGTCCCAATACAGCCGGATGAGGCTGTACTGCCTCAGCTCGGGGTACTGCCTGTCAAACTTACCCACTTAGTTTAATGGGGCCATGGCGCAACCACATGCAATGTACAGTACGTGAATGTGGCAAGGTAGCGTGGCATTATAGGGTTCAATCGTGGAGTACGGTGGCATTAAAACGCCTCCTAACCTCCGAACGTGGATCGCTCTTCAGGCGGTACCACAGGATGCGGCAAGTCTGAAAGACCCCTCAAGTTAGGCATCCTCACACGTAGGAACGCCACATGATTAGCAAGGACACTTTCCCAGGAAAAAGTGTTGAATAATAACCATGCGACAGTAGGTCCAGTGACTTCTTGCTGATCATACAGGCGTATGGCTAAATTTAAAAAAAAAAACAGCCGAGCTTATTCAGATAAACAAGAAATAGTGCACACAAAGATTCAATCAACGGATCTTATGTCTAAGGTCTAAATTGGCTTAAATAGGTTGTAAAACGTGCCTGCATCTTATGTGAAAAAGATCATTTTATATATGCATTGTAGGAGATTGCTTACTGTTGGACCAAGGAAAAAGAAAGCAATTTTAACTGTAACATATTTCCTCAGGGCTCTCTCATTCTGAATGCTAGGTCCCTTTCGTATTTTAAAGTGCTTCCAATTCCAATGCAAATGAACATTTTTACTTGGTAGCTCTTGCTTAGAAACAAGGGTCTTCGCTGCCATGAATGGTATGCATATGGTACAAGAAGGCAGTAAAGTTCAACTATTGTCAGGAGACATTTTAACCAGGGAAAGGAAGTGATCAAATCTGTTTATTGCAAGTACAAGATACTTTCAAGCAAATTGTGGTTTGTTACAATGCATATAAGGGAAGAAATGAATACATAGCACATCTTTGCAGGACATGCACAGTTATTCATGTTTACCCTCTTTGAAAACACTGCAATCACAGAAAAATACCAATTGAATTACCAGAAATCCATTGAACTCCTAACTCCCTGTGGTGACCTGATAACACTGCCTCTGCTGCACTGAAATTCCAAGTAGTATGGTCAACTCTGCCTAATGCCTTGTACACAAGGTGCGTCTGTTGTACGAACACACGTTCAGCAATCGGCTGCTGGCGGTTGTGGCTAGTGTACTGACTTGAGTCAAGTAATCGGTCAACAAAGCCAAACGTAGTGATGTGTTACGAGCGTATAACGAGGAAGTTCACGTGAATGTGATTTGTGAATTAGGAATGCAGGTTTACACGACCGAACACTTCCTGGATTCTGAGCATGCGTGTTTGCACTTTCAACTTTTGGTGGACCAACTTCTGTACACACAAGCTAACAGTCATACAACGGCTTGTTGGCCAACAAAAGTTTTCTAGTTTGCTCAGCCAACTTTTGTTGTACGACTGTCGAACGTTGACTGTCATAATTGCGCGTACTAACGGTCGGATTATTGTACAACAAGCTGTTGTACGACCTTTGTTGTATGACAGTTGCACCGTGTGCACGGGCCATAAGTTCCCTCCTGTTGGCCCACAACAAAAGTGGCAGGTGCCGCTCAAGGCTTTACCAGGTCCTCTTGCATGGCAAACAGCTGGGACTGCCGACAAGGATAGCGCTTGTCCAACCTCAATACATCTAGTAGGAAAAGGAAATCCTATAAAGTTGCGCATCACAACAAAACCCTGTAACGAGGTGTATGACAGCCTCAACCAGGCCATGTACCCAATGCATTTCACTCTGCCCTGGAGCCTAATTAAAGTGGAGCTCCACCCAAAAGTGGAAGCTTCGCTTGCTTGCATCCCCCCCCCCCCACTGCCACATTTGGCACTTTTTTTGACAGGTACCTGGTCCCACTTGCCACGACGATATGAGCCAGAAGTTCGGCCCCCCTCCTTCTCCTCCTGCAGTCTTCTGGGATACATCAGAAGTTTCAGAAGACTACAGATCCATTCACAATGCACAGCGCAAGCCTTCACTTCCCCATTTCACTTACTTGCTATACTGACACCAGTACCTGAAGCCAATTGAAGAATTGGTTCGGGTGAGGACATCTCTGGATCCCTGGACAGGTAAGGGTCCTTATATTAAAAGTCAGGAGCTACAGTATTTATTGGGGGGAGCCTGGAGCTCCTCTTTAACCACTTGCTGACCGCCCTATAGCAGTTTTACTGTTACAGGGTGACAGCTGTGCACCGGATCATATATATGTGATCCGGCTCTGCCTAGTAGGACATGCATGTGTGCCCCAGTAGGGGGCACCGCAAACTCTATGTCAGTTAGCACCCGCCAATTGTTTAGTACACAGGCAGAATGGCAATCTGCCTATGTAAACAAGGCAGATGGCTGTTCTGTCAGTAGGGAAGGCATTGATCTTGTGTTCCACACAGTTAACCCTTTGATTGCCCGATGTTAAAAGAGAAATGTTTTTATACTGTCAGTCACAGCTCTCTGCTCACCTCCCTCCACGCTCATAGGAACGCTGGGCTGTGGAGGGGCGGAGCAGGCGTCTCAGGGCAAACTGAGAGGCTGAGACAGGTGTCAGTCCAGGCACCTGGTGGATCCAGATTCCCATTGTCGGGATGATGCAACACCTGGACGGACATCCGTAATGTCAGCAGACTTCAGTCCGCTCTCTGCTGAAACCAGGTCACAGGAGTGCAAAACAAATTGCACTCCTGTGATCCATAGGAGAAGCCCAGCCAAACAAGCTTTGGCTGGCTTCTCCTTTAACCCCTTTCCAGCCAGTGGCAGTGCATATTTCTTAGCACTGATAACTGTATTAGCGTCACTGGTCTCCAAAAAGTGTCAGTTAGTGCTCAAATTGTCTGTCGCAATATCGCAGTCCCACTATAAGTTGCTGATCGCTGCCATTACTAATATAAAATAAATAAAAATATAGTTTGTAGACACTATAACTTTTGCCCAAACCAATCAATATACTTTTATTGGGATATTTTTTTTTACCAAAAATATGTAGCAGAATACATATTGGCCTAAATTGATGAATACATTAGATTTTTTTTTCCATTTTTTTTTATTGGATATGTTTTATAGCATAGACCAAAAATATATTGTTTGTTTTTTTCAAAATTGTTGATTGTTTTTGCTTATAGTGCAAAAAATAAAAAACGCAGAGGTGATCAAATACCACCAAAAGAAAGCTCTATTTGTGGGGTACACCAGCCTTTCTCAACCTTTTCAACAATGAGGAACACTTGAAATAGTTCTCCGGTCTCAGGGAATCCCTGCTAAAAATCTACAACTCATGATACATTAGTGTGATGGTCAATGGGAAGAATGCTCCTTACACTGGTGGTCATAGGGAAGAACCCTTTACAGATAGCTAAAAAGATCAATGATGTCATTGGGAATTTATCTGAGAGGTAGAAATTGACCATTGCTCAAGGAACCCCTAGCAACCTCTGGAGGAACCCTAGGATTCCACAGAACCCTGGTTGAGAAACCCTGGGGTACACTGTCGTATGACCGCCCAATTGTCAGTTAAAGTAATGCTGCGCCATATCTCAAAAAATGGCCTGGTCAGTAAGAGGAGTAAATCTTCCGTAGGTTAGTGATTAAGCTCCGGGTCGCAGTGAAGCGCGTTGGAGCCTGGGCTGTCATACACCTCCTTACAGGGTTTTGCTGTGATGTGCAACTTTTAGGACTTCCCTCCTGTTGGGCCTACAGAGCACATCCCAATCACCTCTTTTCTATAAAATAAAAGGGAGTTCTCAGAGAAGAGAACCCAGAACTTCAGTGCACAGAGGCAGCAGCAATGTCAGCTTACTACAGTTAGGAGCTCACTGCAGTTTTTAGCCTAGGTTCACATAGGTGCGATGCGGGAACCAGCACGATTCCAGTGAGGGTTCTCGCATCGCAACTCTCCCGCAGGCATACTGCCTTCTGAGAACTGCTGCGGGTGTCAATCCATTATTAATGACACCCCCAGATCGGTTCATAGATCGCAGTGTGAACTGTGAATTCGCACAGGAATCAGATTGCATAGGTGAGGTGTAACACCCATGCGATCCAATTCCAGTGTGGGAAAAAAGGTCCCTGCGCCTTTTTTTCTGCAAATCCAATGCAAGCTCAGCCATACAACTGTAAGGCTGAACTTGCATCGCACAGACATCGCATGTGATCGGCACCTGCGGTGCAGGTGCGAATCACATGCGAGGTCTGTGAATGCAATAATGTGAACCCGGGCTAAAAATATAAAAAAAAAACAACACATGAAATGTGCATTTAGACCCCTTTCACAGCAAGGAGTTTTTCAGGCGCATTTGTGCTAAAATTAGCGTTAGAAAAGCGCCTGAAAAACTCCCCCCAATACACCCCAGTGTGAAAGCCCGAGTGCTTTCACACTCGGGCGGTGCACTTGTGGGATGGTAAAAAGAGTCCTGCAAGCCGCATCTTTACAGCGGTGTGGGGGCGGCATATTCACCGCTCCTATACCACCCCTGCCCATTGAAAACAATGGAGCAACGCCCCAGAAGCGCTGAACACCGCTTCGGGAGCGCCGCAAACCGGCATTTTTAACCCCTTGTGGGGGGGGGGGGTTAAAAGCGCACTGCTGCTGCCCAAATAGCGGCGCCATAATAATGAGCAGTAAAGCTCTGCAAATTAGCAGTGTTTTACAGCTAACACTTGGGCGGCTTGGGTGTGAAAGGAGCAGTATTGTAAAGGTGTGCTCATTTTTTCAAGAGATACGCTTTCTCGCAGAGCTGGTATGCCAAAATGCCTGATCTATGGGGAGCTGAAGGTTGATTTGTTTGCCCCTCAGCAGAAAAACAGCAAGATTCTCTGCACATCAGATGATTTGGTGCGCTTTTAATTGGAAGAGTTTCATCAGAAATATCTGATTCTCCTGATCCATCAATCAATTCGCTCATCTCTTATATTGACAGATCATAATAATACAGAGACAGGTGCAGGGTAGGATGGAACTGTAGCTATTATTGAGATTCTTCCTCACTTCAGCACAGACCTCAAATTGCATGTCATCTGTAACCATTTAACAAGGAAACATAATCTGCAAGCTATGCAGATAACCACAACCAGTTAATATTCAATAATGAATTTCCGTCTGCTGTAAGTGTATTCAAATAAAATTATAAAAATACATCACGCTAACATGAGATTAAAATGTATGATAAAATATGTCCACTGTGATTTCTCTCATAGCAAAGTAGCTAGCCGGAAGATGTTGCTAAACATGTTTTTGTTGGATAG
This sequence comes from Glandirana rugosa, assembly GCA_018402905.1. Lineage (NCBI taxonomy): Eukaryota > Metazoa > Chordata > Amphibia > Anura > Ranidae > Glandirana > Glandirana rugosa. The sequence continues at coordinate 4,342 of BLSH010371417.1, read as the reverse complement.
CAGCTTCCAATTCCTTGGTGACCGAGGAGGGGGCAGGTAATAAATACAGATTACCCTAGTAATCTTCCTCAACCGGGTCCGGAGAGGTTCATACATTATGTATAAGGGACCTGCACAGACAGAGCAGATTGTTCTAAAATGCTTCATGCCAGCTCTGGGATGTATGTATGAAGGCGTGTTATCTTATAAGCAACTGTGAAACTGTTTATATATTCTGCAGTACAACAAAAAGGTATATTAACCTGCCTAATAGATATTGACGTAGCTAAGAGATCATTACCTGCTGATAAAGACTTTGTTTGTAGCTTCAGTTACCAATGTTAAAGCGGAATAATGTCTGGTCGGCGCAGAATATAATCACTAGTGCAGCTATGAATGTATTAGTCCATGTAGCTTCGCTAGTGCATGCATTGCACTAAGGTAGAGAACATTTGTGTAAGCAGCAGTGTAATAAATGCAACATATACATCTAAATGAATGGGCTGAAATCACACTACACAGAACTGCATGCGAATCTCACAGGAACACTCACATTCACAATCTCAATCACATTCAGTTCCTAGTGTGAATGGGCCCTAAAAGGAATCTGGAGCATTAAGGGGCACGTGAACCACATCACACACACTAATATTTACAGAAAAACTCAGGAAAAATAAGAGAAGAGTGCCATGGCAATGCAACTTTTCTAGTGAAAGCCCAGGATTATGGCTGGTCATGGCAGGATATGCCTGGCACTCATAGGAGCCAGCTCTCTTCCCACACAACCTTTGTTAATTAACAAAGTGATTAAATACTTAGTAATTAATTGCCGGGGGTGACACTGGCTCCCGTGTCTCTTTAAGATGGCTTCAAATGAGTTCATTATATGGTGGGTCTAACCTTGTTAGGGAGGGATGAAGAGTGCTATTGATCTGCCACTGATTGGTTTAACTAACTCTCAGACCTGTAATTAAGGGAAGAATTGCAGTCCAGAAGCCCTGAAAGGGTGAGTTGTTATTTTTTTTTCTCTTCCAAACAGACAATAGTATGTAAGAGATTCTTAGAAATTACAAATATCCACTAGGCATTTAGTCATGATCCACCATTACGGAACTTAATTATGTTAGATACAGGGCTGATTTACTAAAACTGGAGTGTGCAAAATTTGGTGCAGCGCTGCATAGAAACCAATCAGCTTCTGCCCTCGTTCACGCTGAGGGCGGCTTTAAAATTGTACGAGTTCAGCTGAACTTACATGATTTCAAACCTGCATTTCAGTGCGAGTTCAAGGGGCGATTTGAAAGATATCTGTGCGGGTTCATGCACAGATGTCTTTTAACCACTTCAGATCCGCGCTATAGCCGAAAGACGGCTACAGCGCGGATCCCAATTGCCCGGCGGACGTCCATGGACGTCCGCCTCTTTGCGCGCTCCCAGCCCGCAATCGCGGGCGCGTGGCGGGGAATCTCGGTGATCGCTGTGTCCCTTGGACACAGCCAATCACAGATCGTGGTAAACGGCCAATCACAGCGGCCGTTTACCACGTGATCGGCGGGCCCAATGAGAGATGATCTCAAATGTAAACATATGAGATCATCTCTTGTTGCCTGCCTTCTCTCCTCACACAGACACCGCTGTGTGAGGAGAGATTGATCGATCCAAGCTGTGAGTTGAAAAAACCAGTTACTGTGCTAATAAATTGTGCCCATCATAGTGCCACCTGTCAGTACCACCTGTCAGTGCCATATCAGTGCCATCTGCCAGTGCCACATCTCAGTGTCACATCTCAGTGCCACATCTCAGTGCCACATCTCAGTGCCACCTATCAGTGCCACCTATCAGTACCATCAAGTGTCATCAAAGTGCTACGTGTCATAAAGTGCCACCTGACCTGCCATCAGTGCCACGTGTCAGTGCCACCTGACCAGCCATCAGTGCCACGTGTCAGTGCCACCTGACCAGCCATCAGTGCCACGTGTCAGTGCCACCTGACCAGCCATCAGTGCCACGTGTCAGTGTCACCTGACCTGTCAGTGCCACGTGTCAGTGTCACCTGACCTGTCAGTGCCACCTGACCAGCCATCAGTGCCACGTGTCAGTGTCACCTGACCTGTCAGTGCCACGTGTCAGTGCCACCTGATCTGTCATCGCCACGTGTCAGTGCCATCAAGTGCCACGTGTCATCCAAGTGTCATCAGTGCTACGTGTCAAAGTGCAACCTGACCTGTCATCATTGCCACCTGTCACTGCCATCAGTGTTACTTGTCACCAGTGCCACCTGACCTGTCATAAGTGCCACATATCAGTTCCACCTAACCTGTCCTCAGTGCCACATATCAGTACCACCTGACCTGACATCAGTCCCATCAGTGTCACGTGTCATCAGTGCCATAAGTGCCCATCACCTCATTAGTGCCATACATGTCATCAGTGTCAATTACTACTGCAACAATGGCAAAGAGATCATTCTCTGCTGAGGAGGCCTACAATATTCTTGCGGCCGAGGAGAGCAACGGGGAGCTCTCTCCTGAAAGTTCCTCTGAGTCTGAGCCGGAGTCTGATATGACCTACGATCCGGTCTCAAGTAGTGAATCAGAGCTGGACTCAGATGAGGAATATTGTCCGCCCGCCAGACGAAGGCGCATTGGTGAAGAGGCAATACCATCCACTAGCACCACTGTGCCATCCACCAGCACTGCTATGCCATCCATCAGCACCGCTGTGCCATCCACCAGCACCCCAGTGCCATCCACCAGCACTGCTGTACCTCAGCCCCAAAGGGTTAGGTCCCATGCCGGCCTTCCCTACTCCCTCCAGCACCCCTTGTGGCTTCCTCCCAATTCAGGAGAAGCAAGGATTCCCCCTTTTACTGCCCAACCAGGAGTCCAGGTGGACACAGAAAATTTCTCTCCTATTGATTTTTTTTATTTGGCTTTTACTGAGGACATGCTGCGTTCCATTGTTGCCCAGTGCAACCTATATGCACAGCAATTTATTCAGGCTAACCCAAACTCATACTATTCCCGTCCCTTTGAGTGGAGAGATGTAACGGTGGAAGAGTTCAAGATTGTTTTGGGCCTCACATTCTGCATGGGACTAAACAACATAAATGAACTCCGCTCCTACTGGTCCACCCGCCCCATCTACCACATGCCAGTCTTCTCATCAAAAATGCCCAGGAAAAGATTTCTCATGATCATGAGATTTCTTCATTTTAGCGATAATACCCAGTGCCCTCCCCGAAATGCCCCAAATTATGACCGGCTTTATAAGATTCGCCCAATTCTCAATTATTTTTCTGAACTATTCCCCCAATTATTTACCCCGGACCAGCATATATGCACCGATGAATCCCTGGTGAAATTTTGCGGCAGGCTGGGAGTGAAACAATTTATACCCAGCAAAAGGGCCCGCTATGGGGTGAAGGTATATAAATTGTGCGACTGAACCACGGGGTACGTGTACGCCTTCAAAGTATACCAAGGGAAGAACTCCCAGCTGAATCCACCTAATTGCCCAGAATATTTAGGCACAAGTGGTAAAATTGTTTGGCAACTAATCCACCCACTCCTGGACAAAGGCTACCACCTGTATGTGGATAATTTTTATACCAGTCTACCCCTGTTCCGGAACCTTTACAGAAAGAGTACACCAGCTTGTGGCACAGCCAGAAAAAATCGGGTGGGCTTTCCTCAAAGACTCGTCAACATGAGGCTTGGAAAAGGAGAGACGGCGAGTCTGCGGAATGAGGAAGTTCTGGCTGTGAAATGGAGGGACAGAAGGGACGTGTACATGCTAACATCTATCCACAACAATGCAATGGTAGAGATCCCCAGAAGAAATGGCCCAATACAGAAGCCCATCTGTATCCAAGATTACAATTTGTACATGGGAGGAGTAGATCTAAATGATCAAATGTTGGAACCTTATTTACCTACAAGAAGAACATACCACTGGTATAAAAAAGTTGCCCTCTATTTTTTTCATTTGGCCATATACAATACTTATGTAATATATCGAAATTCCACAGTAAACCCCGAACCCTTCCTTGCCTACCAGGAGGATATCATCACAACACTTCTATACCCCAGCGGCCCACCAGAAAATATTAGAACCAATGTCTGTAGTAGACTTTCTGAGCGACATTTCCCCGATAAAATCCCTCCCAGACCAACAGGACAAAAATGACAGAAAAATGCCGGGTGTGCTCTAATAGTGGAGTTAGAAGAGACACCACTTATCATTGTGCCCAGTGCCCTTCCCAACCAGGTCTGTGCATAGGTGACTGCTTCCGGCGTTACCATACCCTAGTCAATTATTGATTCCCCAGTTTCTTTCTCAAGTTCGCACCCCTTATGCTACT
>BLSH010371416.1:0-29070 GCA_018402905.1 Glandirana rugosa | reverse complement strand
GTACAAGGCCTTCCAAAAAGTCTGTGGTGAGATAAGCAAGGTCATCTTTTTCAGAGACTTTTCCACCTGTTTCACTCTCAGTTCGAGGACTTATACCACCTGTTTCGCCTCTCTTGTCTTTATCTTGCTTCTTGGGTGCTTGGTTCACCCTTTTCACACGACTAGCATGGATCCGGCTAGGGGATTCCTCTGTAAGGATAGTTGTCTTGATGATGGCCACCACTCTTGTGGCTGGTCCAAATGGGGGTTCCTGTGGCTTTCATCCCTTGGGCGCTCTCTGGATCACGACCTGGTCCCCGACCTGGAAAGGGTGCGTTGGTACCTGTGAAGAACAAGGAGAGGTGCGAGCAATGTTTCAATAAGTTTTCTCACGTATTCCTCCTGGATTAGATCTAGGTCCCCTCTTTCTACCATCCTATTTCAATATACACGATCACCAAAAGGTACTCCTGTCTCTTACCCACCTTTGGCATGTGTGTAAAGTCTATCTGTAGGTGAGTGAACGGTGTTGTTGGGTATATAAGGTGTTCATGTTTTGCCTTTTTTTCTGATACATATGATGCATCTGGAGGCATATGCCTTGACAAGGGAGGGGAGGCCTGGAATGCATGGTCTCCCCTCTTGGTAGATAAGTCCAGAATTAGGGCTTATCCGCACACCTGCGTTGTTCCAATCTATGTCCGTGGCATATGTCTGCAAATCTTGCAATATCTGGTCTAAAATAGTATTTCTGACATGAGCAAAGGCATTTGGGTGGTTGCATTTTGAGTGGATGCGGCCTCCTTCAATGCTCTATCTGCTATGGCATTTCCTTTGGCTATATCAGTTTGCTGACCTGTGTGTGTCCTGTAATATAAAATGGCAATGGACCTTTGTAGCTGTATAGCTTTTATTATTTCTTTAAAATATGCACATCTTGTCCTTCAAAGAGCTGGCAAGCTCTTGTGAGGGCTATCAGTTCTGCAGCCTGGGCTGACTGGTAAAGAATTGATTTTGCCTCTAGAATTGTGTCTGGTAATTGTACAACAGCATATCCTGCATGATATGTGTTGTCATTGGGCCTTGAACAAGAGCCATCCACAAACACATTCTGTGCATCTGGAAGGGCCACAGACGACATGTCCTATCTTGGGGACATGTCCTGATGGGTGAGATCCAAACAATCATGCTGTGGAACAATCTCATTATGTTCTCCTTTTAAACATTGAGGATTGGGGCTGAGCCTGAGGTAGGAGAAGCATATTTTATCTTTAGCTTAGGGTTGGAGAGCAGTATAACCTTATAACCACTAAGCCTTTGGGCCAACATATGTTGGGTGTGTAAAGTTGTATCCTGTCCCAGAGTGAATGATGCAGCCATTTCTACCACCATCACACAGGATGCTAAAGCTCTGAGACACGCAGGCATGCCTTGAACCTGTACTAGAACCATCTTTGGCAAAAAAACAACAGAGCGGAGCTGGCCTCCATGTTCCCGAGCTAGGACTCCCACCATCGTTTTATAGTTGTCCCTGGAATAAGGCAGGACTAGACTAGGGGCTGTTACCATAGCATTTTTCAAATACACAAAAACATTTCATATTCCTTTTTACACAATCTGGCATATCAGAACCTGTGGTATGTCTCAGGAGATTGTCATAGTAGGAACAGTCGGGTATTCATTGGCGGCAGTAACCAATTATGCCAAGGAAGGTAAGCATGTCCTTCTTGGTCAATGGGTGGGGCAGACCCATGAGAGCCGCAGCTCTCTTGTAACTGACTTTCCTTTCTCCTTTTGTGAGGACAAAACCAAGGTACACAACAGTTTCCTGGCAACACTGCAATTTCTTTCTAAACACTTTATGATCACTTTCAAATACACAGTTTATGAGATCCACACTGTCCTCCTGTCCGGCTGCCTGATTTGAAGTAGGACGAACCATGACGGGAAGTCCAGGTCCTCAGTGTGGCCTGGAACACAATCAAGTAGTCTACAAGTGAGTCCACATGGCCACAAATTGGCGATTCTTTAAACAGGCAAAGATTGGCCGTGTCTCCGTATCCACGAGGACTGAAAAAAAACACTTGCCAGATCAATCACTGTAAAACACTCTGCATCGGATGGAATGGAGGACAGGAGTGATGGCACATCTGGCACTATTGGGGCAATGGGGACTACAAGTTAATCTATGGCTCACAGATCCTGTACCAATCTGTAGCTACCACTGGGGCAATACCTTACTCCTTTTATTTTGCTTAAAGGATACTGTTTATGGTACACAGGTTTTGTCCATGCCGTAAGGGTGGCCTTGTAGGGGGTACAGAGAAATGGGGCCAACATCAAAAGAATTTTCTGCCCATACTCTGTCCTACCTGGAGGTGGGCTGTGGGTGTCTGTCACAATCAGGGTTAGGAAGGAAATTATTGGGACCTTGGCGGATTGCACTACAATCCCACCCTTCTTTGTGGTTTTGATATTAATGTTTACATAAATAAACTAAATGTTAACAAGTATGGTGATGCAAGCTGTCAATGTGTGCTGTAATCTTCATCTTTAGTTCTCGAACATCAAACCATATCAGACAGGTGGATTGATGCTTTACTTTTTTCTGCACATCTAGAAACTAAACAAAATGAAAGACCTTAGTGAACAATCATTACATTTCTCTCCTAGAAACAAACTGGTTAGCAATAAACACACATTAATCACAAAATACAAAACATATGGCCATGTTGTTTAATAAGAGTGCACTCTTTTCTACCCATGTTAAATGAGCCCATTAATTAATTAATTAATCACCACGTGGATTTTCATTAAAGGATGTCTATCAAAAATTATCACTAATAATTCACCATAACCTTTATAGCATGTTCAGAACATTTTGCACAAAGATTATACATTACCAAATCCATTGATTTTTCTATTTCAACCTCTTCCCATACAGATCTTGAAAACTTCTGTATTAACAAAAAAACTTATACAACAATCATTAGTGTTGTATTTTAAAGTATCACACTTCATTACATTCATTAATCAAAATGATACATATACAGACATACATCTCCAGTAATCATTCATGATTGTCCTATCATATACTGTTAAGCAAAGATCAGCTAAGCCTGGTCTTTACTAGTCTTGTTCAAATGATTTTCATTAAAGGGTACAACCCGGTTTTTATCAGTGGGTGGAGCCTTTTCCCTTTCCACACCCAATAGGCTGGAATGGAGAACCAAACATTTAAATAATTATAATAATCATGGCTACCATTTAGGAATTTACAGGGTTGGTTGCAATCGGTCATTTTTCCTTTGCTTCAAATAATGCAAGAATTACATAGCAAAACTAATCCTTTCAACTAAAATTTTATTTCTACAAAAATATTTAAAAACATTTCACAGACCTAGTCCTCATGCAGGATCTCTATGGAATGAGCGAGGCCTGGAAGTCTGTCTCATACTTTTACACAGAAACACACAGAACGAGAGGGAGAAAAAGGGGGGTCAAATCCACCTCTGTACTAAAATAACAAAAGTACCAACAATCTGTATATGACAGAACAGAACAGAAAGCCCTCGGCCAGCTCAAAAACTATAAAACAGCTGGCTGCAGGTGGCATCCATCCTAACATGAATGGGTGGACTGGACTGGATGTGATGGGTTTGTTATATTTACATTTTTATTAATTACTCTCACATAATACTCCAGTGATAATCTCAATATCACCCCCTAATTCTAATATATATCCACAGATATATTTCCTTAAAGGAGGACATTTTTTTAAAAAAATATACTATTTCCATTATCAAAGGATATTTCATTTAATTCTATACGTTGTGCACTTTCCTATGTACGCGTTTACCATGTTTGGAAAACAGATTCAAAATAGTTCTGATCCCATTGTTTATCATTAGATTAGTTCGCTCAGCACATTTTGTTATGATACACGTGTAGTCACATCATTGTGTCCTTGCTACTAAAGCCTCATCCAGGACATTCTTTGGGAGGGGGTCACAGCTGCACTGGGCACACATGACCTGGTACTAAAAGTTCCACAGCATTCACAAACACAATTATCTCTCTAAAATCACTTACATTTTTCCCATTTGTATACAACACATGCATATCTTTCTATCACTTTCTTTTAACTCTCTTTAATATTTCCCTGCTTAAATTAAGTCTTACCTTCCTTATCTTGTTCTGATATCCCTTTACTGTAATCCCGTGCTTCACATACTGTAGCTTCTATGATCAAAAACGGGCAGCCATAGTGCTCATCCCATATTTCCTCTCTGACATCATATCAAGTATTCTGTGCCATATAAGTGAACTTTCTCCCGTGTCATCTATGATTAAAGGTTTTGGTGTGCAGCATTGGATGAATCGGGACACCATATTGGGTCCCGTCTCGTGTATGTGAGGGACTTTAGATGTTAGTCAAATCTGCTGCATCAGCGAATCTGACCAACAGAGGGAGCCTGAGCTGGTGGGTTCCTCAGTATGAGAATCATCAGCTTCAGTAGTCCCTATACCAGTTCCTCCCATGGCCTCACCCTGATTTGAAGGGGTCTGTACAGTAGGGGCAGCATGCTGTACTGATGTTCTTGTATTCATGACAGCGATTTGGGACAGACAAGAAAAATATTTCCCGCCTGCCTTATTTGGCTTCTGAGTCCCTTCACAGTTAATCCTTCCTGGAAGGCTACCTGTGCATGTAAATTAAACCTCAATACTTAGACCCTCGGTTTACCCTCTCTAAATAAAGGACCCTTCCCAATTCCTTGGTGGTAACCCCCTGGTACAGTTGCTACCCAATATGTTCTACTTCCCTGATAACAGAATAAAACACCACTTACACATTCATGACACTTACCCGACATTTACAATTCGTATTCTTATACTTTAAACATCATTTCTTATACTCTAAGCGATAGAAAGACAAGCAAAGAGGATCTGAGATATCGGACTCAACCCGTCAGTCTATTTCAATATATGTGTACACATTTAAATTTTTCGTGTTACCAAAACACTTTTTTTCCGTGTTACCAAAACACTTTATTTCGTGTTACCAAAACACTTTATTGGTCATTTAGGACCTTGTAGTCACTCAGGACTTAGTATTGGTCACTCAGGACCTATACTCACCCAGAGTCTTTTTTTCGTGTTACCAGAACACTTTAAGTCTATCTCTACCCCACACAGATCTTTTAAACTAAGGATAGTAATGAACACAGGTCATGCAAGGCAAAATAAAATTTTAACACTTACCGGACAGATGTTTATACTGCCATGACTACCCCAGTTTGTTGGGGGTACCCTTGTCTCGGGTCAGATAGACTGTTAGCCCTGCCTGGGTTGGCCCTCGTCTCAGCGAGCCCGGAGATCTATTCGTTTGAACAGACACAGACATGCAGTGGTGTTGCTCAGAATGATCTGATGTGTGCTTTATTCTCTACAGTTTATATAGTTATTTTGTGCTAATCAGTAATACATAACAAGATGGAACAGTTTTCATAACAAATGCAATGAAATACATAACAAAAATAATAGTCAAAACATGTGACGAGAATGGAACTTGGCTAGCAGATACATGATCATCATTTCGGGGAAATCACCTGTTTTTCTCAGACTTGCTTAGCGGGTGGGAAATGTGTGTGAGAACATCTATACAGAATTTTTAACTACCTGTAGTTTGAAATGGCTGCTGTAAATCAAAATGGAACTGAATAGGTATAGCATATTACTTCACTTACCATTTGTCATTGTGAGCTGCATACTCCTGAAATCCCATTCACATTAGCATTCCCATTCCCTAAATATTTGTTTAACCCAAACTACAGAAAATCTAGCAGAGAAGGAAGAAAAACACAACAGAGGCACGAGAGAGAGAATAAAAGAAAAGAAGGTGCTTAACCAAAAAGAAAGGCAGTAAAAAGGTTCCTCTCTAGGAAATACAACCAAACACCCTCTCTCTGAAGGTCAGTAAATAACCAGGCCTCAGGCAGATGAACTTGATCCTCTAAGCATTATCACTCTAGCAAATATGATACGTGTGTGCTGATCTCTTTCTCCTTCTCAAATCATGGATCTTCACTAACCTCTCACATTGACGCAGTCTCAATGATATCTCGTAGTTGAGTAAGATTTGCAAAATCTTAGAAAGAAAACATATTTGACTAATTGCTGCTCTAAAAGACACTATCCAAACTGGGAACATGTTATCACAGTTGGTGGGCATGGCCGGTGGCTCAGCAATATTGGACAATGTTTTTTCACTTCTTGCCACATTAATGGGACACAGAATCTCTTCCAGAGCGGAATATGTCTTCCTTTGTGTCAGACCACCTGATCTCTTTAAGGTTCAATTCCAACTTATGATCTGTGTCCTTACTTATGATCATCTGTCCTAAGCACATGATCGGTAAAGCATGGAAAACCTCAACTCTGTCTATGGCTGAAACAAAATTCAGAATCACAAAGATTATGCTGCATAAGACAGCAGAAGGTAGTTTGTCTTTTACGTAATGCAAAACTATAATGTTATTAAATAAACCCAATTACATCTCCTCTTGAACTGATGCAAGCCTGCTATGCCTTCAGGTTCAGTGCAACCACAGCCCTTTTAACAACCTCCTCCTTGCCTATACTTATCCCCCACCCCCCAGGTTTTATGTGCAGCCCTCAATTCCCCCCACCCCCCTTCCCTTGATTAAGCCTGTATCATTATGACCCACCTTCTAGTAAGTTGAATTTGTTCTTTATATTGTGACATGCTCCAACTTCTATTCTTATTCTATACCAGGGTTCACTAACTGGCGGACTGTCTGGACCATCGCTGTGCCAGTAATCAGCCTGGGTGTTCTCTCTTGGGTCTCCCGTCCAACTGCCGCTATCATCCTCAAAGCAGGGATGCAGGCGGGAGGTGTTGCAGATCGGGACATAGAACAGGAGTCTTTTCATATTAATGCGGAGCTCCATCCAAAAGGGGAAGTTCCAATTTAAGGACTCATCCCCAGCTCCTCTTGAACAATTGGCACTTTTGAGGAGCAAAGCGGGAGCGCTTACCTGATTTTGACAGGCATTTGGAAATGGAAGTTCTCCCTCCCGCCAGCAGTCTTCTGGGACACTTACTGGTCCCAGAAGACTGCATTCACCATTCACAATGCACAGTGCGACTCACGCATGCACAGTGGGCACCCGGCTGTGAAGCCGCAAGCTGTCACAGCCATGTGCCCATAGTGAAGGTGCCGGCTCCTGAGATCGAAGACAGCGGGTGAGACCGACTGGGGTGAGTACACCGCTGGATCATGGGACAGGTGAGTGGCTTTATTTTTTTTCACAGGTGGCTGGAACTTCACTTTAACAAACCGGCAATCACCTACTTGTTAACATAATAAGTTGGACAGCTTCCCCCTCTGTCCCGTTCTGCAGCACCTACTACCCCCACCTGCTGCGAGGATGATAGCGGCAGCCAGGTAGGAGACCCGAGAGAGAACACCCTGCGGAACAGTGATTTGAAGGGGAACTGAGGACACTGTTGGACTGCTTTAAAGTGGGGACTATGATGTAAAGTGGGACTGTGGACACTGATGTAAAGGATGGGCTATGATGTAAAGCGGGACTGTGAACATTGATGAAAAGGGGGAGGGCTGTGATGTTAATTATGGTTATGCTGTAAAGGGTGGCCTGAAGACACTGATGTACAGGGGGGACTGTGACGTAAAACGGGGTTTTGAAGTGTTATAGTGCAAAGATGAGATTCACACCTCTGCCAGAAAAAAAATGTTACAAACTGGACCGCCGTAAATTTTAATTCAAGACCCCTGCTCTATAGCCTATAATATATGTAACAAAATATAACATTTAGGGTTGCATCTATACTGATACTGGTATCGGTGTCGATACTAAGCATTTTCAGAGTATTGGTACTCGTGAAAAATGCCCCGATACCCGAAACCGACACCTCTGGGCTTTGTTCTTTCAGTTGTCAGCGGGAATTCCCGCTAACAGCTGAAATGTAAAGAAAAAATGCTGGCAATTATTGGTTGTTAAGGAATGGGGCCGCCGCTTCCTTAACAACCAATCACGTGTCCTCGAGATTCCCCTCCTCTCCGCCTCCTCCTCCCCTCCCACCAGCTGTCACCAGGCTTGGGCCGCATGTCCGTGTAAATGCCTGCATTACAGGTGAGCAGTGGCATGCCAGCTGTGGTGCGGGGTGGGGGTGGTGACACACACTGGGGGGTGTCAGGTCGGCGCTGGGCGCACCCCCTTGTATGAAGCCTCGGTAACAGGGCGGCTCAGGCAGCAGCGGTGCTGTCACAGGGCAGGCAGGGAAGGAGAAAGGTAAGCTGTGGCAGGGTGGGCGGTGCACGGGCTGGGTGCGGAAGGTACCGCTACCCGGGGGACACCCAGAGCTAGTGCAGCACTGGATTAACAGTGGAGTAGCCGGGAGAAAGGAAACACTCTCTCTCCTCCTGTACAGCGGGGGGAGAGAGAGACAGAGAGAGGGGCAGTGCTGAAAAGAGAACGAGACCTGCTGGAGTTAACTTCCTAAGTTAACTAGCAGGTGGTTGGTTGCTAGGTGGTCCTAGCAACCAATCATTAACTTGTTAATATGAAAAATTAACACCAACAGTTCCTGCCCTCTGTTCAGCACTGCTGTGTGTGTCTTCCCCTCTTCATGACCTAAGGTAGTAAGGGGCAGAGCTATGGGGGTGTCTGTGTAACATGGAGGGGGTCCATGGCTGGGGGGGGTCTTTGTAACATGCTGGGGGGGGGGTTGTGTAACATGCTGGGGGGTTTTTGTAACATGCAAGGGGTCCAGGGTTTGGGGGGGTGGGGTGTGTGTGTAACATGCAGGAGTCCAGAGCTGTGGGGCGGCTGTGTAATGTAAAGGAGTCCAGAGGTGCAGGGGGTTGTGTAATGTAAAGGGGCCCAGAGGTGCAGGGGGTTGTGTAATCTAAAGGAGTCCAGAAATGCAGGGGGTTGTGTAATGTTAAGGGGTCCAGAGGTGCAGGGGGTTGTGTAATGTAAAGGGGACCAGAGGCGCAGGGGGTTGTGTAATGTAAAGGGGTCCAGAGGTGCAGGGGGTTGTGTAATGTAAAGGGGTCCAGAAGTGCAGTGGGCTGTGTAATGTAAAGGGGATGCAGAGGAGCAGGGGGCTGTGTAATGTAAAGGGGGTGCAGAGGAGCAGGGGCTGTGTAATGTAAAGGGGATTCAGAGGAGCAGGGGGGCTGTGTAATGTAAAGGGGATGCAGAGGAGCAGGGGGCACATGTTCAGTCAACACCAAGTTGCTGAAGTTCTATTCCAGGGTCCAGAATCCACAAGTTATCAAGGTGGAGGTGCTGATCACAGAGTGGAACTCCAAGACAGTGTATACCTTTCTGACGCTCCCTCTGATTCTCAGCTTCCAGCTAAGACTGTGACGGTAGAAGGTGACAGTTCTGGTGATCCCAGATTGGCCGAGGGGACCTTGGTACCCTCTGCTCCTCCTAATGAGTGTCAATGATCGACTCCCTCTGCCTGTAAGATCAAATCTTCTCTAAAGTCCCATTTGTCCAGCATACGGCAGACTCAGGCTGATGGCTTGGGTCTTGAGAGGCAGAGGCTAATGGATCTCAAATGCTTTGTAAAGGTTGTGAATACTCTTATGAAAACAGTGCTTATAGTAAAATATGGCATAAACTCGCAGGATTACTGCTGATCAAGATTTTACACTGGACTCTTCAGAAGTCTGTTCTGAAATTTCTGCAGGCTGGGCTAGATTTAGGTCTAAGCGTAAGTATACTATAGGCACACATTCTGCCTATTTCTGCCTTCACCGGCATACAGTGGGCATCCAACAATTATAAAGTTTTTCAAGTTGCAATTTGGTTGAAATCTCAAATTGTTTCCGAAATGGATCTCCCATTGGTGTTGGATGTTTTTTGCATCAGATGCCTTCAATCACCCTGTGGTACCTCTCATTGAAAACTGCTTTACTGGTGGCAATTACATCAGCCAGAAGAGTCAGCATTGGCGGCCTTGGGGTTTAAAGAACCCATACTCGTGTACTTCCCAGACTGGGTGGTACTCATACCAATGAGCGAATTTGTGAACTTTTGGGGAGTACTCAAGAAATTAGCCCATCTGATGTTGGCCAAGCTTTGTAATGTCAAGGAGACCTCTGCCATCAGGAAGTCAAAACATCTTTTGGTCATTCCAGGTGGATCACATATTGATTTCACGGCTTCCAACAAGCTCATCTCCTTGGCCTACAAGTTGAAAGGGTTTGCCATGCCAGGAGATTCACAGCACCCTTCACTAGAAATGTCTCGACTTTGAGAGTGGCAGCAGGCCAAGTGTTTGAGACTATCTGCAAGACAGCTACGTGGGCACCAAATATATATGTTCAGGGCTTATTACTGTATAGAGGAAGCCTGAATGAATTTAGTTTAGCAGAATTGAGGAGTGTGTAGCATTATCCCTCCCCTGTTTGGCTAATTAGTTCCCAGTTGTGCTGACATGGAGCCGTCAGGAAAACTGAAATTTTAATTCAAGTACTTACCGTAATTTTTCTTTCCTGACGAGCTCCATGGCAGCACAGATCCCACCCAGCTTGGTAGGACTAGTTGCAGAACGCCGAGGCTGTAGGTAGGCTCATATTTATGAAAGTTAAGTCCTGGAGGCATGGGGGGGGGGGGCAGAACCTATACCCAGCTGTGCTGCCATGGAGCTTGTCGGGATAGGAAAATTATGGTAAGTATTTGAATTTAATTTTCCATTTTGATGTACCTTTCATGAGCAAATCAAAGGCTTGTCCTGTAATCTATTGTTTTGTCAGCTCCATTCAACGCATAAAAGTTGTTCTCATTTTTTTTATTGCTAATGGTCCAACTAAACGAAGAGGAGCCCTTCGCAAATCGATTTCCTTCATTTGCAGTAAACAGATAGCAGATCCAAATGGAAAGTACCTCCTGCTCCAAGATACTATCCGAGACACTGAAGTTACTATCCTGACTTACTATGCTCCAAATGTAAACCCCGGGCTTTTTCTGACCCATATTTGCTCTTTGTTGTCGCATCAGAGGGGTACTTTTCTTCTGGCGGGCGACTCTAATGTGATATTGAGCCCTGCTCTGGATAGATATCCCTCGGAACACAAAGCCTCTTCACCTGATGGTAAAAAGTTTTCAAATTCCTTACAATGTCATGATCTGGTGGAGGTCTGGAGAGAGCTCCATCCTTTAGGCAAGGATGATACCCATTATTCCCACCCCCATCATTCTCACTCCAGGATCGACCATATGTTTGTGCTACTGAAACATCTTCCTTTAGTAGTGTCCGCCACCATTTTAGCTGCTGCTTGGCCGGATCACGACCCTGTCTTGGTTGTGTGTCATTCTCTCTGTAAACCTCAATATTCTTCTTGGGTTATGAATGACTCGCTTTTGTCCCTTAAGGACATCCAGGCAGATATTAAGCAAGCTTCTGTGGAACATTTCCGTCTTAATGCAGGATCAGTCTCTTTTCCTGTGACCCTTTGAGAAGCTTATAAAGCGGTCCTTAGAGGACATGTTATTCAATTGGCGACAAAACGTAATTGGCACGGCGTGCTTTGGAGACACGCCTAGAGTCGCTTTCCATGACTTTCAAACAGTCCCCTACTCCTGCTTATTGCAAACTGCTAGACCAGGCCCGCACGGAGTTGGACCCATGTTTAACAGGCGAGGCGGAACATACACTGCGCTGGGCTCACCAGAAATGGTATGCCAAGGCGAATAAACCTAATTCAATGCTGGCTAATAGGTTGCGTACCTTCACTCCAAAATACACTCCCATCACCCTAGGTACTCGCCATAATGTTCTTACAGGCAATCCGATGAAGGTCTTAGACACATTTTGTCAGTGCTTCACCACTCTTTATTCTGCCCCCAATCAGTCTTCCACTCAAGGCCTGGATACCTTTCTGAACGGTCTGTCATTACCTACGCTATCTGACACTCATACGCCCCTAATGGATCGCGATGTACAAGTAACTGAAGTTCTACAATGTATAAAGAAGTTGAAGGTGGGTGAAAAACCGGGCCAGGGTGGCTTTACGGGACTTTACTATAGGAAAATGGCGGATGTTCTGGCTCTCCACTTAACGGCTATGTTTAATTTGGTTAAAGATGGCCAGGCCTTCACTTCAAATCTTTTGACCGCTAATATAGTAATGCCTCCAAAGCCCGATTGTGATCATTCATCTTGGGCCAATTATAGGTCCATTTCGCTTATTAACATAGACATGAAAATATTGACTAAAATCTTGGCCAATCGCTTAAATTCCTTTTTACCCCCACCCCCTTGATCAAAAAGGATCAGGTTGGTTTTGTTCCACGGCGTCAGACGGAAGACGCCATTAGACGCATAGTACAACGGCGTTCCTGTACTTTTTCTACAGCAGGAACGACGTTCCCATTAGCAGCCGCGTCCTGCAGGACTGCATACCTCAGCGCACTCCCCCTCCACGAGCAGGAGAGGTGAAAGAGCTCGGTCCGCTCCTCCTCCATGTGGCCCATGGTGCCCTGTAATGTGGCCCACCACCTCCTGCTCTGGGAGCCCAGATCGCGGGTCCCGACCCGCCATCCCTGAGCATCAGCACGAATAAGGGAGCCGGCGCTAGAGGAAGCAGAGCCAACGCTTCCTGTATAGCGCCAGCTCCTTCACAGGCGGAGTGATACCAAATGTACTCCGCCTGTGGCAGGAGAGATACAGGAAGCATCAGCTCTGCTCTCTATGCAGCCGCATGCTTCCTCCTGTCATACTGATGCTCGGAGATGGCGGGTCAGAACCCGTGATCTGGGACAGCAGTACCCCTAGCAGTACCATCCAGCAGTACCAGTACCATTGAGCAGTACCAGCAGTACCAGTACCCCCAGCAGTACCAGTACCCCCAGCAGTACCAGTCAGCAGTACCATCCAGCAGTACCAGTACCCCCAGCAGTACCATCCAGCAGTTCCAGTACCCCCATCAATACCAGCCAGCAGTACCAGTACCCCCAGCAGTACCAGTACCCCCAGCAGTACCAGCCAGCAGTACCAGTACCCCCAGCAGTACCAGTACCCACAGCAGTACCAGCGAGCAGTACCAGTACTCCCAGCAGTACCAGTACTCCCAGCAGTACCATCCAGCAGTACCAGTACCCCCAGCAGTACCATCCAGCAGTACCAGTACCCCCAGCAGTACCATCCTGCAATACCATCCGCCAGTACCAGCCAGCAGCACCATCCAGCAGTACCCCCAGCATTACCAGCCAGCAGTACCATCCAGCAGTATCGGTACCCCCAGCAGTACCATACAGCAGTACAATTAGCCCGAGCAGTACCAGCCAGCAGCTCCAGTACCCCCAGCAGTACCATCCAGCAGTACCAGTAGCCCCAGCAGTACCATCCAGCAGTACCCCCAGCAGTACCAGCCAGCAGTACCTGTACCTCCAGCAGTACCAGCCAGCAGTACCAGTACCCACAGCAGTACCAGCCAGCAGTACCAGTGCCCCCAGCAGTACCAGTACCCCTAGCAATACTAGTACCCCCAGCAGTATCAGTACCCCTAGCAGTACCAGCCAGCAGTACCAGCACCTACAGCAGTACCAGCCAGCAGTACCAGTACCCCCAGCAGTACCAGTCAGCAGTACCATCTGGCAGTAGCAGCCAACAGTACCATCCAGCAGTAGCAGCCAGCAGTACGCCCAGCAGTACTATACAGCAGTACCATCCAGCAGTACCAGTACCCCCAGCAGTACCATCCAGCAGTACCAGTACCCCCAGCACTACCATCCAGCAGTACCAGTGCCCCTAGAAGTACCAGCCAGCAGTACCAGTCCCCCCAGCAGTACCAGTACCCCCAGCAGTACCATCCAGCAGTACCAGTGCCCCTAGCAGTACCAGCCAGCAGTACCATCTGGCAGTACCCCCAGCAGTACAATCCGGCAGTGCCCCCAGCAGTACCAGCCAGCAGTAACCCCAGCAGTACCAACAAGCAGTACCCCCAGCAGTACCAGCCAGCAGTACGAGCCAGCAGTACCATCCGGCAGTACCATCCGGCAGTACCAGCCGGCAGTACCCCCAGCAGTACCATTGGACAGTACCCCTAGCAGTACCATCCAGCAGTACCCCCAGCAGTATCATCCGGCAGTACCCCCAGCAGTACTATCCGGCAGTACCATCCAGCAGTACCAGTAGCCCCAGCAGTACCATCCAGCAGTACCCCCAGCAGTACCAGCCAGCAGTACCTGTACCTCCAGCAGTACCAGCCAGCAGTACCAGTACCCACAGCAGTACCAGCCAGCAGTACCAGTGCCCCCAGCAGTACCAGTACCCCTAGCAATACTAGTACCCCCAGCAGTATCAGTACCCCTAGCAGTACCAGCCAGCAGTACCAGTACCCCCAGCAGTACCAGTCAGCAGTACCATCTGGCAGTAGCAGCCAACAGTACCATCCAGTAGTAGCAGCCAGCAGTACGTCCAGCAGTACTATACAGCAGTACCAGTACCCCCAGCAGTACCATCCAGCAGTACCAGTACCCCCAGCACTACCATCCAGCAGTACCAGTACCCCTAGAAGTACCAGCCAGCAGTACCAGTCCCCCCCAGCAGTACCAGTACCCCCAGCAGTACCATCCAGCAGTACCAGTGCCCCTAGCAGTACCAGCCAGCAGTACCATCTGGCAGTACCCCCAGCAGTACCAGCCAGCAGTACAATCCGGCAGTGCCCCCAGCAGTACCAGCCAGCAGTAACCCCAGCAGTACCAACAAGCAGTACCCCCAGCAGTACCAGCCAGCAGTACGAGCCAGCAGTACCATCCGGCAGTACCATCCGGCAGTACCAGCCGGCAGTACCCCCAGCAGTACCATTGGACAGTACCCCTAGCAGTACCATCCAGCAGTACCCCCAGCAGTATCATCCGGCAGTACCCCCAGCAGTACTATCCGGCAGTACCATCCAGCAGAAGCCCCAGCAGTGCCAACAGTACCATCCGGCAGTACCATCCAGCAGTACCATCCAGCAGTACCATCCGGCAGTACCCCCAGCAGTACTAGCCAACAGTACCCTCTGACAGTACCCCCAGCAGTACCAGGCAGCAGGTATATATATCTGTGTGTGTGTGTGTGTGTGTGTATGTGTGTGTATGTGTGTATATATATATATATATATATATATATATATATATACACACACAGGCGCACACAATTTTTTATTTTTGAGGTGCGGGGGATATTGGGTGAGTTCCCACGCTTTTTTTCCCAGGTCTTGACTCCTGGTACAACTTATAGTTCATAGTCGGTCTTTGGCGACAATGTTCTTGCCTCTCGGTGTGAATAAGGCCTTTAACACTTTGTCATGGCCTTGTCTAATGACTGTACTCCACCATTATAGCTTTGGAACCTCATTCTTGAGATAGGTAATGGCGTTATATGATTTTACCACTACCATCCAGCAGTACCAGTACCCCCAGCAGTACCATCCAGCAGTACCAGTACCCCCAGCAGTACCAGTACCCCCAGCAGTACGAGCCAGCAGTACCAGTACCCCCAGCAGTACCAGTACCCCCAGCAGTATCATCCAGCAGTACCAGTGCCCCCAGTAGTACCAGCCAGCAGTACCATCCAGCAGTCCCAGCCAGCAGTACCATCTGACAGTACCCCCAGCAGTACCAGCCAGCAGTACAATTCGACAGTGCCCCCAGCAGTACCAGCCAGCAGTAACCCCAACAGTGCCAACAAGCATTACCCCCAGCAGTGCCAGCAAGCAGTACCCGCCAGCAGTACCATCCGGCAGTACCAGCCAGCAGTACCATCCGGCAGTACCAGCCAGCAGCACCAGCCAGCAGTACCCTCTGGCAGTACCCCCAGTAGTACCATCAGAGAGTATCCCCAGCAGTACCATCTGGCAGTACCCCCAGCAGTACCCCCAGCAGTACCATCCGGCAGTAACCATCCAGCAGTACCATCCGGCAGTACCCTCAGCAGTACTAGCCAACAGTACCATCTGACAGTACCCCCAGCAGTACCAGCCAGCAGGTATATATATCTGTGTGTGTGTGTGTGTGTGTATATATATATATATATATACACAGGCGCACACACTTTTTTATTTTTGAGGTGGGGGGATATTGGGTGAGTTTCCACACTTTTTTCCCAGGTCTTGACTCCTGGTACAACTTATAGTTCACAGTCGTCTTTGGCGACAATGTTCTTGGCTCTCGGCGTGAATAAGGCCTTTAACACTTTGTCATGGCCTTATCTAACGACTGTACTCCGCCATTATAGCTTTGGAACCTCTTTCTTGAGATGGGTAATGGCGTTATATAGTGTTAAGTAGAAAAATTGCAAGGTGTGTACGGCGCTTACCATAAATCTGTGACACATAACAGAAAATTTGTACATATAAGACCAATTAATATTTCTCTTATTGCATCATGACATAGGTGCTCTAAAAGTGATATTCTTCACATACGTGTAGGCATTTCAATTAGGCAGGGTGAAAGATGCGTGCCAAAAATTTTTTTGTTAAAACTGAAGTTGGAAATAAATGAGACCAAAGTCCAATCTTCAGGTAACTGAGTGGAGTAGATCAGCCTGTTCAGGGGTTAATGCAGATTCATAGTATGCACACTTAAATGATTGTTGTACATCTCTCTGTAAAAGTGGCTCATGAAAAACAAAATATCAACAGGGTTTCATTGCGCAGACATGGAGATAATAGCTTGGTGATACTAAAGAAAAGTATCAGACTCACATGCACCTGTGCCGTCCGACCGGCACCGTCTGCAGAACACCGTGTAGAAAGGAGAGTGAAGACCTCATTCACTGACCTACTGGCGTGCGTTCCAGCGCTCCGAGATCGGAACCACGAAAACGGAAATGACGTCAGATGTGGGCATGGCTTCTATGCATTTCGTGTTTCGTTTGAACACGTCATCAGAAAGTACGCCTCCAGTATCATCACATGTCATTAAATAGCCCAAGAAGCTCACTGATTGGCTATGCACCGCAAACAGCAGGGCTTTCATTCAATGCATTGTCTACTTAAAACGTAAGAAACTCCATTAGAGTAAATACAAATACAGAGAATGCATTACATGTTCAAAACAGGCATTTCCATTGCATAAAAATACAATCAATAAGAATACATAGATTGTCATGATAAATCTGAAATTTAAGACACATAAATCACAAATGTATATTGTAACATACGAACAAACTAAAAAATAATTTTTAATTTATTAAAAACATATATATAAAAATATTTTTTTTTTGGAATTTATTTAAAAAACTGTTTATATGGAAAGAGAGAAGGCTGTCTAATAGTTTATATTACGAGGGTGTGAGGACTCCATATTGATTTTTTTATATTTATTTAATTCTTATATTTTTGTGAATCTTCTCCAATAGTTGATATAAAGGAGAATATTGAGGACATTTAGGACATTTACACCCAAGGCACATCAAAAAAGAGAGAGTACCCACCCTAAGTGTGGTCCAAAATTCGATATACCATATTTTAAAATAAGACCATATTAGTTACTTGGTGGTCCTTAGCATGGCAAAGGGGGAGTGTTTCCTATAATTAGATATCAATTTAAATAAACATAGCAATAAAATAAAATAAAATGGTTTGCCATACAAAGGTGGTACCAAGCAGTACTTAAAGTAAAATGCCAGGTCTGGGAGAGGTGGCTGAATCAACCTCCGGGCAAACCAAAGAATGCTGCTCTAATACCCTCTAATACCCTCTAATAACATTGCATCAAAATCTTATAAGTAATGTCGAGTGTACTCATTCGATTAGAAAATTAATCAAAGCCCCTCCTCCATGGACCCTTTGTGTTGGAGAAAATTTTTATTTATTTATTTACTGACAGCAGGTTCACGGAGGGATTGTGACAAGGATCTAATAACATAGTTGGAAATATGGCAGTCTATATATCAAGGAGAAAAAAGGAGACATTCTATTGATTCATTCTAACAAAAGTTTACGGGTAAAAAGGACCCAAACCCTTACGTTTACCCTTTATTTAATTTGAGATGAAACAATTTAAGTTAAATTTATAATTATTGGAATCCAAAAATGAGGTGACTTTTCTTCGTTTGTCCCTTGTGGATCTACAAGACAAACACGTTCCACACCTGAAAAAAACCTTTTACATCCAGAAAAGTGTGAATTCTCTTTGGGGGATCTGTTATGTTTTTGGCTATTCGGTTCCTCAGACTCTGGGCTTTTCTATAAATTAACAATGGTTTTCTGGGAAGGAGCTTTTGCAAACTGTGATCTTTCAAGAGTATTGGCCAGTATTTCCGTATTGTCTTTTCTACATTGCACATTGAAGCCAGTAATAAATGACAAGTTGAAGGTGTTCTCTTTAGGTGGCTTGTTCCGTAAAAGGGTGTTTCTATCAAGTTTTCCCACTCCATCTCTCGTGGTTAATACATTTTTCTTGGAATCCTTGGAATTTCTTGGAATTCCTTTTTCAAGGAATCTATTTATTAACGTGTCTGTTTCCTTATAGTAATCCGATAGGTGTTGGCAATTTCTTCAAATACGAATAAACTGGCTTTTTGGGATGGCCTCTAACCATCTCGGATGGTGGCAGCTCTTTTTGGAGACATAGCCATTTCTATCTACCTCTTTAAAATGTGTTCTTGAATAAAGTGACTCTCCCTGTTTAAATAACTCCAAATCCAGAAAATTAATAATTTTTTTACTCCAATTGGCTGTGAGCTTAATCCCATATTGATTTTCATTCAATGAGGATAGGAACAATTTCAACCTCTCTTCTGATCCATTCCATACGACCAAAATGTCGTCTATAAATCTTTTATAGCATTGTAACTCAGGTCAATATCTAGTATGCACTTCCTCCTCTTCCCATTTATTCAAAAAGATAGTAGCTATGCTGGGGGCATATTTAGCCCCCATAGCGACCCCTTTTATCTGGTTATAATATGACCCCTGATGCCAGAAAAAATTGTTGGACATGGCTAAGTTTAGCCCCTCCGGCAGAAATAGTATTTGTTCTTGTTTTAAATCTGTTAGACTGTGTAAGGCCCATCTTGCTGCTTCCATTGCGTGATGTTGTTTTATATTGGTGTATAAGGACTCCACGTCAATCGTGACAAGCAACGTGGAGTCTTCTACAACCAATTCAGGAAGGGACCCGATGATATCACGACTATCCTTGATGTATGCTTCAGACTGGGTTGCTAGAGGTTGAAAGAAAATATCCAAGCATTCCCCAAGTTGAGAGTACAGTGAATCAACCCCACTTAAAATGGGTCTTCCAGGAGGGTGTTTGTTATTTTTGTGCATTTTTGGTAGTTGGTACAGGATTGGTAGAAGAGGGGCTTTGAGATACAAATAGTTGGCTTCTTTCTTAGTTAGAAGGCCTTTCTCTTTCCCTTTCTTGAGCCATTTTCTAAAACTTTTCTGTAGTTCACATGTGGGGTTGTTACTTAATTTTCTGTATGTGTCTTCTTGTCCCAAAATTCTTTCCATTTCTTCTTCATAATCAGATTTTTTTAGGATCACAAGACCTCCACCCTTGTCAGCTGGTCTGATAACAATTCCCTTTCTTTTTTCCAGGGTTTTGATCGCATCCATTTCCTTCTTATTCAATTTTTTGGGGAACCCTCTAGGGTGTGATTTGATTTCTTTGACTTCATCCAATACCATTTTCTTAAATACCTCTACATACCTACTAGAGGCTGATTTGGGTTAAATGTGGACATGTTTTTCAATTGTGTGTGGCGGAATTCGGTTATGTCTTTTTTACATGGTTTCAACTTTTTTTCTTCAAAGATTTTTTTTATGTTGAGTTTCCTAGAGAATTTTTCTAGGTCCACAAAAAATTCAAACTGGTCTAATTGTTTCTTTGGGGCATATTTAATGCCCTCATTCAAAATCTTCAATTCATCTTCCGTAAACTGTACATCCATCAAATTGAAGATTCCTGTGCTTACGTTCTTTTCCTTTTTCTTTCTGCCCCCTCTACATCCTCTCTTTCTCCTCTTTTTCTTGGGGGTGTTTGTTGGAAATGAGGGTTGTATTGTGGGTCCTTCTTCTCCTCCCAGTCCCCTGTTGATAATAATGAGATGTATATGGGGGTCTGTATGGTCTCCTTCCACTCCAGTTTCCCCGGTTTCTTTTGCCTCTGGAGTTGCCATTACCCCTATATTCTCCATTATACTGGGGGCTTCTGTATTGTGGTGAATCATAGTAATAACGTGGTCCTGGTGTTCTATGCTCATATTGATCTCCTTTTTGCCATCCATTTCTCTGAGGGGAGCGTTTGTGCAAGTTATGATTGATTTCCACATTCACTCTTCTGCTTGGATTGGATGAATATTCATTATCGGTGGCGTCCCTCATTTCACCGCCATTTTGTTGGCCTCCCGAGGAGACGGGTTTCTTTACATATATTTTTTATTGTTTTCTGGTGAGGTCTCTATTGAGGTGAGTATATTCAAATTGTCTTGCCATTCATACACCTTTCCTTCCTTGTAATGCTTGATATCTCTCTGGTATTTCTTTATTTTCTTCTTTTTAATTTCAGTGTCATACTTCTTTAAACGATTTGTCAAATTTTGGGTCCTCGTTTTGTAATCTTCTGATTCAAGGTGTGGAGTTAGCATTTCTTTTAAATTGGATATTTTGGATTCCAAAATCTTAAACTTTATTTTCCTTCTCTCAAAAAATCTCCTCCAAGTTAACCTGCCTGTTCTCAAAAAAAGTAAATAAATCCATAATGTGCAAACAAAGGAAAAAACTTATATCCTTCCTTTTAGGAATAAACTTAATTACTCCTACCAATGTGGCAAACAGTGAAAATCTCTCCAAATGTGATATTTAAAGTGCAAAAAACTTTTTGTGTAAGATTTAAAGGGGGGGGGGGGCAGCCCCTGTTCAAAGCACTATATCATAGGGCTTTCTGATGTATTATGAAAAGTAAACAGTTTTTTTTGGCGCCCCACAGGGTTTAAAATTAATTACAACATCAAAAAAGTGCTTCTATTTAAAATAAACAAAAACAAGGTTGTGCAGCCCACCTGAAACTTTAGACTGAAAGAATCCGTCTATAAGTAAAACAGTGTTAAGTAGAAAAATTGCAAGGTGTGTACGGCGCTTACCATAAATCTGTGACACATAACAGAAAATTTGTACATATAAGACCAATTAATATTTCTCTTATTGCATCATGACATAGGTGCTCTAAAAGTGATATTCTTCACATACGTGTAGGCATTTCAATTAGACATGGTGAAAGATGCGTACTAAAAAAAATGTTGTTAAAACTGAAGTTGGAAATAAATGAGACCAAAGTCCAGTCTTCAGGTAACTGAGTGGAGTAGATCATCAGTTCAGGGGTTAATGCAGATTCATAGTATGCACACTTAAATGATTGTTGTACATCTCTCTGTAAAAGCGGCTCATGAAAAACAAAATATCAACAGGGTTTCATTGCGCAGACATCTATGGAGATAATAGCTTGGTAATACTAAAGAAAAGTATCAGACTCACATGCTCCTGTGCCGTCCGACCGGCACCGTCTGCAGAACACCGTGTAGAAAGGAGAGTGAAGACCTACTGGCGTGCGTTCCAGCGCTCCGAGATCGGAACCACGAAAATGGAAATGACGTCAGATGTGGGCGTGGCTTCTATGCATTTCGTGTTTCCTTTGAACACGTCATCAGGAAGTATGCCTCCAGTATCATCACATGTCATTAAATAGCCCAAGAAGCTCACTGATTGGCTATACACCGCAAACAGCAGGGCTTTCATTCAATGCATTGTCTACTTAAAACGTAAGGAAACTCCATTAGAGTAAATACAAATACAGAGAATGCATTACATGTTCAAAACAGGCATTTCCATTGCATAAAAATACAATCAATAAGAATACATAGATTGTCATGATAAATCTGAAATCTAAGACACATAAATCACAAATTTATATTGTAACACACGAACAAACTAAAAAATAATTTTTAATTTATTAAAAACATATATATAAAACATTTTTTTTTGGAATTTATTTAAAAAAACAGTTTATATGGAAAGAGAGAAGGCTGTCTAATAGTTTATATTACTAGGGTGTGAGGACTCCATATTGATTTTTTATATTTATTTAATTCTTATATTTTTGTGAATCTTCTCCAATAGTTGATATAAAGACAAATATACAAGTTGAAGTCCGCGCACACTAAAACTTATGCAATCTTAATTTTTTTTAAATTAATATAAAATAGGCTGCTCGCAAACAACAACTGATCCAATTGTTCCAATAGAAATAAAAGATATATTGCAGCGCCCAAATATCATATATTGGTATTGAAAAAAGTAGTGTTCATAAAAAATGTACTCAAAAGAAGTCCCAATAACAGAAAACAAACTATGTGAGAGGTGAATCTCAATATTCATTAATCCAAATGTATCAAAAATCTTATCTGCATAGAAGCACTCAAGCCCACAGGGTATTCTGATAAATCCAATAATTGATAATGGATGTAAGCTTACCAGAATCCCGTAGGCAATGCGCAGGTATCAGGATAAATCTCTGGGGTGAGTGGTCTGATGTCATCAGGATCCAGTAGAGAATGTGCAGGTCACAGATGTCCAGAAAGGGATGGTCTGGAATGGTCTGGTGTCCTCAATTAGTGGAAGCCGAGGTAAAGGAGAGACAAGAACGATCCCTGTCCAGGTGAATGTCTCCAACTTCTCCAAACGGTTTCTCTCAGATGATAGTGATGCATGCCATATCGCAGTAGATAAAGAAAAAAACGCAATAGTGTAATACTGTATATTGATGTTTATTTCAATAAAAGGTGAATCATACTCACAATGTATATAATTAAAAAGAGCTCTCAATGTAAAATCGTGACCCCCCCCCAATGTAGAATCATACCCCCCCTGTCACGATTTTACATTGAGAGCTCTTTTATTTTCTGTTATTGTGACTTCTTTTGAGTACATTTTTTATGAACACTACTTTTTTCAATACCAATATATGATATTTGGGAGCTGCAATATATCTTTTATTGATATAAAGACAAATCAGGAGAAAAAAAGATCAGCACATGTGTTAATATCCTCAGTCTGCATATTCAGTAACATGAAGGAACATAGGTCAGAAATCCTTATATAGATCCATACAGCGTGCTCTTAAGCAACAAAAATAAATAAAAAATAAAAAGAGAACAAAAATAGAAAGAACAAAATGAAGAGAAAAGAAATACAAATATAACCATAACCAGCTGGAGATAAGCGTCCGCCGCCCCAAGACTCAGAAGAGCAAATTTGACTTATAGCAGGGACATCTGCAGTCCAATGTGGGACATCTATGTGTCATTCATATCGCATTCCCTCGGTACTGACACTGAGAAGAGGGACTGCTCCTTAGCCCATCAGAAGCCTATCCAGGACTAGGATGCTACGTCCGGGGTGTCTAGCCAGCTCTGCCAGATGATAATAAACTTGTTTGGGGAGTTTCTATGTTGGTAAGTGTTTTTTTCCCTAACCAAAATATGGTTAACCCCCTGAATCCACTGCGCAGTCGTCGGGGGTCGCACAGATAGCCACAGCCGAGCAATCAGCTTTCTGGCTAAATATAAAAGTCTAGTAAGAGCTATGTATATCGGAGGAGGATATTGTTCCTCATTCAGACCACCCAGCAAGCACGTCAGCGGATCCATAGCTAGTTGAACATTATATATCCTGTTAATTATTGCAATGACTCCATTCCAATATCTCACCAACTTGGGGCATCTCCAAAGCATGTGTATAAAGTCCCCCGGCTGGGCCTGGCATTTAGGACAGATAGGGGAGTCCCTTCTTCCCCATCTATGTAGCTGCACCAGAGTGAGAATAAAGAGGTGAGATAATTTTTGTGCTGCCGATACTGAAACCATGGGCCCCACCTCCAGAATCTGATCCCATTGATCCCTCTCAATAGGGCCTGTATCGGCCTCCCATTTTTCCCAGCAAGGCAAAAGGTCGGGGGCCTGAATACAAGACAAAAGATTCACATATATTCGAGAGATGATACCCCTCTTCTCCCTTTCATTGTAAATAGACTCTAGAAATGAGGAGTCTTCCAACCGTAGAGTTGAATGTCTGCCCTGACATTGGATGGCATGGCGTAGCCGTAGATATTGGTAATAGTGGTCCTTCAATTGTGGGAATTCCAATACCATCCGATGAAATGGTTTCACAGTGGCATTGTGAATTACCTGGGAAATATATCGCCTATGCCCGCCCTATCCCATACCTGGTGCTTATCTAGTTTGGCCAGCTCCCCGAAGAATCAATTCCGCCATATAGGCGTCTTAGACAAAAACCCAGTCAGTCCTATCTACACTTGACACTTTTCCATAGCTTCATTAGCAGCTGGATTGTGGGACAGTGAAACGGGACAGAGGGAAAGCACCTCTCCATATGGGAGAGAGCCGAATACCAACCGCTAGAAAGAATGAGTAGTTCTCTGGATAAGTCAGTTATCTTGTGCAAATCCCATCCCACAAAATGTTGTAGCTGGGCTGCAAAATAGTACGTCTGTGGGTGAGGGACGGCCATTCCCCCCTGATCTTTAGGGAGCTGTAAAGTGGTAAGCTTTATACAGGCTACCCCGTTTTTCCAAATAAGAGCTCTGAATTGTGAATCCAGTCTCTGGAACCAGTAGGTGGGTATCCACACCGGGGCATTATGTTGGATATATAATAATTGCGAGGCCCAAATCATTTTAACGCGGTTAATGTGCCCGGTCACCGACAGTGGCAATTTACACCAGGTGGTACATTTAAGTTTAAATTTGTGGAGAATCGGTTTCAGATTCAATGAAACATACTCTCGTGGATCCCCCGACACCACTATACCCAGGTATTTGAAGGACGTAACTACTTGTATATGACTCACACTCTCTGGCAAGGCGGTAGGTAAGGGGTCTAACGGAAGGAGAACCGACTTATGCCAGTTAATGGCAAAGCCAGATAGCTGTCCGAACTGGTCTATGAGTCGCATCACCTCCCTCAGCGACCCCGCCGTATCACCCAGATACAGCAGGGTATAGTCCACGTATAGAGAAATCTTTTCCTCCCTCTGTCCTCTGCGAAAGCCCACTATGGACGGGGAGGATCTGATCAACAGTTCCAGTGCAAGGGCAAACAGCAGGGGCGACAATGGGCACCCCTGCCTAGTGCCCCGATACAAAGGAAAAGGCTCCGACAAGGTATCATTAACCCGAACTCTGGCCCTGGGTGCTGCATATAAAAGCTGAATCCAGGAAATAAACTTGTCTCCGAGGCCAAACCTCTGGAGCACTGCCCAAAGATAGCTCCACTCGACGCTGTCAAAAGCCTTGGCAGCATCGAGGGAGAAAATAGCCCTATTGCCCGGATTGTCTACAGGGATCTGGATATTCAAAAAGAGCCTGCAAATGTTCAGGGCAGTAGAGCGGGTGGGGATGAAGCCAGACTAAGTCCGCAACAATGCCTGCCAGTCTATTAGCTATGACCCGGGCCAGGAGTTTGATGTCCGAGGTAAGTAAAGATATGGGCCTATAGGAGTCTGGCTGCTCCAGATCCTTCCCCACCTTGGGGATGACCACTATGGTAGCTTCACTCATGGATGCCGGCAGACTACCAGTTTGTAGAGCATCATTCAGGGTTGTCAGTAGGGTAGGCAGCAGTATATCTCCATAGATTTTGTACGTTTCCTTAGGCAGTCCGACACCCGGGGATTTACCATTAGCCATTTGTGTAACCTTTAGGGACAACTCCTCCAGTTTGATAGGGGAATTGAGAAGATCAAATTCCCTCCTCGAGATGCAGAGGAGGGAGCTCCGGTCCAAAAAATCATCCAAAGCCTCCCTTGTAGGGCATACCCTGGAGGCATAAACCTCCCTAAAAAACTGAATGAAGACAGCAGCGACTTGTTCCTGGACGCTAACCAGCTCCCCTTTGACATTTCGAATGGTTTCGATGTGGGGGGTTCCCTGCTGGGCTCTGGCAATTACTGCCAGTAAATGGCCCGTGTTCTCCCCCTCATCGAACTACCGCTGCTGCATAAAGAATCTCTTGTTCTCAGCTGCAGCAGTGGAGACCTGTTGATAGAGTGCCTGGGCCTCCAGCCACCTCTG
This sequence comes from Glandirana rugosa, assembly GCA_018402905.1. NCBI lineage: Eukaryota > Metazoa > Chordata > Amphibia > Anura > Ranidae > Glandirana > Glandirana rugosa. Next base: position 2,940 of record BLSH010371416.1, on the reverse strand, counting down.
TTCAGAAGCAGGGGAAGGTGCATTTACATAGGACTCATCCACCCTAGCAGCCTCAGCCATTACCAAGTTTTCCCACTCTTTGGTTTTAGATTGAATGGCAGAGATTTGGGTAATAATTAAGCCCCTCAGGTGGGCCTTCAAAGCATCCCATATTACCCCAGGGTTGTGTCATGATTAACATGTATGAACTCTCTAAGGGCTTCTGGGATAGGGCTAGTCTTCGGGAATAGAGCAAAGCAGAAGGGATTAACCTTCCATAACCTGAGTTTGAGCTTGGGAGATAGAGCAATCTGGATCTTGAGAAGAGAGTGATCAGAAATATTTCTGGGAGCATATACCACAGAATCAACCAATCACTGTGCCAGCGTATTACCTAGACATAGATCTATGCGCGAAATGCATTTATACGTAGCTGAAATGCAGGAGAAGCACTTTGCAGTAGGGTGTTTGTCCCTCCACACATCTCGCAAGCCCAGTTCAAGAAGAAATCTAGCAAAAGGGGTAGGGCCACCCACTAGAGCAGCCCGATCCAGTCGAGGTGAGAATTTGTCTAATTGTCTGTCCATGACAGTATTAAAATCCCCTACCACCCACATGGGGACATCAGGATGGACAGTGATAAATTGTGCTAAGGCCTGCAGGCTGTGTAGAGAGAAGGGTGGAGGGACATATACATTTGCAATAATACACAATAAACCCCGTAGTTTGCATAGCAAAAACACGTGCCGTCCCTGATCATCCACCATGGAGCTCAGAAGCTGAAAGGGAACAGCATGAGATATGAGGACACTGACACCTCTGGAGTAGGCTGAGTGAACGGAGTGAAACTGGGTGGGATATCCCCGGTGTTTAAGAACAGAAACAGTACTAGCCTGTAGGTGTGTCTCCTGCAAGCACACCACAGCCGGTTTATGAGCTTTTATGGTAGAAAAAAGGGCCACCCGCTTCACTCCATCTCCCAGGCCCCTAACATTCCATGAAATTAAGGTACACTTGTCAGCCATTTAGAAAAAGAAGAACATTTTGTTTCAAGTGGTATAAACCCCGCACCCCACCATCAATAGAAAGCAGACATAATAATCCCAACTCTGTGCAAATGCAACTAGGCAACAGTAGTCCCCACAATAGCGTCTCTATTAACATGGTGCCCCTGTCAGAAATCTGAGAGAGAAATATTGTACTCGGGCTGCAGAGGCCGGCTCCAGCTGGGAAAACACAGTAACTGGCCATAGCCGTCCCGCAACCAGCAGGGAGCAAACCAGTCAAAAAACAATAACAAAGTTAAACTTGTATTGGGGTGTAGGGTATGTAGTATGCTCCTGGGCTCCCCAACTGCCTTACAATATAATCAAGAAGGGATAAAGCATTAAAGAGGTAGTGCCACCTTCTGGAACGACTATCTGCAGCAAGAGAGAGCAGCAGTGTAATCAGGCTGTAGAATGAGATGCTTTCAGGAGAGTGTGTTCCACTCGATCCAGCCTGGCAGATATTTGAGCAGGGTTGTCAAAGAACTGAGTTTCTCCATTCGCCGCAATGTGAAGCTTGGCAGGGTATAACATGGCATATGCAACTTCATAGCGCCTGAGACGTTTTTTCACCTCTGTGAATTTGGCCCTTGGGCGTTGAAGTTCGGCAGAAAAGTCCGGGTAAAACGATATATACGTGCATTATCCATCTTCATTAAGTCGCCCTTGGTCCTGGGTAGAAACAGTGCGGCATTCGGATCCTTAAAATTCAATAGCTTAAAAAGGAAGGGCCGTGGAGGCTCCCCAGGTCTTGGTGGTCTAGGAGGGACCCTGTGGGCCCGTTCTATGGCGAACATAGGGGAGAAGGCATCTTTACCAAAAGTAGACAGGAGCCACTTTTCCATGAACGCAACCGGGTTTTTGCCCTCAATTTTCTCCGGTATGCCCACCGCCCAGACATTATTGCGTCTTTGTCTGTTCTCCATATCCTCCAAACGGGCCGCGTGGCCCACAGAGACCGACTGATTATGGCGCAGCTCTCTCTGTAATGGCGCCACCTCATCCTCCAGATTGCTCATCCTGTCCTCCAGAGCCACTGTGCGGTCTCTCAATTTCTGCATATCTTGTCTTACTAAATTAAGTTCCAGCTTCATCCCCCTGATCTCGGAAGCCAGGGCTGTGATAGAGGCATTGTAGGAGGTGACAGCAGCAATATCTCCCGCAGTGTGGGTTCAGGGGTGGGCGAGCTGACATCTTCCCCATCGTTAGCTATGCCTGTGGGGGCAGGTGTACTCACTGCATCCCATGTAGATGCGGCCTCTGGGTTATCAGGCCATGGGGCCTCCGACTCTCCAGGTAGACAGCCCTGGTCAGCAGCATCCAAGGCGTGCAGCGCCGTTTTGGGAGGATGATCCTTGCCAGGTGTCGTGGAAAAAAGTTTCATGGCGGCCTCTTTCACCGAGCGCTGCGAGCGGGCGCCATCTTGCCCTGCATGGTCTGACCCTGGCTGCAGATCTTTGGGGGCCTTAAGAGACATGGTTTCTTAGCACTGGAGGTACCAGACAGGAGAGCACCGTGCAGGGACCTCCGTACAACAGGAAAGGAGCAGAAGAGCGGTTTCAGGATACTGCTAGCAGGGGAAAAGATGGGATAGACGGCGGAGCTATCTCACCACGTGACTTACTCCATGAGCTGCAAGCCACGCCCCCGATCAGTGCCCTTTAATGCAGACTGTTCAGGGCCCTGCAGCTCAGCCTGTTCAGGGCCCAGCAGCTCAGCCTGTTCAGGGCCCAGCAGCTCAGCCTGTTCAGGGTCCTGTAGCTCAAACTGTTTAGGGCCCAGCAGCTCAGCCTGGTTCAGTGCCCAGCAGCTCAGCCAGTGCAATCCTCTGTCCCCTTCACCCCCTCCCCATTGTAGTGTACTGTGCCCCCCAATGCAATGTTCCCTGTCCCCTTTACACCCCCCCACTGTAGTG
>BLSH010371380.1:192591-220540 GCA_018402905.1 Glandirana rugosa | reverse complement strand
TAGAGATTCCCCAGTCCTTTTCTCAGCTGCATTGAAGATGAATGGAGAGGAGACAACGGCTCCTCCCCATTCATAAACTGAAGCATCGTAAGCACAGTTTATGATGCTCAGTGACATTCATGAATGGACAGTCAGTGATCACTGACTGTCCATTCAGAAAAGGAAAGAGCCGATAAATTACAGATTTACCGGCTCTTTCCTCCGCTCTCCATCCTGACAGATTGAGGACAGGGGGGACTGGAGGAGCATGAAGAGGGACCGATCAGAGGGGGACCCGTCGGACACAGGAGGGGGATCGGAGCAATGAGGGGGATCAGAGGACACAGGGGGACTGGAGAAGGATACAGGGCCAGTCAAGGGGGGTGATTGGTGCAGCGGGAGTTAACAATCACTGATCTCCCGACTCCCTGTATATATTTCATTGTAGCAACTGAAAGCCGCGGGAGGAGAAGCGGCTGTCAGTTGCTTTAATGAAATATATACAGGGAGGTCAGTGATTGTAAATCCCCCCCAGCGCTGCACTGATCATCCCCTGGTTGCCCAAGTATTGGTTCAAGCATCGGAGCATTTTGCCCGAGTACAAGTACTCGGGCAAATGCTCAGTATCGGCACTGATACCGATACTAGTATCGGCACCGATACCGATACTAGTATCGGTATCGGGACAACCCTAGTACAAAGAGAAGTTATCTGAACCAAAACAACATGCTCAGTGTAAGGAATACAACGGCAAAAATTCATTAAACAATCCATGTATAAATCCTATTAGGGGGAGATACATAGGGGGAGGGGGAAAAAGCGAAAACCCATAAAAACGGGGCTGATGGACAAATGTGTGGCTCAAAAGGTGGCCAGAAAGAGAGAGAGGGGAGGGGTGTATGGTAAATATAATGATCAATAACTGAGACACCAACCCATGTGAGTGAGTATACTGACTCAGATTTAGGATGCCATAACTGGACCGTACTCATAGATAAGAAATCAAAAGTTAAATGCTACACATTAAAATGATTCACCAACCTACGCCAGGATTGAACAGGGGGTTCCTGGAAATGCTCCAGTGAAACTTTGAGGTGTGGGTCAAAATTGGAAACGTTATAACCAATACGATTGTAGATAGGGTAGGCATAGGATATACCTCAATCCCCAGAAAAGGACCTGATAGACCAAAGAATTAAAGATAAAAAATATCACTCTTTCCGGACACATTTTGAGCCAAACATTTGTCCATCAGTCCCGTTTTTATGGGTTTTCGTTTTGTTACCCTCCCCCTATGTATCTCCCCCTGATGGGATTTATACATGGATTGTTTAATGAATTTACAGTATGCAGTTGTATTCCTTACACTGAGCATGTTTTGTTTCAGATAACTTCTCTTTGTACTACTTCAAGGGACCTTCTAGAATTTCTTTGAGCATTTACAAATTGAGAGTTTTACCCTGCAGCCTCCATCTGAGATCCAGGGTGGTCATCCTGTTCTCCTAATCCGGTTGTTCTTTCCCCCCTCCCTTTTCTTCGGAGTATATGAATAAGGAAAATCTACCATCTATATTTGGTATTTGATAGAGATACCTTGCCTTTAACATATACAGGTAAGCAATGATGGTCTCATTGGGACACACTTTTGCTTGAAATGTATAAGTATATTCACGTTTACCCTTAATATTAGACTTTGAGTACGCCTATAGCAATGCTGGTATTGATCATGTATCTGTAAACTGTCATGCATTTATATTGAATATATCTAGTAACTGTTCATCTTTCATGTTTATTTAGAACTTGCAAATAGCCTCACTGTTCCTGAGGAAGCATATAGCGAAACATGTAGATCCACGGGGCATCCCAGCAAGTTCTTGTTTATTTTCAAGTCTTCTGTATATGTGGTAAAGATGGTTTGTCTGTATCAAACTAAGGAAAATGACAAATGAAGAGAATCTATGTCACTCTTCACAAAAGATTTTTTAACATGATGTGCAATAAAAACCTTATATTTTTGATATTTCAGTGTTTGTCTACTCTGTGTCGCCATGAAAATCCCATCCTTCTGTAAAGAAATTTTAAACAGTTTTCCAGGGATGAGGTGCCTTTTGACCCAGTGAGCGTACGTAATTTATTATACCTAAAAAAAAAAAAAAAACTTAAGAGGGGAATTCCTTGGGCAAATTATCAAAGTATCCCTGATGAAAGTTAGGCTGACCCCATCCCTCGTGTTTGGAAACAGAGCAAGAACCCCCTAAATGGGACTTTAAATTGGGAAAACCAACTCATCAAAAGGAGAACAAAATATAAAAAACAATCAAAGTTTATTTGTACACATTAAAAATGGTAAGACAACGCATATAATCAAAGCAACATAAGACATAAATGCACAAGGGAACAGGAAGAGTGTGTCCCCATGATAGGAAGACAGCAGTGATAAATGTGGTGACAAAATGGTGAAATGGTCCTGCTCTACCCCCTATGTGGGGCAGACCAGTGGTCTTTTAACCATTTCACCATTTTGTCACCACATTTGTTCCCTTGTGCATTTATGTCTTATGTTGCTTTGATTATATGCATTGTCTTACCATTTTTAATGTGTATAAATAAACTTTGATTGTTTTTATATTTTGTTCTCCTCTTGATGAGTTGGTTTTCCCAATTTAAAGTCCCAGTTAGGGGGTTCTTGCTCTGTTTTAAAAAAAAACTTATTTCAAACTGCTGCTGTAAGTAACCCAAGCTCATTATATAAAAAAAACAAAACGATTTAATTGCCAAAAATGCATTGCCAGTGTACGCTGTTCCTGAGATTGTCCATGAAATTGTATTTGTTCATTACACCACGTACAGCTTTAACCCCCCCCCCCCCATGTTATATAAAGGATTTGTGTATTTTCAATGTCACCCTTGAAGCCATATGAAAAGATACTGCCTCCGCTGTACAGTATTTTTACGGTTTCCTTTGCATTGGTACATATCCCCCATGGCAGGGTACAGCTTCTCATGCCTTTTTCTATCAGTAGTCTGTTGTAGTAGTGGTCTACTAGTCCTAATAATGTCCAGCATTCAATGGGGTTCGGGTTTACTGAATCAGGAACAAGATTCAACAAGCCCTTGACCATTCGAACCCTGACATATTCATCCATCACTACTCATTATCCTGGTTAATCATTGCTGCTAGTAATGCTTCGCGAATTTGTTTCAAGGATAGAAAAAAATATGGGGACCGGAGTAAGATCTTTAGGACTTCATCATCATAAATTGGCGCTCCTCTACTCAAAAAAGCATATTCGAAAAATGCTACTCAAAACAGCTAAGACCAACCATGGGTCGAATTTTGAAAGAATTTTCTTTGAAAAATCATAACTAAGAATTTTTGTTTGAATTTCGCACCTATAGTGGGCCATAGCACTGGCCGATTTTCGTGCGGTCATCGAATTTGAGTGACCGGGCATGTTGGAAATTTTTTGAAAAACAGACAATTTTCTAATCAATGTTGGGAGAACCATGCGAATAATATAATCGAAAGCAGAAGATATTGATGGATATTGATATCAGATAGGATGATGGTGGTGTCCTTGGGAAAAACCTATCCACGGGAATGTGAGGAAGTGTGTGCCCAACACAAGTTTCAAAGAACTGACATATGTCTCCTGTGTGCTTCGCTGCAAAGGGGTTCAGTTGCTTCCCCCATTGTCCTTGCTGCATAATGGGCACCTAGTGGACTACTCAAGGGAACTTATAGATGCTTAAGATTGTGGTACTTCCCTGATGAAGAACATTGTATAATATATGTTCGAAATGCGTTGGATTTTTCCAGTTGGGACAGGCTTTGGTGATGTCATCTCAGTCTGCGGACCATAACTGATTGGACCACTACCTGCTCAATGTACTGTATATCCGATCCCTTTTGTGCTTTTTTCTTATGTAAATTTGTAATGTAATGATGTCTTTTCAAAATAAGGCCAGTGTTTATTGGCAAGTTTTTATCCAACATTATTCATAAAAATTATTTTGATATCATTTCTTATGTTTATATGTTTGGTTGCTGACAAAATCACATAAGAGGATTACAAAAATAATCAATAATCGAAAAAGCAATGCACATGAGTGCAAGAAAAGAAAATTCCCAGAAAGAAAAGAAGGTTCCCAGCCCCGAAAATTATTTTCTGTAGCAACATGAGGTGAAATTGAAGGCTCGGTTGGTCGAATTTTGAAATCAACGGTGGCACCATCGGATCACAAAACGCACTCAATTTCTGATTTTTTAAAGAACATTAGTTCGGAATTTAACCCATGTATGGCCTGCATTACATAGATGGTAGGAAATGGGTATACTGCTACCACTAGTCCCTACCAAAATATCAAATATTATTTCCTTATCCACAAATACAGAATGGATATATAGTACAAAAATGGTTTCCTGGGTAATTGTGACTGCTATAGAACAGGGAACCACATATTAGTTGGGACAATTATTGCAAAATTGTGTTCCCCATATATGAATAGATTTTTCATTATTGGATTACTACTTTGGATCAGTACAAAAACAGTTGTCTGAGTACACCTATGTGACTGCTATAAACCCAACACCTCACATTCAACAACAAATGCAAATATACAAACACAGAGAGTGGTAAGGGTTTTTGCACACTCATGCTGGAGCTTGGTGTCCTCTGATCAGCGTTCAGACCGCTTTTCAAAGGGCACTTGACGTGATGAGGGAAGGCGTTATATCTACCCCCACCCCGACTTAACTCTATAATGCTGCATGTGGTTGTGGCGCAGCCCCATTGAACTCAAAAAGCGAGTTTGGCGCTTTTCAAACTCTGCACCCCGAGTTAAAAGCGCAGCGTCCGCAAAGCTTAGTATCACAGCCGTGGCATGTGAACAGCCCGTCCACCTTTCCCAGCCACCCATCTGCAAGAAACCTAAGTCCAGCTTACCTCTCGTAATTCCAAATGCCTTGCCATAAACAACGCAGATCCCCTGTTGGAATAATAATATGATCTGTTTATCTAAAGCAGGGGTCTCCAGACTTTCTAATCAAGGGGCCAGATTACTGTCCTTCAGACTTTAGGGGGACCAGACTGTGACCAGTGGGACTAAAAATGGTCTTGGCCTCAGTGGGAAGAGTAGTGCCCCATCTTTGGTATTAGGGGGAGGAAGAATGCCCCATCTTTGGTATTAGGGTAAGGAATTGTGCCTGTCAGGTCACATGGGGTCAGATGACAGGTGCGCACCGCTGGGGTTAGGGGCGCACCGCTAAGGTTGTGGACCCTTAGTTGACTGCTGCGAATGGAGCTCTGGGTGGTGCAGGAAAGCAGGTCCACTGGAGTACTGACACAGATACACAGGGAGCTAGAGCATAGGTTTCTCCAGGGCACAGAGTCTAAGAGCCAGTAGGTTTTCACCAGAGCCTCTGATGGTGAGGATGGACTTGGCTGCTACTGACTCCAGGTCAAGGCCCCCAGGGTCTCCCAGCTCACACTCATGGTTGGCTACTGGTGGATAGAGAGGTAGCAGCAGTGCAGGACAACAAGGGATAGTCAATAGGATAACCAAGGGTCAGGGCCACGAGCAGACAGGGACAGGAGAACACGCCAAAGATCGGGTTATGAAGCAGACAGGAATAGTCACAGAACAAGCCAAGGTCGGAGTAACAAGTAGACAGGAATAGTCGAAGAACAAGCCAAGATCGGTAGACAGAATCAGATGTAGAGCACATGGCAGGAACCACACACACAGGAAGCCTAACACACAATGTTGATTGGCAGCACTGGCTAGCACTGCATGGTGTTATATAGTGTTCCTAGTTTAGAGGCTGGGGTGGAGCCCTGCTGAGGGAAGATTACTTAAGCACATAAGTGAGAGATGCACGCCCTCTAAGCTGAACACAAGCAGAGAGGTAAGCAGACAGACAGGACATGAAATGCACTGCAGATTCATAGTTACATAGTTAGCCAGGTTGAAAAAAGACACAAGTCCATCGAGTTCAATCAATTAAAAAAAAAATAAAATAAAATACAAAAAAATATAACTATACAATCACATATACACAATCCTTCACAGTGGACCCAGAAGGCGGCAAACGCCCCCCCTCCCCCCAGAAAAGCATGATCCAATTTGCTATATCGGGGGAAAAAATCACATCCTGATCCCACGAGAGGCAATCGGATATTAGCTGGATCAACTCTACCTATAAATGTTAGTACCCAGTTATGTTATGTACATTTAGGAAAGAATCCAGGCCCTTTTTAAAGCAATCTACTGTACTGGCCAGAACCACCTCTGGAGGGAGTCTATTCCACATTTTCACAGCTTTTACTGAGAGTTTCCTCTAGACATAAAGAGTGCCCCCTTGTCCTTTGTGATGACCTTAAGGCTACTTTTGCACTGGGGCGGGCGGGCAGTAAATCTCCGCTAGTTTCAGCGGGGATTTACTGCTGTTATAGCGGCACTACGGAGCCGCTATGCAAAGATGCGGCTTGCAGGGCTTTTCTTGCTGTCCTGCAAGCGCACTGCCCCCAGTGTGAAAGCACTCTGGCTTTCACACTGGGGAGAATGGAGTGCAGAGTTTTTCAGGCACTGCACAGGCGCTATTTTTAGCACTGCAGAGCCTGAAAAACGTTTCAATGTGAAAGTAGCCTAAAGTGAATAACTCAACACCAAGTTCACTATATGGACCACTTACGTATTTGTTGATCATATCCCCCCTTAACCTCCTCTTCTCAAGAGAGAATAAATTCTGTTCCTCTAATCTTTCCTCATAGCTGAGCTCCTCCATGCCTCTTGTCAGTTTTGGTTGCCCTGCTCTGCACTTTCTCCAGTTCCCCGATATAATTTTTAATAACTGGTGCCCAAAACTGAACTGCATATTCCAGATGAGGTCTCACTAATGATGTGTACAGGGGCAAAATTATGTCTCTCTCTCTGGAGTCCATACCTCTCTTAATACAAGAAAGGATTTTGCTCGCTTTGGAAACCGCAGCTTGGCATTGCATGCCATTATTACGTTTATGATCTACCAAAACCCCCATATCCTTCTCCAGTATGGATTTCCCCAGTTGTACTCTTCCTAGTTTGTATGATGCATGCATATTCTTAGCCCCAAAGTGCATAACTTTACATTTATCTACGTTAAACCTCATTTGCCACATAGTCGCCCAATTAAACAGTGCATTAAGGTCTGCTTGTAAGTTGGAGACATCCTGTAAGGACGTTATTCCATTGCATAGCTTAATGTCATCTGTAAACAGTAAAATGGTACTTTTAATCCCAGACCCTATATAATTTATATATATATTGAAAAGTAAGGGCCCCAACACTGAACCTTGGGGTACACCACTGACAACTCTAGAACATGCAGAGTAAGAGTCATTAACCACTGCTCTCTGAATTCGGTCTTTTAGCCAGTTTTCTATTCATTTACAAACTGATCTTTCCAAGCTTGTAGACTTTACCTTACACATTAGCCTTTTGTGGAGAACTGTGTCATACATTCATGACAATACCTTCCCTCTTATGAGACCTCCCCCTCCCCTGCTTGGGCCAGGCTTGGAGGGAAACCTCAAATGAAACTTCCTCAAAAGACGAGGCGCCAATACATCAGAAGCCGGGATCCAAGACCTCCCCCAAGGAGCAAACCCTTTCCAAAGCACTAGGTACTGATGAATGCCTTTACAAAGCCGGGAATGCAGAACTTGACTAACCTCGTACTCTTGACCATTCTCAGAGGCCGGAACAGAGGTAGGGAGATGACAAGAGGTGTTATTGAGGATTAAAGGCTTCTTAGGAATGGGCAAGGGCAAGAGAAGACCAGCAGGAGCTTTTGTGGAGAATTTAAACTGGGCACAGACATAACACGCTTCAACATAGTCCTTGACATCTAAGCGGAGAGTAGGCCCCCAATAGTGATGACTATAACAATAACAAATCTATTCATCCTACAAGAGATAACCAAGTTACACGTGCAAGTAGCGTTTATTCAAGAGACCCACTTCAAAGGCTCAAACATTCAGACCCAAAGACCCAAATTCACAAACGTTAAATATTCTAAAATATACCATGCATCGTATCCATCCAGTAAAACTAAAGGAGGAGCCATTCTTCTCATAAATAGCCTCCTTTTCCAGATTAAGGAGCAATTGGCGGACCCAGAAGGACGTTATCTATTTGTTAAAGGATCTATCTATGACAGACCTGTAACATTTGTCAACATCTACTCTCCAAATGAACATCAAGTCTCCTTCATTAGACAAATTTTTGACCTCCTAATCCCCTTCCATGAGGGGTTGGTCATTATGGGTGGAGACTTGAATGTCCCACTCAACCCACATCTGGATTCCTCCTCTGGGTCCTCGTCAATTCCCTACCGGGCGTTAAAACAAATCAGGCTTTAGCTGAACTTTACTTTCTCTACACGAGCTCTAAACCCCGACACAAAAGACTACACTTACACCCCCCCCCCCATGGAAAGTACTCCCACATTGACTACCTATTCCTCTCCCAGACAGACCTAAAATACCTACACGACACCAAAAAAGAACCCATGCACATATCCGATCACCACCCTATAACTGTGACTCTTAGATACCCAAATATGGAACAAAGATCGAAGACCTGGAGACTTAACGCATTTTTAATTAGCGACCCGATCCACAACAAAACCATTAATCTTGCACTACATGAATACTTTACACTGAACTCCTCCCCAGAGACATCACCCCTAGACTTATGGGTTGCCCATAAATGTGTAATCAGCATAAAATACATTTCCCTGGCAACACAAGTAAATAAAGACAAGCAAGGATAGAAACCCTAACCACACAAATCCGATCTTTAGAAGCCTCACATAAGAGAAGTAAAGTGGTTTTGGAATACACAGCGCTGGTCTACCACAAATCTGAAGAAATTGCACAACAATTTGTTAACTATTACTCAAAACTCTATAACCTTCCCAAAACCTCTCCCTCCAACCAGAACCCCGGTTCCCGTAGTCAGGCTATAGAAAACTACTTAGCTCAATACAACATATCAAAACTTCCACTCGAGTCGGCCACAGCCTAAGAAGAACCCCTTCAAACCAATGAACTCCAGAATGCCTTAAACAATACAAAGCCAGGAAAAAGCCCAGGCCCTAATGGTTTTACTAGCCTATACTACAAAACCTTTTCGGATAGCCCCACCCCTCACTTTCTTAAAGATTTTAATTCTCTAGCTCGACACACAACTCCCTCCAAAAGATTTACTGGAAGCCCACATATCCGTGATCCACAAAAAAGGGAAAAGACACGACTCAAGTAGAAAACTGCCGACCTATCTCGCTCCTAAACCTGGACATTAAATTATATGCAAATATCCTTGCAAACAGAATACTACCAATTTTATCAAATCTAATATCTTACGACCAAGCAGGTTTTGTACCAGGAAGAGAAGCCCGCGAAAACACAATAAAGGCACTTTTCCATCATTGGCTAACCAAATCTTCCACAGAGGGCTTTCTCTTATCCACAGATGCGGAAAAGGCATTCAACAGGATGGCGTGGGACTTTATGGCAGCAGTTCTTTCCAATATAGGCCTAGGTAAATGTTATGCAAGCTAGCATATTAGGCCTGTATTCCAACCCACAAGCCAGAGTCAGGGTCAACGGCCACCTCTTGGACCCCTTCTCCATGCGCAACAGCACCAGGCAGGGATGCCAGCTGTCGCCACTAATTTTCATCTTTCCACTCAAACCCTTTCTAAGATGCATCAAACTACAACCTGATATTACAAGAGTCACTATTGCTAAGAACACATATAAAATCGGGGCATTCGCCGACGATATCCTTTTATTCTTAACCAAGCCCAAAATTAAGATTCCCAACCTACTCAAAGAATTCCACATGTTCGGGGAAATCTCCAATTTCAAGATTAACCTGAACAAATCACATGTCCTTAATGTCTCTCTGCCTGCTCTCATTATAAAAGACTGTCAGGAGTCCTTTTCTTTCTCCTGACGAACAGGTGCAATTCCCTATTTAGGGATTCAACTCCCCTCCAAACTATCCTCCCTATATTCTTTGAATTTTGCCCTGTTCCTCCAGGGATTCACAAAAGACATAAGTACTTGGGACAAACTCAATCTATCATGGTTCGGCGATGCGGCTACAATAAAGATGACTGTCTTACCCAGATTCTTATACATAGCGCAAGCGATTCCAATTGCCCTCCCAAAGCATTCTTCACCTCCCTCTGATCCCAAATTAACACTTATCTATGGAAAGGTTGCTCGCCTAGAATTAGTTTGGCAAGGCTCTCAACTCCCAAACATAAAGGAGGAATTGGATTACCCGATTTTAAAAAATACCACAGATCCATCCTACTGACCAAACTAGTCGACTGGCATATCCACAAAGACTCTAAAGATTGGGTTCAGTTAGAACAATTAGCGACGGAAGCCCCTCCACAAAACCTAGCCTGGCTCCCTCCCGGCGATAGAAGGCCATCTATCAAACACCATCCCCTCATCTACCCACCTATTCAATGCCTCCAGGAACTCACCAAAACCACCTTGATAAGCTCCATCCCCGGCCCCATGACTCCCTTAAAATACAACCTGAAATTTCATCCAGGAATGGAAAGAGGCTTTGCGACCTTCCCATTCAATTCTCACCCTCGAGCACATCACTAAAAACCAATGCTGCTCTCAAGATGACATTAGGAATTCCGCTCTTGCTATCTCATTGCCCACCTTGTCTTATCTCCAAATTAGGTATTTCCTCTATAACCCTAAAGACAAAGACCAGTACTCTAGACCCTTAATGGCATTAGAGAAATTATGCACGTCCCCACCCCAAAGACATCTAATCGCATTCATCTACTCAATCCTTTCTAACTTAGACCCAGATCATCTATCCCCCATTATAAACTTTTGGACTCTAGACCCACAGAGCACTATCACACGTGAAAACTGGGAATCCATTTGCACAACATTCCATAAGGGGTCCCTCAATGTAACGACTCAAGAACACAAACACCCGCCCTTCTTCACAAGATCTGGCAACCCCCGAGGCTCGATTCTTCACATCTGGTGGGAATGCCCTATGATCTCCCCTTATTGGGAACAAGTACACAAAATCATGTGTAGAATATCCACATACCCTATTGAATTCTCGTATCACCAATATCTTCTGCATCACTCCCCAATTCTAAAGCATTCATATAGAAAATCATTGGTGATGCATATGATAAATACAGCTAAAATGTGCACTTTCTGGAGACAAAAGACAATACATTCCCTGCAAATGTGGTTCTCCAGACTTAACAAAACTATGGAAATGGAAGAATTGATCACCATTTCCTCTGACAATCTATCTGCTCACCTCAATACCTGGCTCTGCTGGCAAGATTTCCAATCGACCAAGGAGTACAAAAAAGTACTCCAAAGCTGAACTCCTACATCAAATGTAATGTGCTTTTTCTTATCAATTTCAATCCCCCTTTAATTCCCTTCCCCCCTCACCCTCCTCCCCCATATACCTTTTCCCCTCAAATTTTCTTCACCAAATCAGTGTTCCAGTGCCCCTTATATTCATGCATGTTACATGCTGGCAATCTTGAGAAGATCACCCTTTTTTCGAACCTTCTGATATTTTGGAATAGACACCCTACTCGATTTCTGAAGAGAAAATGAATAAATGTTGTATTTACTATGATAAGATGTTTTATACAATGCTTGAATTTCTTAAACCTCTCTATACCAATGTTGGTTTTATGGGCACCATTGTTTTGTACTGCCTACTGCAATTTAAATTCGTCATTATACTCTGTTTCTTTTAACATTGGAACATAAAAAAATCTATTCATATATGGAGAAGATGTTGACCCATCTAATAACACTGATTACTGACTATTGAAGTCACATAGGTACCCAGGCTACCATTCCTGTACTGTATATCCCATTCTTTATTTGTGAATACAAAAATTATATTTGATATTTTTGTAAGGATTGTTGGTAGCAGTGTGCTTATTTCCTACCATCTATGTGTGCATTTTTATGTAGTATTTTTCACAGCCGTTGATGGATCCCCGTGACACAGCAGTTGTTATCTTGCTTTGGCATGCGATATGGCTGAATTCAGCATTTTAGTAGATAATGTAGAATAGTAGATTAGAACCAACCATGGAGGCATAGCATTCTACAAAGTGTAAGTGAACCCTAAATCAACTTTTTGGATTTATATATCATTGTATAGAGTATGGTCAAGCAGATCGCCTCCTCCACTTGTTTTATTGAGCAGCCTGAGTTTACATATACTTCCACTCATATTGCTGGCTCTCACGCTATCCTTTTCTCCCCTGGCTCTCGCTGGGCCTTTTTTTCTATTTGTGATGGTTTTCCAGATGTTACTTGTATTACCTTTTTGTGTCAAACAACATGATGTGCACACTATCTTCCCTGTTACCTACTTTAGGCTCCTTTTAGGGCCCTTACACAAGAACGCAGTTGGCTGTAGTTGGATGCATTTTGAACTACACTCCAACTGCATAGGCAGCCCAAAATCAAGGTAACCCTATGGGCATAGTTCACATCATGGCAGTGCAGTTCAGCACAGTTAAAGTAGAGCATGCTGCATTTTTCCGCCCTGCAAATGCAGGCAACGTGCTACAAACACACTTCAAACGCCACTTTAACTACTTAACGACGGCCCCTGTCGTATCACTATGGCAGAGTGGCTCGTTCCCGCAAATCGCATGCTCACTGTCGAACGGGGGAGCCAATCAGCGGGTGGGGCGGACTTGATGTCCACTAACCACCCGCGATCGCACCAGAGAGACCTAGAATGGGATATATGAGTGTAAACAAAGCAGATCCCCATTCTGTCAGGGGAGTTGAGTGAGATTGTTTGTTCCCAGTAAATGGGAACAGCGATCTCTCTCCTCCTCCAGTCAGCCCAGCACCCATACAGTTAGACACACCTAGCAGGGAACACATTTAACCCCTTGTTAACCCCTTCCCTGACAGTGACATTTATACAGTAATCAGTGGCTATTTTTAGCTCTGATCGCTGTATAAATGTCACTGGTCCCAAAAAAAAGTGTCAAAAGTGTCTGATCTGTCCACCGCACTCCCGCTAAAAATCGCAGATTACCGCCATTACTAGTAATAAATAAATGAATAAAAACGCCGTAAATCTATCCCCTATTATGTAGACGCTATAACTTTTGCGCACACCAATCAATATACGCCTATTTGGATTTTTTTTTACCAAAAATATGTAGAAGAATACATATTGGCCTAAACTGATGAAGAAATTATATTTTCTACATTTTTTTGGATATTTATTATAGCAAAAATATTGATTTTTTTTAAAAAATTGTCTCTTTTTTTGTTTATAGCGCAAAAAATAAAAACCACAGAGGTGATCAAATACCACCAAAAGAAAGCTCTATTTATGTGAAAAAAAGGACGTCAATTTTGTTTGGGTACAGCGGTGCACGACCACGCAATTGTCAATTAAAGCGACGCAGTGCCGTATTGCAAAAAATGGCCTGGTCAGGAAGAGGGAAATCCTTCTGGGGCTGAAGTGGTAAAGCCAAGAAAACCCAGCCCAAAAACATATAGAAAAATGCACTGCAAAACGCATACAAAATGTGCATCAAATGCATGTCAACAGCGCAAAGTTATGTACAGTTTCTGGTGTGAATGGTCCCTTAGACCAGTGTTTTTCAACTCCAGTCCTCAAGGCACACCAACAGGTCATGTTTTCAGGATTTCCCTCAGATGAAACAGCTATGGTAATTACTAAGGCAGTGAAACTGATCAAATCACCTGTGCAAACTCATGGAAATCCTGAAAACATGACCTGTTGGTGTGCCTTGAAGACTGGAGTTGAAAAACACTGCCTTAGACAACCATCCCAGTCAGATCTGCCTTTTTTTCAGATGGATCTTAAGGGGATCTTATTGTTAGCCTATAGGCAGGCGGATGTAAACTTAAGTGCATCTGTTTACATGTGATTACCTTTGAGCCTCGGTCTGGAAAAAAAAAAATGAAAAAGGTTTGCTCCCTAAACATGACATATAGGAGGTTACATAGTTAGGTTAAAAAAGAGTCCATCTTGTTCAACCGATAAAAAAAAATAAACATATAGAAACTCTTCATATACACAGCCCTATACCCACAGTTGATCCAGAAGGCAGGTAAAAAAATAAGGCATAGCCCAATTTTCTCCAACAGGGGGAAAAATGTTTTCCTGATACTCCAGGAGGCAATGGGATATTCCCTGGATCAACAATTTCTGGTGTTTGTTACCGCTTAGCCCAGGTTCACACTGAATACAGGTTTGAAATCGTGCGAGTTCAGTTGAACTCGCACAATTTCAAACCAGCATTTCAGTCCGACTTGAGGGGCGATTTGAGACACATCTGTGCGGGTTCATGCCCAGATGTCTATTGAAATCTCCCCCGAAGTCACAAAAAGTAGTGCAGGAATTATTTTTGGGAATCGGTGCAGCGCCGCTAAGACGTCGTTGCACTGATTCGGACGGTGCCGTTGCCAGCAATAGGCTCCGATTTGACATTTCAAATCGCTTGTCAAATTGGCCCGGTGTGAACAAGGGATAAATGTTGACATCCAGTTATATAATAGTTGTGCATTCAGGAATGCATACAGCTTTTTAAAACAATCCACTGAGCTGCTCAGAACCAGCTCTTGAGGGATTCTATTCCACATTTTCACAGCTCTTTCTGTGAAGAAGCCTTTCCATATATGGAGATTAAAGTGAAATTTTACCCATAACAACTTGATTAAAAAAAAAAAAAAAAACGTTCTTTAGCAATAAACACACATTCCACATCAATAATTCTGCTACCAAAATTAGTGTATGCTGTAAATTGCCTCCAGCATTGTTCCCATTTCTTCTTGCTGGAACCCAAAGCCCCTGAGCAGCAGTAAATCTTTAAGTTGTCAACTGATTGGTCTCTAGTGGCTCTGATTTTCAGCACAGTGGCAAGAATAGAGGACAGCTGAGCATGTGCAGAGCAGGGTGAGACAGTGTATTACGGGATTTTAAACGGTATAAGCACTTATTTTTAAAGTTTTTACCTGCAAAAAGGCCCAGCCTGAAGTGATCTACCAGGAATGAACCAGTTGCCGATTGCCCAATAGCAGTTTTACTGCTACAGGGTGACCACTGTGTGCAGCATCACGTATATATACAGTATCTCACAAAAGTGAGTACACCCCTCACATTTTTGTAAATATTTTATTATATCTTTTCATGCGACAACACTGAAGAAATTACACTTAGCTACAATGTAAAGTAGTGAGTGCACAGCTTGTATAACAGTATAAATATTTAGCATGGCCACCATTTTTTTCCAGCACTGCCTTAACCCTCTTGGGCATGGAGTTCACCAGAGCTTCACAGGTTGCCACTGGAGTCCTCTTCCACTCCTCCAGGACAACATCACGGAGCTGGTGGATGTTTGAGACCTTGCACTCCACCTTCCATTTGAGTATGCCCCACAGATGCTCAATAGGGTTTAGGTCTGGAGACATGCTTGGCCAGTCCATCACCTTTACCCTCAGCTTCTTTAGCAAGGCAGTGGTCGTCTTGGAGGTGTGTTTGGGGTCGTTATCATGTTGGAATACTGCCCTGCAGCCCAGTCTCCCAAGGGAGGGGATCATGCTCTGCTTCAGTATGTAACAGTACATGTTGGCATTCATGGTTCCCTCAATGAACTGTAGCTCCCCAGTGCCGGCAGCACTCATGCAGCCCCAGACCATGACATTCCCACCCCCATGCTTGACTGTAGGCAAGACACACTTGTCTTTGTAGTCCTCATCTGGTTGCCACCACACATGCTTGACACCATTCTGAACCAAATAAGTTTATCTTGGTCTCCTCAAACCACAGGACATGGTTCCAGTAATCCATACCCTTAGTCTGCTTGTCTTTAGCAAACTGTTTGCGGGCTTTCTTGTGCATCATCTTTAGAAGAGGCTTCCTTCTGGGACGACAACCATGCAGACCAATTTGATGCAGTGTGTGGTGTATGGTCTAAGCACTGACAGGCTGACCCCCCCACCCCTTGAACCTCTGCAGCAATGCTGGCAGCACTCATACGTCTATTTCCCAAGAGCCTCTGGATATAACGCTGAGCATGTGTACTCAACTCCTTTGGTTGACCATGGTGAGGCCTGTTCTGAGTGGAATTGTCCTGTTAAACCGCTGTATGGTCTTGGCCACCTTGCTGCAGCTCAGTTTCAGGGTCTTGTCAATCTTCTCATAGCCAAGGCCATCTTTATGTAAATCAACATTTTTTTTCAGATCCTCACAGAGTTCTTTGCCATGAGTTGCCATGCTGAACTTCCAGTGACCGGTATGAGAGAGTGAGAGCAATAACACCAAATTTAACACACCTGCTCCACATTCACACCTGAGACCTTGTAACACCAACGAGCCACATGACACCAGGGAGGGAAAATGGCTAATTGGGCCCAATTTGGACATTTTCACTTAGAGTTGTACTCACTTTTGTTGCCAGCGGTTTAGACATTAATGGCTGTGTTGAGTTATTTTGAGGGGTCAGCAAATTTACACTGTTATGCAAGCTGTACACTCACTACTTTACATTGTAGCAAAGTGTCATTTCTTCAGTGTTGTCACATGAAAAGATAGAATAAAATATTTACAAAAATGTGAGGGGCATACTCACTTTTGTGAGATACTGTATATATTCGTGATCCTGCACTTTTGGGTAGGGGACGCAAATGTGTGCTGCCAGCGACTCGCTCCCTGCCATCTTGGTTGACCTCTACCATGTGGTCTTGTTTTCTACGTTACTAACTTCCATGTGAATATATCTGGTGTTTGACATTGGATTTTATTTTAACCACTTAAGGACCAAGCCTAATTTGAGATCTGTTTACAAGTTAAAATATTTTTTTTTTTGCTATAAATTACTTAGAACCCCCAAACATTTTTTTTTTTTCAGACACCCTAGAGTATAAAATGATGGTCGCTGCAAAACTTTACATCACACCGTATTTGCGCAGTGGTCTTACAAACGCAATTTTTTTTTTGGAAAAAATACATTTTTTGAATTGAAAAAATAAAAAAAGCAGTAAAGTTGGCCCAATTGTTTTCTATATTGTCAAAGATAATGTTACGCTGAGTAAATTGACACCCAACATGTCATGCTTTAAAATTGCGCCCGCTCGTGGAATGATGACAAACTTTGGCACTTAAAAATCTCCATAGGCGACGTTTAAAAATTTCTACAAGTTACCAGTTTTGAGCTACAGAGGAGGTCTTGTGCTAGAATTATTGCTCTCACTCTAACGATCGTGGCGATACCTCACATGTGTGGTTTGAACACCGTTTACATATGTGGGTGCGACTTACGGATGCGCTCACTTCTGTGGGTGAGCTCGGAGGGAGGGGGTGCTTTACATTTTTTTTCCTTATTTATTTTACTTTTTATTTTTACACTATCCTTTTTAAAAAAAAATGTTGATCACATTTATTCCTATTGTAAACATGTTAAACAGATCCTGCCCCCAGCGCTGCTGCATCCAATCTCTCCCCTTTCCTCTCACACTGTACCCATCGGTACAGAGAGGGGAGAGATAAGCCGGACATGCGCCGGCTTGTTTACATTTGATCTCTCAGATGATGGCGTAATCACATGGTAGTGGCCATTTACCGTGATCCATGATGCGCCGGCTCCCCCGGAATTGGCTGTCGCAGATATTCCCGGGTGCGCGTCCCAGGGGGTGCGCATAAGGGCGATTCTGGGGGGACATTATAGTATGTCCACCTTACGGCAGTATAATGTCAATGGGCGGTCGACAAATGGTAAGACATCTGGGGTAAACAAAAAAGCAATAAAAATAGGATTTTTTGACTTACCGTAAAATCTTTTTCTCTGAATTCATTGAAGGACGCAGCCTCTTAATCTTGACATGTGGGGCATGCACCTTTTACCAGGAGTAGACTAGGCAGAACATAGTTCAGACAAAAAGCAAGCTAGCCCCTCCCAGGGGGCAGTCCTCACTCTGCATAAGCCCCCTCCGCCCTGCTAGTACTTCAGTTCCTAACAAGCAGTACAAACTCAGAACACAGAGGGGTGGGTGCTGAGTCCGTCAATGAACTCAGAGAAAAGGATTTTACGGTAAGCCAAAAAAATCCTATTTTCTCTTTCGTTCATTGACAGACGCAGCCTCTTAATCCTGACATGTGGGGACGTCCCAAAGCAGTGTCAAACAAAGAGGGGTGGGCAATAACAACTGTACCAAACGGAAACTGTCCGGGAGGCGCCAGACGTGCCTACACCGCTGCCTGCAAAACTTTGTGGCCAAAAGCAGCATCCGCAGATGCCGACACGTCAACGTTGTAAAACTTAGCAAAGGTGTGCACAGAGGTCCAAGTGGCAGCCTTGCACACCTGAGACACCGACGCTTGGGGTCGGAAAGCCCAGGAAGTGCTAATCGCCCGGTGGAATGAGCCGTGACCGGAAACGGGGGTTCCTGACCCCAAACCTCATATGCACGGGTCACAGTCTGTCTGATCAAACGCAAGATAGTGGCCGACGAGGCCGCCAGCCCTTTGCGCGGTCCATCTACCACCACGAACAGCGCGTCCGACCTCCAGGAGGAGGCCATGGTCAACAAATACACCTGCAAAGCCCTAACCACATCCAAGGTGTGCAAAGCAACCTCCCTAGGATGACGGGCACGGACACAAAGAAGGAAGGACAATGTTCTCATTAATGTGAAAAGAGGAAGCCACCTTCGGTAGAAAGAAGGAGATGGGCGCAGCACCGCCTTGTCCTTATGCAGGACCAAGTAGGGAGACTTACAAGACAACGCCGCCAACTCAGACACCCACCTGGCGGATGTGATGGCCACCAAGAAGGCCACCTTTTGCGAGAGCAACGGCAAAGAAATGTCTCTGATCTTTTCATATGGTGGCTTCTGCAGTACTGAAAGTACCAGGTTCAGATCCCACGGCGCCAGGGGCGACTGCACTTAAGGGGCCACATGACGTACCACCTGTATAAACGTACGGATCAAAGAGTGTGTCGCTAACGAAGGCTGGAAAAGAATTGCTAGGGCAGAAATCTGACCCTTGAGGGTACTCGATGCCAGTTTTTGATCCAGTCCTTGCTAAAGAAAGGCCAGTACCCGAGCCACTGAAAAGGAATGGGGGTTCCAATCCCCAGCCTCGCACCAAGCAATATAAGCCTTCCAGGTGCAGTGATAAATCTTGCGTGCCTTAAGCATGGTGGGGATCACTGACTCAGAGACTCCCCTATCCCTCAGTACCTGGGATTCAATAGCCAGGCCGTCAAAGCCAGCGAGTGTAAAGCAGGGTGCAAAATGGGCCCCTGCGACAGCAGATCTTCGCATAGCGGAAGCCGCCAGGGGACATCCGTTACCATCCGTACCACGTCGGCATACCAAGGATGCCGCGGCCAATCCGGAGCCACCAGGATAGCCGGAATCCCCTCCACTTCTATCCTGCGCAAAAGGCGCGGAAGGAGCTTGAGAAGAGGGAAGGCGTAAAGGAGCCGGTACCGAGACCATGGAGCCACAAGGGCGTCCACGGCGTCCGCCAACGGATCCCTTGCTCTGCACACAAAGGTTCGCACCTTGCGATTGAACTGGGACACCAGCAGGTCCACATCTGGCGTGCCCCACCTCTGGCAGATCTGATGGAATACTTCTGGATGCAGGGACCACTCTCCCTGATCCAGAGTCTGGCGACTAAGAAAGTCCGCCTGCCAATTCTCTATGCCCGGAATGTAAATGGCGGAGATGGCCGGCACGTGAAGCTCTGCCCACCTCAAGATGTGGGCCGTTTCCGCGGCTGCTGCCACGCTCTTTGTGCCGCCCTGATGGTTTACATACACCACCGCTGTAACGTTGTCCGACTGCACCCGAACCGGTCGACCGTGCAACCTCTCTGACCAATGGGAGAGGCAGAGCCTGATCGCCCACAGTTCTAGCACATTGATCAGAAGGCGGGACTCCTCCGAGGACCATCGGCTGTGGGCAGACAACTGCCCCAGGACGCCCGCTAGGCTGGCGTCAGTCATGACAATCGACCATTCCAGGGGAAGGAACGACTTTCCCAGACTCAACGCCGGGGCCCGCAGCCACCAAGCAAGAGCCCCCCTGGTCTGGTGATCCAACCTGATCACCCGATCCAGAGACAACGGAGACTTGTCCCACTGCAGCAGAATCGCCCGCTGCAGGAGCCGGGTGTGACTCTGGGCATACGGTACCGCCTCGAAGGCCGACACCATGAGCCCCAACACCCGCATGCAGAAATGTAAGGAAGACCACCGTCGTGACAGCAGAGCCCGTACCGCAGTTTGCAGCGTCAGCAACTTGGCCGGAGCCAAGAACACCCTCGCCTGCTCTGTGTCCAGTATCAGGCCCAGATATTCTAGGCGGCGCGATGGGACCAGCGTCGACTTCTGAAGGTTGATCAACCAGCCAAAATCCCGCAGGGAGGCCAGGGTGATCGAGACGTTGTCCTCCAGGGCCGGAGTCGACTCCGCCCTCAGGAGCAGATCGTCTAGATATGCCACCACCGCAATGCCCCTCTGCCTCAGCAGAGCCAGCACCGGAGCCAACAGCTTGGTGAAGACTCAGGGAGCGGAGGCTAGGCCGAAGGGGAGAGCCGCAAACTGGTAGTGGAGGTCCCCCACCGCCAAATGCAGGAAACGCTGATGCCGAACACAAATGGGAACGTAGAGGTACGCGTCCCTGATGTCCAGAGAAGCCAAGAAATCCCCCTGGCGCAGCGCAACCACGACCGAATGGACTGACTCCATCCTGAATTTGCGCGCCTTCACAAAGTGATTGAGCGCCTTTAGGTCCAGAACCGGTCTGACTCCATCCTTCTTTGGACCCACAAAGAGGTTGGAATAAAACCCACGGAACCATTCCGCAGGAGGTACCGGGGACAATCACCCCCTGCTTGAACAGAGCCTGGACAGCCCCAAACAGAGCTTGCCGACGCCCCAGAGGGAGTCTCAGATTTGAGGGGAAGAACCTGTCCAGGGGCAGGGTACAGAACTTTATCTTGTACCCGGACGACACACCTTTCGAACCCAGAGATCCGAGATGCGGTCCGCGAACCCCAGAAGCCGACCCCCCACTCGAGCGTCGGGTGGGGGCAACCCATCATGCGGAAGCGGGCTTCTCCTCCACCTTCCCGGACTTGCACTGCCAGAGATGCTTCTGGTTCCCTGCAGCAGCCTTGCCGGACCGATTACCCCTGCACCAGGCGCACGAAAAAAACACTTCTGAGTAGAAAAAGAGGGGCCCTGTTTTCGGCGTTGCTCCCGCCGCTTGGGTTCTGGAAGGAAAGTACTCTTCCCGCCCAGTGAAATCCTTAATGATCTCATCCAGGGAAGTCCCAAACAGCCGACCGCCCTGAAACGGCAGGTCCGTGAGGCCTTTCTTCGACGCATGGTCGCCCGACCAGCACCTTAGCCACAGCAGCCGTCTAATGATGATCGCAAAAACTGCCAGTTTCGACAGCATGGGAGCGTCCAAGGCCGCGTCGCAGAGGTACCCGAGACCCTGCGCCAGTTGCACCGACTCCGAAGGAACCACGAGGTCCCCCAAATCCTTGTGCAACACTGTCGCCCACTCTGTAAGTGTCTGCGCCACCATCACTGATGCCAGTACCGGCCGCATGGCCGCCTCCGCCACCAGGAACATAGCCTTGGACACCGCCTCCGTCGGCTGGATTTTTAAAAGATGGAAAACCCTCCATCGGGATAGTGGTAGCCTTGTTCAGGCGGGCCACTGGCTGGTCTACCACGGGGGACACCCACTTCTGCAACAAGCTATCCTCAAAAGGATAGTGCACAGAAAAGCGTTTTGGTAATGCAAACTAATTCTAGGGACACTGCCATTCCTTGTAGACAAACTGGTCAAAATATGGCACATAAGGGAAAACCTTAGGAGCCCGAGCCGGCCTATGGGACCCAAAGGCGTAAGCCGCCTCCTGTGACGTCCCGGCCTGGCCCAAATGCAGCGTCTCACGGACGGCAGCCACCAGGGAGCCCATCAACGCCTTCTCCCGCGCAACGGTGGCCCCCTGCTCCTCCTCACCGTCAGAAGGGTCCAATTCCCCATCTGATAGATCCATGGGGGTTCCTGTGATCACATAACCCCCTTCCGGCTCTGAGTCCTCCTCAGAGGATGGGGGAGGGGGTGGGCGCTTCTTCGCCCCCCCCACCACGGACCGATTCCACCCGGGTGAGAAACTCCTCCATGATTGAAGTCAGTTTGTCTAGCGGGAATACAGGTCCCAGCGCCGCCGGAGCCACCGCGGAGACTTCCGGAACAGACACTCCCGGTTCAGCCGCCATTGCACTACCCCCGGAACACTTGTGAGGCCTACAGGCCACACGTCCGCCACAAAGCCACCCCTCAGCTGCACCCGCACAGTGGCCCAGAAATGCACAGGCGGACGCGCACTGCGCCGCTACCAGCACCCCAGGGAGAAGCCAGCTATACTTGCTGAAAGTCTGCCACTCTGCTGCTACTGCTGGGAGCTCCCCCACACGTGTCGACCACGCCGTCCAGAATGAGGAAAGGGCGCCAAAGCACATGCTATTTGCCCATCAGGAGACCAACCAAAAATGTCCGCCTAGCAATCACTAGAGGCCAAAACCACCACAAAATGGCCGTGACTCCGGCAAAATGGCGGCCGGCCCCGAAAAAATGGTGGCGATCGCCGCATGGCCAGGGGACCCAGGGCAGCAGAAATGGAGGCCAGAATGCAGTGGGATGCGGCCGGCGCGCGGGGGGGAGGTGAGAGGGACGACCAGAACCACCCACACCCAGACAGGGGGGCACCCGCCAGCCCTCCCTCCGCACCCCCGAGGGGGGGAGGGGGAACCGTACTCACCCTTCCAGACGGGCGCAGCGAGTAGCCACCCGAGACAGACCTGCCGCCCCTACCGGTGGGGAGGGAGCTGCCAGCCATGCAACACCTCGACGCGAGCCGCAACCCGGTCACTCAGTGCGCTGGTGGGACGGTTAACCCGCCGGCCGCCCCACACAGCTTCTATCAATGAATAATGCATTATTTACTATGCTGATTTAACCCCTTCAGATCTGAATTTCCAGGACGTCGTCCCCTGTGCACGCTCGCGGAGCGCACTCACAGGCGGCTGCGTGGGCGTGCCCGAGGGTCGGGCGGACTCGATGTCCGCTCGAGACCCGCGACCGCCTGTCAGAACTATAGAACGGGGAACCGATAGGACACAGCCGGTCACGTGGTAAAGAGCCAATTTTATTGTCTCTTTACCCCGATCGTCGATGGCCTGAGTCCCAAGGGACACGCCCAATCGCCACGATGCGGGCTGATCGGCAAAACCGGGAGGACTTCATATGACGTCCACCCAGGATAGGGAGTGCACCTTGCCAGCATATTACTACAATACGCCGGTAAGGATGTGGTTAAAGAGCAACTGTCATCTCTGTCCCACAGCGGCTGCTTCTGTTTCTCTGTTGACTCTACGACAGTCCCATTAACTTTAATCACTTCAGCCCCAGAAGGAATTACCCCCTTCCTGACCAGAGCACTTTTTGCAATATGGCACTGCATCGATTTAAAGTGGTTGTCAAGTCTGCTCCCCCCCCCCCCCCCAAAAAAAAAAAAAACCTGCAAAGCAAAGGCATTATGAAATACTTACCTTGGAACTAAGCTGTTGCAGCGGTCTCGGCACACGGCTGTGACCGGCGACATGCTGTTTCCGGGTCCGCAGCTCTGTCCACTCACAGCGCGGGCTCCAGCGCTGTAATTACAACCTTATATCAGCCCCCTTCGGGAACAGCACCCAAAAATATTATAGCAGCACAGAGCATTGTGCTTTCGCTCATTGCCCCATCAGCTGTTCACTAAATGTGAATTTGATCATTCACAAATTACTTGCATTCTTTGACACAAATTCTGTTGTGTTAACTAGTGCTTCTGCCTTTTCATATAGACTTAGCCTAGGTTCACACTGCTGCGGTAATGAAATTATGCAAGTTCAGCTGAGCTCGTACAATTTCATTCCCACGTGTCAGTCTGACGATTTCATAGACACTGTGCGGGTTCCTGTACAGATGTCTATGGAAATCACTAAAAGTAGTACAGAAACTACTTTTGCGAATCGGTGCGGTGCTGCACCGATTTTGGACGGTGCCATTGCAGGCAAATCGATCAATGTGAACCTAGGCTTTAACTGTTTTCTCAGGTCACTGCTTTTATTTGTTTTATGTAGCATCAATTTTAATTGGTGGCTTATTAGAGTTCCAGTTGGGTTGTTTTTGGGTAACTGTGTACTCAAGCGCCCCCTTTTGGCTTGTTTAATAGACATTGCTCAACCCCTACCTTGCAGGCAGCAGCCACTTTGTCAGATTTTTGTGCAAGCTTCTTCAGGTGGCTGTTAGACTGTCTATCAGAGAGGTCACCCAAAAGGCAGGCTGCTGCTGCCAAATTGAGACTGTTTTTTAGGACTGTCAACCTACAAGAAGTATTATACAACTGGGAGGCAGTGACTGGTGTTGCATGTGCCCCTGGGTGCAGACAGCTCGAGTGTAGGGCTGTCCATTCTTCCCGGTTTTTATTGTATACTTTATGATTTTTATGCTGGCCATAGGCAGTTCAAATCTCGGCCAGTTCAGCAGGAACCGGACGAGATATAAACCATGTATGAGCAGGCTGAATGTACCCAAGTTGATCGATCGATCAACTTGGGTACAACCAGCCTGCCAGATTTTACATGCAATTATCACTAGTGGCTGTTATAGCCGCGACCAATAATCACTGTGTTCTCCCAGTCGGGACGACAATGACTCGTCGGGAGGGATTCCCCTGTCAACACTGTCTCTGTTGATGGAGGAATCGAGGTTGCTGGAAAGAAATTTGGTCAGACACCACCCATTTAAATTGAAACCCTGAAATCTCCCTTGTGTTCTGTAGGAGACAAGAATATGAAGTAATCCTTGAATTTTGAATACTGTGGTATTCCATCACTACTGTTAAGTGGGAAAGAAAGTTCTCCATCATTGGTGTTCAGTGGGACCTTCCTGTGTTCAAGCACCATGTCTCGTACCACTCCTCATGATGATGTCATAGACGAGACAATACAGGTGCCATCAGGCAAAAAATTACTCACCTAATAGTGCCTGATATATTGCAAGGTGCCGGAGCAATGACCATGACAATGGAGTGCAATGACCAGTCATAGTCTGGGAACCGCTAATTTATAGAATCTACATGAGCTTTTCTCAACCGTTTGTTCCCTGGGGAACCCCTAATATAATGTTCAGGTCTTAGGGAATCCTTGCCAAAACCAATTCATCAGAGGTCAGTAGGAATAGTGCTGTAAACTCAAGAGGAGACTTCAACTGCACCACATTCTAATTTCCTTTCAACCCCTGCCTAATGTACTCAACACCTGATGATCTTCAAAACCCTCTGCCCAAATTAAGGCCCGATGAGATACTCGCTTTCTGTATTATACCAGTTACTCCTGACCCCAGGACCAGATATTTTTCTCATGCTTTCTTTCAGAAATGGCAAAAAAACCTGGAGATCAGTTTTTCTCCTGACCAAACTGAAAAACTGATTTAATTTGCTTACAAATCCTAAATAAGCAATTCAGCCAGGAAGCAATGTGCAAACAAGATGATACAAGGTTCCCTATAGCTTGCACCATGTTTCCCTTAGTCCCCAATAACTGTTGCTGAATGCACCATTCTCCATATCTTTTAAGGATGCCCCAAACTTCAACCTTTTTGGTGCTTATGTAAATCCATTCTTCAGAAATTCACAGACTTACTGATTCCCCACAACCCAATTTTCTTCCTTCCCCATGATAACATGATCCTTGGAAGACTTATTAACGCTCAATGCTTATTCATTTAATCAACACAACCGGATTCCCCAACCTTGGCACAATGGTTTGCCAGAGCCCAAGCTATTAAACTACTGGATGATCTCATGTCCTCCATTAAATAAACAAAGGAAGCCTTTTGCCAGTGGTGGTTTTATTGGTGTGAATTTACATTCTCATATGATTATTGTACACCTCTTACATGAAAGGCCCAGCTGTTAATGAAGGCAGACCCACATCTTCAAGGGTTTCCTTATCAAAGTGATATTGCTGTTCTGCTAGAACACTGTTTACTTGTATTTATTGTCATTTTTCATGTCAGTGCAAAGACAATGTTGTATTTGTAACAATAACCATTTTGTAACTTTAAGTTGTCAGTCTATAAAAAAAATTATATATTAAAAAAAACTCTAGAAGATAGAAAATCTGATATGCATTGCTCAGAATTACATAATGGAATGACCAGTGGCATTGCCTGAACAGGATTACAAATTAATTTTCCGTAGAGAAGAAAATTCTAGAGCTGTATTAAGAGAAAATACTTTATCTTCTCTTACAACCTTGTAAGAGTATAGGCATGTGGAAATGAATGCATAGCCAACATTAGGGAAGAGAGAGAGAGACTGCCAATACCTTACATCATGACCAACAGCCCAGGAACTCTGGGTGCTTTCTTCGCTCAGCTCAAATCCATGTTAAGCTGAGGTCTCCCACCTATATATATATAGAGGAATCAGGTTCTCTGGTACAGAATAAAGCGCAGACAATTTTTTAATACACATTTTGCACAGCTGAATATACAGTTTTAAAAAAATGTAACCATATTATGTAAGGTTCCCTTTAGCGGGAGTACCCTCTGGATGTACCATTGGTGAGAACATTGTACCAGATGAAATTACAGGAAAAAACTTGAATCCCAGCATTTACCAACTGGTAAAGTGTTGTCATTATCGTGAATTATTTCATTATATTATAAAAAAAAAAAAAAACACAGAATGTTTTAATAAAAAAAAAAAAAAGTAGTTTTTTTTAAGACTAATAACATCTGAAATTAAACAAATGTTATAACAATTTGTAATGATATACTTAAACCTTCTGGCAAGAATAATACAAAAAAGCTCAATTCACAAAGTAAACACCCTGGGAGAAGTATACTTCTTTTCAGATAAATGAGTTATATTCAATCCAATAAGGCCTCATGCACACAGGTGCTCCTAAACTAAAGTCTTTGGGATGTTTTTTGCCTAAGCCCCTGAATGCAAATGAGCTGAAGACTTCCATCATCCAATCATGTGCAAGCAAAAATGCTGTTTTTTAAATTTTCCTTGCATGTGATTGGGTACGCTTTTCAAAGTGAAGATTTACCTCGCCGGTGACAGCTAAGATTCACTAAGCTTCATGGCGGGGGCGTGACCGGATGAGGGTGTGAGCCGGAGGAAGAGTGTGCGGCGTGTCTCGCGCTGAGCATAGCATGTGAACAGACACCGAGGAAAAGCCGCGGCAGCACACCGAGCGGGAGACAGACTGGGTCGGACGCTGTGACAGTAAAGGACGGCGAACGCAAAGCACGGAGTGTGGAGGTACAGGGACTAGGGGGGCGGTGGGATTTTTTGTGGTCGCTCCCTCCTCTACAGCCGGCGTGGAGTGGTGGAGGAGGAGGTGAGGAGACTGGACAGTCCCCTACTAAGCCAGGCAGGCGCCGTGGTGAAGCCCACGGCGACCCGAAGTGGTGCCGCGGACGGACCGAATCATCCCCTGACAGGTCAGAGGAGTGGAGGAGGAGGTGGTGAGGTGCGGCCGACATCTCCTCCCTCGCTGGTGTTTTTTAGGGTGGCGGGGGGATCAGGGACATGGAGGTGTGAGGCACGAAACGCAAGCGGCAGGAAATGACAGTGTCGCAGGCTGGGTCAGACAGAGGGCGAGCCACACGACGGCGCCGAAAAGGAGCCACAGACAAGTGTACGATACGAGTCGCGCTCTGTGCGGCGTGTGAGAAGGAGGCCGAGTGTGGGAGTAGGCCAGTGCGGGGGCGGTACTTCGAATCACTTAGAATCGACAGTG